>JAVJGJ010000035.1:2653014-2668547 GCA_035590215.1 Microhierax caerulescens
TCTCCGCAAAAAGTGGATGTTTGGTTTTCCTCCCTCAAGAACCCCCAGCAGCAGCTGCAAGGATTAACTCCCTACCACAACCCCTCCGACTGCAGAGCAGCCAGACCCCCCTGCCCCCGGGTCTGCTCAGTGCCTTCACCGGGGGTCGGGAGGAGCCAGCACCGTCCCGGGTGTATGGTGGGTGATGTACCCCGGCACAGGATTGAGCTCACCTCTCTCCACCCCCACTCCACCCCTTTCCTTCCCCGAAGGGATCTGTCAAGTCTCTGCACGATGGAATTTTACTTTGCTATTTTAATGCAATTCTGGCTCAGGCTTAAATGGAACTGGAAACCAAAAGGCCTTAATAAATAAATATTATGATAAGAAATGAAAGCAATGCATACACTCAAGATAATTTGAGGGGGGATAAAAACCTAAGCATTCCTTTCTATGCCTAAATCATAAAGCCTTACGTTGCTTTCTTACCAAACCTTTGCCCTGGAAAATCTCCCCGTGCTTGCCCAGACTGCCCGCCTGAAAAGTTGCCTATTGTTTTAAAAACACTTTAAGGCAGATAAGACAATAGCCTTGAAATTCCTTCTAACTTTGTCGGTGACAGGGCTCAGGGCGACCACGCGCGTGGCTGAAATACGCCAACGAGATCTTTAATTATATCCTGTGCTCCTATATTTCATTCACACTCTATTTAATCTCACCGTATGCATAAACATGCAGCTACTACAATAGCAGGAGCCAAAGCTGGTTTTGATAAATCTTACATACTGTTAAGCGCTATGGAAAGGGGAGGGGGGGGGGAAGAGAAAACCCAACAGATTGTATAGATAGTGGTGAATTAAGGAGAAAAAAACCCTTTAAGACAGCCAACAGGATCATGCACATAGGGCTGTGTGTGTTTGTGTGTGCGCGCGCACTCCTGCGCGTGTGTATAGAAAAAAATCTGAGCTAAATATAGAAGTGCTATAGAAAACCTAAGGTATAGATAGACCATACATAAAGCTACATGTGTACATTTGTGAAGGGGAAACTCTGGCTCGATACAGGGGTGGTGAAACAGAAAAGCCTGAAGTTGATAACGATGGGACATACCTCTCTTTTCTAGAGATAGGGAAAGAGCTCCCGTCTTTTTCAGGCTTGGCTGTGTTCACCTACCCGAAGTTTTCCAGCCCTATAGCACAACATTTGAGATTCAACCCGCGCCTGGGTAAAACACACAAATGCAGATGCGACCTCCCCGCATTAGACACCCGCTCCGCCGTCCCTTCCCTGCAGCCCAGCCCCAACGGAGCCCTCCTCTCCCGCACCGCCGGGGGTGTTATACCCATCCCACAGACACCGCCACCCCAAAACCAGCAAAGCCCCCCAGGCCCCTCCAAACAGCAACATTTTCCCTATGATGGGTGCAGACTGGTTCGCCCACCCCAATTTTCTGCCTCTGCACCCCCCTGCCTCCAAATAGAGTCTGAACCATTGAAAAAAAAAAAATAAAGTGGAAGAAATGCAACTCATTCAAGAGTTTACAAAAACCCAACCCCAATCAAAGGCAGTAGGCAAGAATATCTGCAAGCAGCGTTTAAACCCCCCTCCACTATTTGTTGTTATTGCTGCTAATTTCTCCAGCCTGCGCATAAAATCCCAGATCTAAAGAAGAGGTCCGGCTGCCTAACCCACACATCAAACAGCAAACCTTTGAGCTGGGAAGATTTTCTCTTACCTTGACTGGCTTTATTTGCCAGCGTGTTTCCAGAGTGGAGGAGAAAGAAAAGGATGGAAAATCCAGCAATCTGCAAAGCTCCCATTGCAATCCCAGTCTGCATGGAGGAGCGGGGGCAAGAAGGGGGGATTTCTAGTGCTTTAAAGGAAACAAGAGGCTGAGCATGCGAAGGGAAATCAAGAGGAGGAAGGGGCTCTCTTCTTGCCGTGTGTGAGACAGAGGGAGGGAAGGGAACTGAACTGATGGAAAAAGCTGCTCTGGGTTCAGTTTGGGGCTCTTGGTGTTGCTAAAGAGGAGAGAGTGAGGGAAGGAGACCCAGGGCAGTTGGAGGAAAGTGGACTCTACCGCCCTCTCTCTGGCGGCGGCTCTGATCCCTTCTCTTTTTTTTTTTTTTTTTTTTTTTCCCCTTAAATAATCCCAGCCAATTCCAGTTTTGCAAGAGAGCAGCAGCAGCAGGAGCAGCAGCGCTGGAGGGGGGAAGCAGGCGCCTTGCCCTGGTGCTGGGGACCTGAGAAAGGGGAGTGGAAAGGAGAGCCCCATCCAAGCAACGCCCTTTTTCTCCCAGCCTTTCTCCCAGCCTTTCTTTCTTTCTATTTGGCTTTGGTTACTCCTTCCCGGCTCCCCCCCTCGCACCCCCAAGGCTGGGCTTTGCCTGCAGGAATTTACAGTCTGCGCTGGAGGAGAAGGGCCAGTAGCCATGGAGACTGCTTCCCTGGGAGCAGGGAGGTCAGGCGGAGACCATGGGCGATCAATGCATCAATGCAAAGCCCCCCGCAACCCCCAGACCCACCCCGCACCTCGCAGCCCCTCGGCCGGCCGCGGGCTTGGGGTGGTGGCCAGGGGAGGGGGGAGCTGGGGGAGGCGTATGGCATGGGAAAAGGCACTGGGTGGAAAAGAAAAGGGGAAGGAAAAATAGATATCAAAGGGAAAAAAAAATAAATGAAAAGAGTTTGCAGATGGCACGACCTGGCTGGGCTTGGCAGCTATTGGGGTGCTGGGCTGGTGGAAAACAGAACCGGAGGGGAGCTCTGCTGCTGGCAAGGGAGAAGTGGGGAGGGGGGACTGGAAATAAGGGTGGAGGGGGGAAGAAAAAAGACCTTTCTGAAATATTCAGGGTGGGTTTTTTTGTTTGCTTGCAGGAGCCTCTCCCAGCCTGGGGGTGCAGGGGGACCCCTCTGCCACACCCCGTGACCATCCCAGTGCTGGGAGCCGCTGGCATCATCTCTTTTCCAGGGTGTTTCTGCTCCCTGAGCCAGGAGAGGCATCGCCAGCCAGGGAACTGCAGTGGGAGATCAGGCTGGGAGCCCGAGTGGGCCCGGAGGATGGTGTGCAGTGGTTCCACCTGTCCAGGGACACGAGGTCCCATGAACCCCCTGTCCACGGGATCATGGGATCATCCTGTCCATGGGATCATCATGCTCATGGGGTCCTCCCAGCCTGCCACATTGCCCCTCTAGCCCCTCGTATCCCCTTTTGTCCTAATACCCCTTAGAGAGATACAATAAAAGGGGCTGGAGGTGATGGAAAATATCCAGCCAAGCCAAGGTACCCACTGTTGCCTCACTGCAGAGAGGAGGGGAGGGACAGACACCGGGCGGGAGGATGTGGAGCAGTGCCTGGGTCTAGTTATGCTTTTCCTACAAAAACCCACAGCCCTTGGGGTGCCTTCATGGGACAGGGACCGTCCCCAAGGGAGGAGGTTCACGAGAGCAGGTCTGCTTTAGACAGGTCAGATGCAGCACAGCCAGCCCAGGAGAGAGCACGCATGGGAACCAGGAGCTCAACAGCACACTGGGTCTTTCCAAAGGCAGAGGCCGAGGGCAAGGCTCTTCCTCCCGGTCCTGCAGAGCCACCCTGCACCCACATAGCTCTGCTTGCTGCCAGTGGGTGCCCCACGCAAAGCGTTGGGGTCCTAAACCCATGCAGGAACCCGCTCCTCTCCAGAGGAGCAGGAGACCAGCATCAGCCAAAGGACAGATGCACAGACATGCCCATTACACCCAACACAAATCTCCAACACTCAAATTCACGTTCACATGGTGACCACAGGGGAACCCGGAGCCAGGAGAGCCTGCATGGCTCTTAGTCTGCTTAGGCTGGCAGCTCGGAGTTTCCCACGGGGTGGGAGCTTCCAGTCCACCACAGCTCAAAGGGGCTTCTCAACAGGGACAACTGGCTCTGCCATAGCCCACTTGGGTATGAAATCCAGCGGAAGAGCACTTGCATGGACACAACCAGCCCCAATACCTCACAGCACGTCTCCCTACGCTATTGAATTAAACCAATAACGTAAAACCATCCCCAGAACAGCCAGACTCTAGGGTAGCCTGGAAAGGGGAAAAGGCGCAAAAATTATTATTAAAGCTGTAAACAAATTTTCTAAATAAAAACATGAATGCAGAGGTGTCATCATTAGGACGTATCAGGAGAGGACCACGACCCACCAGAGGGAATGTGCTGTCCTGCTCGGCACTGCCGCTGGGCAAGGCTCCTGGCTCTCCTGCCAGCCCCAGCCTGTGCCAGGAGCTCCTAGGGACGAAAGCTGCTCCTCTTCATGTGCGGTGCCGAGCAGGAAGGGGCTCTGGTCCTTACAGCCATGTCCTGGCACAAGCAGAGAATGTTGCTCGTGGGATGCCACCATCCTCCCACAAGCATTGGCTCGGCAGCCGTGGCACCGCTTTTCTTTCGGGGCTGGGATTTGCTGTGTAAACACAAGTCTCTCTTACAGCTGCTGTAAGAGTCAAAATGGAAACTCTCTGCACATGCTGGTGGATCCCTGTGTCCAGCTGCCGCACCTTGGAGCAGGACACGCTCACATCCCATCCTGTGATCCTTTATCATCATAACCAGACAAAAACTAAATAGTCCTCCTTTCCCCGCCCCCCCCCCCGCCCCCGCCCTCTAACCTGTCTTCTAAATCTGGAGACCGATCTCAAGGCACAAGGGACAAGATCTTCAGCAATGTTGATTTATAACCGAGCTTCTAAATTACAGGTTTACACATTAGTATAAACACCCATAAACCAGCCTTAAATACACAGTATCGTATGTAATCAAAACGCCAAAACACCGGGCAGCCACGTGACGGCACAGGGGGATGAGCAAACTTCTCGCACACGCCTGGACTGCCTCAGGAGGGACAGATCTCCGGCCAAATGCTCCCAGTTAAACCAGTGCCTTGCACTGGGGGCGTGGATCTCACGTTTGAAGGCAGGTCCTCTGACAGCAGCATTGCCGATGTCACGGGGAGCAGAGGGGCTGAGCTCCATGTCTTGTGCCTCCAACGGGGTTGTGAAGCACCACGGTAAAACAGCAGGGTTGGGGTGAGCTGGTGATGTTCAGAAACTCCATAATAAAATATATACTTTTACTTTCTTCCAAAAGCATGCCCCTTGGTTGAGCACAGAAAAGCCGACGGAGGTCCCAGGGCTGTGCATGCTGTGGTGCCCCTGTGAGCACAGAGCTGTCCCCCTGCCCGGCACGCAGATGGGGAAAAGACAGGCAGATGGAGATTCCCGAGATCACACAGGGAGTCCAGAGGGAGGGCCATGAATCACACTTAAATCACCTGCAAGACAGCCTGGTGCTTCGGCCCCGATGGCTCCTTACCAGCTCCTGCTGCCACGGCGCGGGGCTGGCATGAATCTGTCCCTGGGAGCCCTCTCCAGAGCCCTTCAAAGGCGTCGGGACAACCTTGCCAGTCTGAGCCTCGTGTGCACACACGTGTGTGTGTGTGCACGCGTGCATTTCAGGCAGGGAAGGAGGTGGCAGGACTCTCCTCCCCGCTGCCTCCACTCCCCGTCGTGCACTTCTGGGCAAAATCCATTTGCTTTGGCTTCATGTAGGGCCAGAAGATTCGGTCCATTGTGCTGCGACGCTGAAGAGCCGGCAAGGAATTGTCAACCATGCTGAAACGGTTACATGGGGAGTAATGAAAATTTACTGCACCCTGCTCCGGTCCCTAGCCAAGAAATAAAAGCAAAAGATCACAACAGGCATTTTTTTAATTTGAAGCAAAATTAAAAAAAGAACGTATCCGCACTTAGAAAATAACAACCACATCCACAGATCAAAGCAGCTGTTCTCCTCTCATTCGGGGTTTTAAGAGGTTTCTGCAGCTACAGAGATGTTTACACAGGGAGAGAGATACATACATTGTGCTGTCTTGATGCTGCCTCTCCCCCCTTCATCTGGCAAAACATTCCCTGGGAGGCGATATGAGGTCATTCCTAGACCCTGTGTTGTTTTCCTCAAGCTGCAAGGCTTCGGGGCAAGAGGCAATTCATTTCCCATTAGCACACACACATTTGCACTTGGAACCCTCCCATGTACATTTTGCCGGGGGAGCTCAGGGCGGCCAGGGGACCAGTCCTTGCCAGCTTGTTACTGCATTCCCGGAGGGAATTCCAGCAGCCGGGGCTGCCGGGAGGGTCAGCAGCTCCAGCGAAGCCACTGGGAAGGGACATGGAGCCAGGAGGCGAGCTGGCATTTTCTGTAGACTGGCATCTTCTGCAGACCAGCCGTAATTTTTCTGTGGCTTCCACCACTTTTATTACAAGAGGGGCTGAACAGCTCTGGGGAGCACTAATGGGCTGTAAAAAGCTTTTTCCCCTCTGCCTCCTTGGCTTCAGCCCAATTCAGAGCAGCAGTGAGCCCCGCTCCAGTGCTCACGCAGGGATGGAGGTCGTGGGAATGCGCCAGGGCAGACTCTCGTTTCACCTCTCGGCATCAGCACGTTGGTCGATCTGCTCCATGGGCAGCGCCCACTTCAGCAAAGTGGACAAATTCTGGCTTGTGAGCCACCTTGTGCTATCCGTGCAAATGAAAAAAAGCTTTGAAACTAGACTTCCCCATCTCCACCATGAATTTAATGCCATATGCTATGAATGAGCTGCATCTTCAGCTCTGACCACGTGTATTTTTGCATGATGCTTGGGATAAAAGGGTTTTCTGAGGCTGCACCAGAAGCCGCTGAGAAGTAATGGACCATAAAGGACCTTAGGGATTGCAGAAGCAGCTATTGCATCAGGCAGGGATACTGGAGGAAGAAGAGGCCACAATGCTGTGAATCAGGAGATTTCCCTTCCCCTCTGGTCCATGAGGACCAGAGGCACAATGCCACCAGTCCAGGGCAGGATCCGACCTCTTTGCTGTATTCAGAGCAGCCAGCACTGGGGTGATTGATGCTGGTACTGTACCCCACTGCTGCAGGAGCTGGCTCGAGAAAACAGTGGTTGAGACGTTTTGATGCCCTAACGAGGGGTGTGGTCTACAACTCGGAACAGAATAGACTATTTTTAAAAATGAAGAGGAAAACACTGTATTCCCAGTCATACGCCAACATCCCAGGCTCCAGCGACTTGGCCAGTCCCCATCACCAGCTCCTGGCTACATCCCTCACTTCCCTAACCTACAATTTTATCAAGATGCCTCCAAGGTGGGTAAAAAAGCACCGAGTCCCACTAAATGACTGCCTGTCACCCTGTGACACCTTTTTTCCAGTGTCACAAAGCCTCTCAAAATGCTGTGTGTGGAGAAAGCCCTTGTTTGTAATTCCCAGTTTGCAGCAGGAGAAGGTGACACACGCTGAGGTGAGGTGACTTACCCAGCGTCACCAGGAAAGTCGATGGCAGCGCCAGGAATAGCCCCGTTCCCAGCTAACCACTAACCACACTTATCCCAGAATAAGGGTCCCTTTTTCCAGCTGAATTTATAAGAGCTTTCCAAGTGACATAAGCTCTTACAGAAATAGGCAGGCTTTTATTCCAGAATAATTACTGGGAAATCGTACTGGAGCATTTATAATTACACCGGTGTCGTTGCTGCTGGTGAGACGGACCCCGTGCCACTGGCAGGCTGGCTGCACGCTCCATATGGCTTTTATCTCATCCTGCTTTTCCACAAGCATGTGTACGTCAAGTGGCAGATAGTCAGGATGTGGGTGGAGAAGGGACTTTGGGTAGAAAGGAAAGTGATAAATCACTCTTTAAAACTCTGTTAATTGTTATTTCCCATCAAAGATACCCTGATAATAGGTCTCACAGCTACTGAAGTCAAAAGGAGTCTTTTGGGGTGCGCTGGATCACACCCCAGAGGGACTCAGCAATGCTCCGAGCGTCTGCTTCCAGTTCACCCCAGGCATAGCTTTGGAGCAGGTGTTTTATTTTAAATGCACTTTATGTCCCACACAGGTAAAATCAAGCTCAGAGTTCAGGCTGAGGCCTGAAACGCATTTCTGACATAAGTTGTTGGAACACATCATGCTTAATGAAAATAAACTCCTAGCATTTATCAGGTGTTGATGTGTCTATATATTCAGCCAGAGCGCTATCTGCCAAGAATGGGGCTGCCTGCTCTGCCTGCCATTGATCCTGGGGCTGGCATGCTGCAAGCAGGCAAGGGTTAACTCAACACCAGTGACACCACTTTAACTCCAGGACCCAGACGCGTGTGTTTAAAAGTAGCACTTCTCTCCTTAAAATAGTTTATGAATCTTACTTGGGGATAAATCCAACACCCCCGAGCAGAAGGAGACCTATTAATTCCTGAGTTTTTTCACGCTGTAGTAAAGCAGCAATTTTATTTGCCCGCCTTGTGTAAGATGTCAGTCATTTTCCCACTTGCATTTCCATCTACAATTTAACAAGGCAGCAGTTTATTTCCAGAAGCCCCAGCCAGACCCCAGCCAACTGCGTCAATATTTTGTTGCTTACACAAATGCCACCGTTAGAGTCAACACCGCGTTTTGGGGGAGGCTTTTTTCTCTCTCTCTCTTTTTTTTTTAAAGAAAGGGTTCCTCTGGGATAATGTATGTATAGCTCTTAAAATACTAAGGGTAATACAAGCCTTTCAGAGCGGCTTACCTGGGTGCAGAGGCATTGCTTTAAAGCATGAAGCACACTACTCGAGGGCACTGACCTGACCAAAGGCATTTGCTAATTAATTCATTCTTCCAAGAGACTTAACTGCCTCTTGCCTTCGGAAACCAATGCAAACCCGAGCCAAATCCAAATCCTGTCGGAAAACGCGGAGAGACCCTCATTGACTGCAGAAAACTTCAGAGCCGGGAGCTGGCTCCTGCTTGGCCGGTGCCAGCCACGGAGCGCCGGCGCAGGGCAGCCATCCAATTCAAACTGGCTGCTTCGCTCCGTCCTGCACGGTTCCTCGGTGCTGCTTTCAGGATAGAGGAGGGACACAGAGCCTGGCTGAGATGGGCGATCCCCACCTTCCTCAGCCCCATCCTGCGATGCTGTCTTGGGGTGTCTCCCCTATGCTGTAGCAGTGGCAGGGCACAGGCTTACCCTGGCTGTTGGCTTGTGTGATGGATGCTCCTGCAGAGCGCACTGTCCTGTTGGCTTTGGCACACTCCCCTGAAAACCTTTGGAGGTTTTCTGGTCCAGCGTGAGCTCAGCACGGCGGGTTCATCCCTCCATCCCAGCCTCCTGAGCGTGGCTGCCGAGCCACAGGGCTCTCGAGATCTCCCAAGCACCTCCCTGCACCCTTGCCCACCAGCACCCCCACCAGCACCCCCAAAAGCTGGGTGTCTTAACCCTGCACATGGCTAAAAGGTATGACAAAATCCCAAGCCCAGCAGAAGCAGGGGAACAAGGGGAACCCAAAGAACAAGGTTCCCCCAGCTCTGCCAGCTGGGAAAGCCCTGCAGGATCTCCTCCGTGATCCTGCACCAGACCAGTTTCACACAAGAACAGAGCGGCCTTAGTGTGTCAACAAGCCCTAAACACCCGAGGGCAGCTGGAAGTGAGCTGCCATTATTATTTTTTTAATTTAAAACGAACTTCTTAACCTACAGGAAAGTAAATGTTCTTCTAGGATGGCCAAGAAAACCACGCTGGGATTTTCCAAATGGGTATGACTGACTGTTTATGAGCAGAGGCTTCCAAATGCAGAAATAAATGGCTTGCTCTCAGCAGGTTTTCCTTTCTATATTTACCCTCACCTGAAATGAACATTATTGCACACTGCAACATTTATTCCCTCTGATCAGGGGAGCGGGCGAAGAAACTAACCAGCCGCAACACGTCAAATAAATTGTTAATCTGCTGTTTGTGCTGGGGCAGGGGGAGGAGGGAGTCCCCTGGTTTTGGGGCAGAGCCCAGGTCCCGCTTACAACTGCCATTCCAGCTCAGCAGAAGCACTTTGCTTTCCTGCTGCTGCTTGTGGCTGCTGAGAGCCGGAGCAGGGTCCTTTGTGGAGCTGATCTGTCGGTCCCAGATGGGTCTCTGGTCCCCTCCCTGTGGCACCCAAGCATCCCTGATCCAGGTAGCTGGTGGGAAGGGCTGCCCTCCCCATCACATGGGAGGAACCAAGCTTCGGGGTGCAAGGGCCTGCCTGAGGCGGTGCAAGAAGCCTTTTGCAGGGCAAAAAAGTGCACCCTGATACCAGGTGAATGCACAAACATGAGACAGCCCTCTCCAAAGCGCTGGGCTTTGGAATCCTCTTCCATGAGTCCCATTTTCTACACTGGGTGTTTCTCTGCCTGTTCTCAAGGTGGGAAGTCCCTACAGATGCAAAGGGGTGATCCCCCCCGGACAGGTCCCCGGCAGGCACGAACTGTCCTGCTGACATGCAAAACAGCCATAAAAGACCTAAAGAGTCCTTCCTGACAAGGGGCTAGGGGGGTGCTGAGCCATTACAAACAGAATCTTAACACGAGGCCGGCCACTCAGCTGTAAAATCTCTCCTAATCCCAGCCCTGGGGAAAGGAGAGGACGGGGAGATCACCTGCTTCTCCAGGATGTCGCCCACATCACATGGCTCCCTGGGTCATGCTCGCGCCCACCACCACCTTCAAATCTGGGCTTGACCTCCAATTTACCTTGAAGTTCACTAACTAATCGTGCCAACCACTTTGGCATGCCAGCCAAAAACGGGGTTCACATCACCCCAGAGAGAACAGGGGGATTAATCCTCTGCCAGAGGAAGTCGATCAGTCATTAGGGTATGTGGGTGCTGAGGGTGACGCTGGAAGGGACCCCCTAGACTTGGGCAGCAGGGATAAAACCACCCTTGCTCTGTTCACAGAGCTCGCACGTACTCAACAACAGGCAGGACCTGGCATTTCTTTTTTCCAGCTCGAAGTTTTCACTTTTGGAAAAGTCTGTCCTCGTCAGAATAGCTGAGCAAACGCTTCCCCAGCCAGCCATTCCAAGAGCATTTGTGTTAATCCAGATTAATGAACATAAAGCAATTTAGATAAACCGCATTAAGCCAAAAACACCTTTGAACTTTTTTTTTTTTTTTTTTTTTTTGGATCAAAATCCCTCCCTGAGCACTGTGTGTGGTTTGGGCCTCCCCATACCGCAGCTTTGCCAGAGCCGAGCTCTCCACCGAGCGATAATTAAGTAAAGTCAGCAAATATAAGGATTACCCAGAGCCAGTGGCACCGGCAGTGAACCAGAGCTTTGCATGCAGAGCCTGAACCCGATTTTGGGTCTGGGGGTGTCCAACAGGGTGAGAAGGTACAAGGAGCATCTCCCCAGCTCTGTGCAAGTCTCCCAGCCACAACACCTGGGCTCTGGCCAGGCTGCCTACGTGACCATGAGCCAAACCCCTCAGTTTATCCAGCACCAACCCATCCCCTAAGTACACGGATGACGAGGTGAGTCTGAAATGCCCCGAGATGGGGTGCTGGCCACAGGCGGCTGGGCAGGACAGGGGACGGTTTGCTCAAAGTGGCCAGTTCCCCACAGCTCAGACATGCACACCGTGACTGTGGCAGTGACAGCCAGCTCGCACATATGGGGATGTCTCATGGAAAAGATCATGCTCCGGCTTAAGAAGAGGGAATTAATAGATGCTGTAGTTGCCGGTGAGGCATGTGGTGTGTTACAGGCACGTAGCACCTTGCATATCCATGCCACAGCCATCGCTGCAGCAAACACTTGTCTCACCAAAGGACTCCCGAACCGAAATCGGGGGCTACGGCAGCCCCAACGCCAAGACATCCCCTCACCTGGACAAAGCAGACACCACCGCTTCACTGCCTGCAGGGAAGCTGCAAGCTCCACAGGATCCAGCCGCTTGCCCACATATTTACACCAGTATCCAGCACAGAAAGAATCCTAACCTTGTCTGGTACCCCAGGAACTCCTGTAAAAATAGCTTTCCTGGCTGATAGGGCAGAGGAAAACTCCTGGCTTCCCCAGCTCTCCTCTCCACACCCTCCCAAAACACCTGCTAACACTTTCTGCCCTCCGCCCTAATTGCCTCCCTCCCAGAAGGCAAATTTCTAACACAGCCAAAGCCTGTAGCCTGTAGGCTCTGGATTCCCTCATTTTTTGGAAGCAGGGGGCTAGTAACACCAACTGGGTTTTGCCTCTTCTGTTGGGATAGGGTTTAATTTTTACAAAGAGAGCCTGCCGCAGCTGGACAGCTGCTTGCAGCTCGGCGCACTGTGCTCTCTAAGCTCCACTCCCAGGTGATTTGGATCAGGATACACCAGGAAGTTTGCTTTCAGCTGCCTCCGTCGGCGCGTGGGTGTGCAAACAGTGACCAATTTCACTGCCAGTTCGACTCTTTTCAAATGGGTACGTTCACATTCATTGGGCTTGAAAAAACAACGCCATCTTTTAAACAAAAAATCCATTTCCCCTTCCATCGGCTGTGGCCACCGCCAAAGGCATTGCTGTTTGAACAAGTGGGCCCTCCCCACCCATGGCTGCCTCACTGTGCCTGGTGGGGCTGTGCTGGTGGGTTTGCAAAAAAGCATGGCCATTCCACCACTGAGGATGCTCCAGCTGTGGAGCTCTCTCTGCTCCTGCCAGGAAAATTGGAGCTTTTTTTTGGAAAACTGAGTCCTCCCCACTGGGCTGGTTTTGCTTTCTTAGGGGAGTTGCTTGAACCAGGGCAGAGACACATGGGCTCTCGGCGGCACATTGTTGATGCTGTCGGTGATGCAGACAGGTTCACAGCTCGGCTGGTCCCTTTCCAATGGGATTGTCAGGGTTACAAATTTCTGAGGCAATAAAAGGGCAAATTAGAAATGTCCCTATGGAGTTTGCTGCCTGACACTCAAGCACTCACCCTGAAAGACTCAAAATCCCAATTTCCTCTGTTGGGATTTCAGATAGATGGCTTGGCTAAAATAAATGAGATTAATCTAATCAAAGAGATGGATAGAGCTCATTAAAACAGTAGATTAAAAAAACCCACCCTGCTTATTACCAGTGTTCCTGAGGTCTTCTGCCTTTCTGGCAAGTTAAAGCCACCCAGGAATTGGATTCCCTTGCAGAAATCTGCAGGAAATGCATTAAAAATACATTCTGCTATTACAATTCTTCATGTCACCAGCCACTTGGGAAAGGAAATGAATGCAGGGCAAATGCATGTATATTTAAATACATACATTTGCCTCCTCTGGGATTAGGATTTATAGGCTGGGACTGGTGGGCCCTGCTCTGAAACAGAGAGAGACAAGAGCAAATTGAAGTCACCTCAAGAACTGTGCTGTTTTATTCTCTATAAATGCTACTTCCCCACCCTCAGCTTCCTCACGTGAAACTGAGGATCAGAAAGGGGCAGAAGCCAGGTCTGGCATTGCACAAAGCTGAACGGGGAACACTGGGGGGTGAAATTCCTGGACAGGATTTGGGCCAGACTGGTCCCATAATGAGCTTTAGTGGTTGTATTTCTCATGACTGTTCCTTTCCTGCCCACAAGCCACCTGCCTGCCCCTTCCCGTGGCTTTGAGCAGAGCAACCACCCTCCAAAGCCTCTTTGTGCCCCTGCTCGTGGGTGCAGGAGCTCATTGGGATGAACCTGTTACGTGGATGCTCCTGCACGTGCAAACATGACCTCTGCATCACATGCACAGAGCCCTGTCACCTTCTCCTTGCAGGAGTTGCTAAGAGCTGCTCTGGTTACCTCTCTGAGGCATCACACATCGGTTTTTTGGAAAATTTCAGGTAATAATTGTCAAGTTGTGCACCGAGCAGACAGCCCTGCTTCTGCTCAGCAGAAAGGGGGACCAGGGGGAGCAGGGTCAGCCTGCTGCACAGAGACACATGTTCTCTGTTGGAAATGCAGTTAAACTAAAACCCCAAACCAATCAAGAATTGTATCCACCTGCAGAGTACACAGAAATCAGTGCTAAGACCCTTACCACTTGACTGTGCAGCCCCTCTGTGCAGGAGGAGGTAAATTCCCCCCAGGGCTGGGTGACCTGGCAAACCCCACACACCGAATGAGCCCTGCAGTGTTTCAAGGCAGAGGAAAGAGCCATCTGCGCTTCAGGACAGACGGCTTTCCCAGCTTGTTCCTCAGCGGTGTCTACCCCCAAGACAAGGGCCAGTCACCATCTGATGTAGCTGCAGCGCTGCCCAAGCCAACCAGTTTTCCCGTTATTGCTTTTTGATGGGATGATTTTTACAGCTCCCCAGGGGCTTGAGGAAATCACTAACGGTTTAAGGAGACCACTCCAACGCAGCCTTGTGCTGCAGATGTACAGCAGGATAGACGTGGTTTCAGGCTATGGCTAACCCCCACCACTCAATCATTTATGACAGCTAAACTGGTTACAACTCATCAGCTGTGCTGCGTTAATTGCACTCGTGGCTTGCTGCAAAGCCAGAGCAATGATGGTAGCTCCAACCACCTTTAAACCCACCTGGGATACTTTCCTCTGCAAAGGCAGCAGGCTGAGGGAGGGAGCCGCAGTGCTGTTCATGCAGCCCAGCTGTGAAGCTGTAACTAATTAGGAGCGGTAATAGGGTTGTCCGTCCCCACACAGCATGCCAGCCCTGCGCCTTTCATCCTCTACATTTCGCCAGCCACAACACCCAGACATCTTAAGCGTTTTGCAGACTTTGGAAGACGGAGCTGTGCCAGGACTGTTTTATGAGGGGCGGATCAAGGCCTTGGCTCCCCAACGGGCTGGCTCTTGTGCCCGTCCCTCACACACACAGGGCTGAGCGCAGGTCACTGTGCCTGTGGCTTCGGGGCAAGGCAAGACACCAAGACCCCCCATCCCCTGCCCTATGGTGCTCCCAGCTCCAGCCCCCAACCATGCAGGTGTCTGCTGGTGGGTGCTGTTGGATGCTTAGGAAATAAATTATATTAAGTCATCCCAGACTGGATGTTATGCCCCACAGAAGATTTAACCCCGATCCCAGTGAAGTCAGGGGGAGGTTGTAACAAATGGGTAGGTGGCTGGAGTCAGCCACTGCTTTCTGGGCCCACCAGAAAGAAAAATGGGTAAAACCAGGTGAATAAAGCACGTGAGAAGCGCTCTGCAGCTGCTGCAAACCCAGCAGTGCTCTCTGGAGCCTCTCCGGCTCTGCAGAATCATCTTTTTCACGTCATTCCCTCTGACACGTCTGAGTTTAACACCCTGGCCCCTCGCAGGCTTCAGGGAGACAACGGCTCTGCCCCCACCGATCCCCAGACAGCGGGGTGCAGGGGAGCTCCTGCCCTTCCCCTGGGAGTGAGGGCAGCCGGGCACCGTGGCCGCCGGCTTGGCTCAGGGCTCGCTCGGTGAACCCAGGCCTCCCAAACCGTTCGCTGCTCCCACCTGTAAAACGCATCGTGGTGGTGTGGCCAGGTGGGGAAGGCCAGGCGTCCTGCGACCCCCAGGCCGCGGATCCCAGGGGGGCGGCAAGCCCCTTCCCTCAGAGGGAAAGGCGGCCGGCCTCGACGCCTCACAGCGAGACCTGTCCCGGCCGCCGCCCCTCTCCTCACACCCGCCGTCCCCCCTCGCCTGCAATGGGAGAGTCCCGCCGCGCCGCCTCGGCACGGCGCCTGGCGCATTCCATTCGCGAAGGAAGGGGGCATAGGACCCTGCGGCTGCGGCCCGTTCCCGCTG
>JAVJGJ010000035.1:2668647-2680953 GCA_035590215.1 Microhierax caerulescens
CTCGGCACGGCGCCTGGCGCATTCCATTCGCGAAGGAAGGGGGCATAGGACCCTGCGGCTGCGGCCCGTTCCCGCTGCGGGGTGGCCCACCGGCACCAGCGCGGAGGGGTGCTCGACCCGCCGGGCTCCCGTCAGCAACGCCGCGTCCGGTAGGCGGTGGCTCTGCGCGGCGCCCCGCAGAGCGGCTCCCGCTCTCCGGCGCTGCCGAGGTGCGGCCACCCTGCGGGTGGGCGCTGGACACCCCCGGAGACAACGGCAGCGGTCCCGGCTCCCCCCGCCCGCCGCGCCGTGGTTCGGTCCCGTTTGAAGGTGCGGCGGGCTTGGGGCCGGCCCGCGCCGTGGGGGTAACCATGTCTGGTGAGGGGAGAGCCGCCGCCCCGGGCCCTGCAATACCCCAGGCCCGGCCCGGCGTCGGGCAGCCCCTGCGGGAGGACGGCGGGCCCCGCGGCGAGGAGCTGCGGCCCCCGGCCCGCCCTCCGGTACAGGGAAGCGGGGGCTCGGGGCGGGGGAAGCGGCGGGGCCGTGGTACCTGTAGGCCTCGGGGCGTTCCCTCAGCCCTGCCGCCGCTATTCGGGTGGGCTGCGATATAAATGTGCGACTATGAAATCCACAGGGAATGAAGCAGCGGCGCTTTCCAGCCGTGCAGCGGCCTGGCCGCCGCTCCCGGCCGTCACTAGGTGTCAGCCGCGCTCCGTGGGAGCCCTGGGCCCGCTTGGGACGGGCCCAGGGGCCTGGGGGCTGCCCTGGGACCCCTTGCGCGTCTCGCCTATAAATAAATCTGCACGTTTACACCTTGTCACTTAGCAGTTCAGTAATGTTTTTAAAGCCCTCTTCCCTCGCCAGGCCGGGGTTAGCATTTCTGCTCTTACTGGCTTGGATTCTGTTTTTCTCCAGCCAGACCTACGCAAGTCTCCTCCGCGAACGAGCTGAGGGAAATAACCGATGACATTTCCAAACCGGCCATTGTCCACGACATTACATTCAACAGTGACCTCAAGCTGCAAGAGGCCAGCTTCTCCCCAGACAGGTGTGTGCATCGATATTTATATATATATATATATATATATACACACACAAACACGGTTGGTTTGTTTGGGTTTTTTTTTTCCAGGCTTGGCTTCTCTCTGTCACATTACAGAAAACGTGAGAATGTGGAAAGGAGGTGGGGTTTGGATCAGACTGCAGTAAAAACAAGAAAATAAGATAGCTCCTGAAATAAATAAATAAATATTGGAGCTTGGTTTATTTATTCATTGCTTCATGATTTACTAAGAACTTCTTAAATATGGTGAGTGTTAATATTGCAAGATTTAGAGGCTTCAGCTAAGCTGTGACTTTGACATGAACAAAGCAGACTTTTTTTCAGTGGAGATTTCCTGAGGTGCATGCGTTTTAGCTGAAGATCTGTTCAAATGACTGACATTCTCTTATTGCGAAAACAAGCACTAGCTAGAAAAACGTTCTGTTGATCTTCTCTGAGGGCTTGGAGAGTTTCCTTGAAAAAATGCTGTGCTCTTTTTACCCCACAGTTAAGACAGGGTAACTGCTGCATTTAGGAACAGGGTTGAAAGGAAGGAGTTCCACTTTAGAAAATGTAGGTTGAGAGAGATTTCCGTGAACCAGAGAAAGGTGAGGTGTACTGCTGCCAGTTAGGAGTACAGATGAAGAGAAGAACATGTCTGAAGATGTGAACTGCAATGAAAGCCCTGAGGAATGGTCCCATCAAACAGTCCCTGAGAGGTTGTGATTGCCTGATTTTAATAGAATACCCTTTCCCTCTTCTTTTCTTTCTTAGCCTGGAAAAGAGAGTGAAGGGGGCCTTGCACGAAGCCTTCTGGCACAGTCTGGAGGAACAGCTTTCTGCTAGTCCCCCAGACTACAGTCAGGCAATCCAGCTGCTGCAGGAGATAAAAGAGGTGAGTTGTTCCTGAGCCAGAGAAGCTGGTTACCTTAGAATTAGTCTTCTCTGAGTCATCATCTCACCCTTTATATCCAGTATTCCTATGTAAACATGCGTAAGAGTGAGGAGAAAGCAGGCTCCCTTTAGTTTATAGGGAGACACAAATTGCACAACTGCACCTTCTAAAACCTGTCTGAGAAGGAAACTCGTTCTCAGGTCCCAGGTCTTTAAAACACATAATCTACACCAAAAGGATGGAAAGCTTTTGTTTGAACTGTTGGTTATAGGAACAGCCATCAGCTGTTCCTGGTATAGTGTCTGCCAAACAAAAACCTGCAATTCTCTATACAAAGACGTCTCTTCAGGTATATGAGGAGCTGTACCTACTATTTAAGTGTACAATGTAGCAAATAACAACATGGTTTAGCACTGAAAGACACATGTTCTTAGCAGGGCATGAGGCTGTGTATAGTTTGCTTTTTCAGTCTATGCTTTCCGATTAGATTCAAGTCACATATCTCCCTCCTTTCATGCGTGATGGTAAAGGAGGTTTTGCAAGATTTGAAACAGTAGCCAGACATCCTGAAGTGCATCATTAGAGTCAAGCATTCCCTTACAGCGACTATGTGCCCCAGAATTTGTGTACCGAACAGTTAGCTTAGTCTCAATACAAGGCCAACCTCAATTCCTGTTGAGCAGCTCTGGAGAGCTGTCAAATTCCTGGAACAAAGAGGCTGCTGCTGCTTCTCTGGGCAGGCCCTGCTATTGTTTCTGCTGCCACGGCACAACTGACTGCAAAGCCAGATTGAAGAGGCCTTGGACATGGAGCTGATTAGACAGGAGACTGAGCACGGAGCTCTGGGTATCCATGGCCTCACCATGTATGTCCTTGGTACCACGGCAAGGCTGTGTGTGCCCATTTGAGATGAAGAAGTATGAAGGTTGCAAAGCCTCACAAACCCAACTCAGCTTCTAAGGTGGGCGATGCTGACTCTGCCTTGGTCTGCACAGACCGGCAAAACCTTCAACAATAAAACACTGGGTTAAGAGAAAACTGCCTTGGAATTATGGCCCAAGGACCCTTTTGTGCATTCTGGTCTACAACTTCCTTATTTTTTTCAGTGTAGACATGCTCCTGTTGCCTAACTGCAATTTAGATAGTATAAGAGTCTTTCGTGAAGTATTTTATCTACAATTTTTATAGAGGCCAACACCAATCAGACTGAACAACCTTCTGAGAGAAAATGGAATCAAGTCAGAGGTTCTGAATTCCCCTTTCTCAGCATTCAAAAATGGCCCCAGTTACAGCATTTACTGCAGTATTAAACCTTCAATTCACTGTGTCTTATCCCAGGGAAATCTTCCGGGTGTTTGGCCTGATGAGAATGGATATGCTGAATTTCACCATCCAGATCCTCTGCACCCACTTGCGAGACCACACCGTCCAGTATGAACAGAAGAAATTCCAGGAACTCTTGGATAAGCTGCCTAGTAAGTTGGTAGGGAAGGGACAGGAGAACTGCTATTTCTACAAGAGCTGTTAAAGCAGTAAAAGGGAACTGGAATATTCCAAAGCTGATGCTTTCATCACATGCTTAGTAACAGATGAGAGAAATGCCTCTAAAAGCTGGAGGGCTCCTGGGTCCCTTCCTCAAGGCTCTTCACTAACACCTTGCAGAAAAGAAGTTACTTAGTGTGCTTCAGTTTCTCCATGTGTAAGACAGAACTAACAGCTTTCTCAGGAGGAACTGTAAGTTCTTATGAGTTTAAAGTGTTTTGAGATCCTCAGAGGAATGAGCAAAATGTTGTTAGGAGGCATATTTAAAAAGGAAAACCTGCATTTGATGTAGACATCTCTTTCTTTTTGCGAGACTGTAGAGGATTTCTCTCTGACTGCCTCTCTCCTCCAGCAGACTCCATTAAATGTGCTTCTTGGAGACTGAAATCCAATATGTCCAATATAATGTTCTCTGGATACCAGTCTCGGTAGCGTAACCCTGTGCCTTGGCAACAGGACATTAATACTGTGTGTTAGCGATGGTGTTTCGCCTTCCAAATGCACATCGCCTTCAGCATACCTGCTTCTTACTGGCTTAACCTGAGTCTGTTCTTACAAACATCTACTTTTGTTACCCGCAGGTACTCTGGATTGCACAAGAGCATGGCTGTGCAAACCAGCAGCAGAAACATCTGCGTCCTCTTCGCAGCTGCCACCCCACCCCACAGTCAGTGGCTCGCTCAGCGGGGGCATCCAGCAGCAGCACAACTGGGCCAAGTCTCATGTCTGTGCTGAATCGAGGATACATGAATGTGCTTTGCTGGGAGCCTGGGCGAGAGCAATACCCTGAGGTAGGAGAAGTGCTTGGATACCTTTACAGCTCTTCCATAAAGATATACAAAATGAACACGTGTGCTGGTTCTGCATCTTCTATAGAAAGAACTGGCCAGAGTCTCTGTCCCCTCTATGCCATGAGTCACTGTGTGTGGTTGTTCCCTGTGTGAAACAAATCGGATTTTTCACAAAACTAAACCTCCCTGCTGCCAGGCAGCTGCCTTCTGCTTGGCTTCGTGGGGATGTTACAGCCCTGCTCCATGGCTTGAGATCTGCTGAGTTATTGCAGCTGCTGTTTCTACATCCACAGGCTGATTTGATTTCTGTTCACAGACACTGCTTATGGATCAGGCTCGACTGCAGGAAGTACACACGCAGGTGAATCCGCTTCCCGTCATAGCTGCACTCCTGCTAGTGACCACTGGCATCTGTGGAAGCACCTTATGTAGCTCACCTGGGTTTGTAGCTAGGCTGAAATGGGTAACAAAGGTCCTCTTGGAAGGGCTGTCTTGTACCAGGTAGGTTACTTTCTTTTCCAGAAGAGGAAGTGTGAGTAGCTGGTTGTGGGATGAGCAGCAGGAAACTCTCCCAGGAGTGGAAGAGGATCTGAGATCCAAATAGCAACCAGGTCTACTGCAAGGAGCGGGGGATGCCAGCCTGCGTTTTTAGCTGGGAGTTAAGCAATAGTCCCTTCTTGATTAGAGGGGAAAATTAATAGTGCTGATCACTGTTTCATGGGTCAGCTGCAGGGTAGCCTACTGCTTGCCAAAGTGTCGGGAAGGGAAGCTTAGTTCAGAAAAGCTCTGGCTGAATGCCAGCTGTCCTGCGCTAGCTGCCTGTGACGACACTCCACAGGCACGGGGAGCAACTTCCCTCTGTGCTTGCGAGACCCGTTCCCCAACCAATGCGAGCTGTGGCCAGAGTGCACGTACCTGTGTATGATGTAGGTATGAAGAAGCTTTAGAAGATATCAGCGACCAAGTGCTCCAGGAAGTCAGCAGGACTCTCTCACAGCTGAGTTCCTCTGCTTTTACCACTGAGAAATGTGTTTTCCTGCAAGGCCAGATTAAAAGCATTGCGGGGAAGGGCAGCGCAGTCCGGCACGTCATCGGTGAGTCTCTGTTTGCCCAACTTGACCTTGAAAGCCACTTCACGCTCATAGGCCACAACTTAGGTTTAGGCTAATGACCCTGGAGCGTGCCAGACAGGTCTAGGATCAGCACTAGCAAAGCAAACTCCCTGTGCTGAGCAGGGAGTAACTTCTGCTTCAGGGTGTGAGCCGAGTGCAGTGCCTGGCCCCTCCGCGTCGTCTGCACCAGAGAGGAGGGTCAGGGAAGCTAGGTTTAGAAAAAGCCTTGATTTTCCTGTTCCACCCTGAAATGCTTCCAAACAGTAATTGCTTTGAACCAGCTCTTGAATCCTCCCATCCTTGCTAAAAACTAAACAGGCCCAAGTGCAAGCTGTGTTCCCAGGTAGCGTTGCGCTCTTCAGGCTAGGATGCAGAGTGAGAGCTTAATCACTGGCTGTAGTAAAGCACCATGCTAAGATCTTTAAATAATATTTATCCCTAGAGAGTGCACTGCTTGGTATTCAGCTAACCAGCTGCCCTATAATGCTGCTCCATCAAAATATTTATTCAAATGGTTTGGATAAGAGCTGGTTATTTTGACCTTTTGTTAGTACTCTTGAACCCTAACTCCGCATCAGATTGCAGTGCCACAGGCAGCTAGTATGCTACAGGAAAGATTATTTCCACATGGAAGACTAGCTTTTATCAGCTATGAAAATAAGGTGAGGCTCTTCCTGCCCACTGCTTCATCTAGTTACGTATCCTTCCCAGCCTGTGTGGACGCCACCACACTGTTTATTTGGTTTTATTCCTTCCATGTCAGAGCAGGCTGTTTTGTTTTGCTGTAATTCAGAAGGCTGAATTAATAGCCTAAACCAAACCTCGATAAACTACAGGCTGGGCAGTGTGTGGTGGCAGTGACTCACCGACGGTGTAGCATTAGAAGCTGCAGAACTAGACAGCCCTCCCCCCGCTCCGTGTCTAAAAATCAAGCCCATGTCTTGCCTGCACTCTTGGCCACTATCAACATTTCCCACATACTCACTTCAAGTGCAAGAACATGTGAAGCAGCCAGGTAGTTGAATCTTAGCTCCGTGTTCCTCAGAGAGGCTTTTTCACTGCTTTCAATTTCAAAACACTGCTGTGGCAGGCAAGATAAATCCCAGGCTCTGAAGTTCTGTATTCCATTATGCTTCCAAGAGGCTTGACGCTTCAATGCAGCACAAAAAGCTTTCATGGGGTGAGAAATCTTTACTGTTCACCTGCTCCACTTTGACATGAGGTTTGACATTCGTCCTCCAGCCCAGTACCCCAGCCATTGTTAGAAGCAGCTACCCAGGACAAAGGGGAAACAAGGCAAGTACACCTGATGCTTGAGTACTCCTTGTGTCACACAGTTTCACCTCGGTTCCTGTGCTGGGTTGCTGTTTCATCTGCTCAGTATTTGGAAGAGGAATATGTTAATCTACTGTGTTCCCAAATCCATCCAGGGCATGCCCACAACATCCTGCTGCAACACACTGTCCTCAGATCCGCTCTTGACTGTGTGAGGAAGCCTTTCTGTGCAAAGGTTAATTGACAACTTGTTTTCATTTTTGCTCCCTACAGAGCAGTGGATTCATTCCTTCCTTGGCCTCTTCATTTCCCCTGATGGACAGAATTCTCAAAAAGATTTCCCAAAGGGCCTTGATCCCATTCAGGAAGAGCTGCTGGAAGTTGGGCGCAGGTTTGGAAGCGTCGTCCACCACAACAGGCAGGTGTTCGGACCTTTCTACTCAGCACTTCTCACGGCGCTTTTCCCAGATGTAGCAGCAGACTCGGATGGAGGGATGGTGAATTCTTTCTGATCATCTTCGCTGCGTACCGGGCAGGGGTGGAACACACGCTCCAAGTTTCTCAAATCATGCCTCAGCTTGTAAAAATCAATCAGACAAATCCACAGGGACTAGCGTTGCTACTGGGAAGTGACTTGGCATGTCAGTATCTGAATAAACCTCTCAACTACAAAAGGTAGCTTTTTTTTTTTTTCCCCCCAAAAAAAAACCCTGCCACTATTTGGTGGGGAAGGCAATGGGATGCAGAGCTCATAAAACTGCAGTGCAGCTTAAGCTTTTCTTAATTCAAGGTGTTAATTCTGCCATGAGCCTGTAACCTACTTTGCTGAAATGTTAGTCACAGCCCAGGGACGCTGTTTGCATTTGATAAAGCCACATGGTATTTCAAATCATTAAAATGGCTCAATATATTTCAATGTTAGCTTGAAAACCTGACTTACTGAATTATTAGAAATGGAACATATGGTATAAATTTAGCAACCCCTGGTGTATTTAGTATTTTACATCAGCCAGATTTTACTTGACATGAAAATCTGAACTTTAACCTGTATTTAAATGTCTGGATTTCTTGCTCTAATTTTACATAATGAAAATGTCCTACTTCTTGGCAAGTCAAAAGTCTTTGCTGGGTGAATACCATCTACAGTGGCTGCCCAAACTGTTACAGTTGTAACATGAAACCGCTTGCTGCTGTGCTACAGAGAAGTGATTTTAGCGTTTATCATTAGTAAATTGGGGTCCTGACAGTCCCCAGTGGATGCTGGGGGGGGTAAAAATGAGCTTTTCTCACTGTCACGCAGAGAGCATGCACAAAGCGGTTGGAGACTGCTGTACTATAGGTAGTAGGGCCATCTTTAACAGAATGTTACAGAGGATGTATAGAGGGTAGATTCAGATTAGATATTAGGAAGAAATTCTTTACTGTGAGGGCAGCGAGGCACGGGGTGCCCAGAGAAGCTGTGGGTGCCCCATCCCTGGCAGAGCTCAAGGCCAGGCTGGATGGGGCTCTGAACAACCTGGGCTGGTGGCAGGTGTCCCTGCCCACGGCAGGGGGTGGGAATTAGATGGTTTTTAAGGTCCCTTCCAACCCAAACTGTTCTATGTGGATGCATTTTTATGCATAAATTAGTTTTTCCCAAAATAATCATCAGTATTTGGAGTCATGACTAATTGCAAAAAGCACAGCTTCAACCAAAGCGACTACTCAGCACCTGCACCCCACCCCGGGGCAGCACATCCCCCCCATTCTGCAGCCAAAGAACCACCGTGTGACAGCTCCCAGCTTATCCGCCTCCTGTGCTCCCCTCCACAGCCGCAGCACATCGTCTCTGCGCAATGCTCCCGTGTTTTCTTGTTCCTTGGATTTACGAAGCGGAGCAGGGCAGGCACAGCACTAGACTGAGCTACCTGAACACCATGAACCTGCCCTGCCTCACCCCTCTTCTCTTACCTTCACAGGTCAGGGCTGTTCGAAGAGGATGAGAACAACGTTCCTTTAACACACGTGACCAGGAGACCTCAGTCTAACACTGACATCACGGAGCAAATGTGTGTCTAAGTTTGTTTATTAATTCAGTCTGTTCTAAGTTGTACAATTATGAAAACAACAAAACGACTGCTGGAAGCCCAGGAATATTTACAATCTCGCCTTGTTGTAGTGAGGTCAGTCTATGTTGTTGCACAGATTGGTTATGTTTGGTACCACAAGATGTTTAAAATTCAGACAAATTTTGAACAGATTAACAATTGTATATACAGGAAATAAAAGGAAATTCAAGTATCAAAATACAGACAGATTAAATAACATTTGTATTACAAATCAGTCCCACTGCCATACATCACAATTAGCAAAAATGTCTACATTGCAAACTGAACTCAACTGTTCTCTGCCCTGTTAGGGAATCTCAGGTTATTCTTCCATGGGTAAGAAAAGTGTTTGAGCTAGATCGACTTTGCAAAAGCAGCACAGTTACTTTCTTTTGGAAAAAAAAAAAAAAAAAAAAGAAGGAAAGAAATAAACCCGCAGTAATGCCAATATGAGACCTAAAAGGGAGACCTTTTGCAACAAGACAGCATTGCAGACACTGTGCTTGCTCTAAAATAAAGATCTTTTCTGCATGGAGATGATGTGAGCAGAGGAAAGCCAGGGGAAATTCTGCTGCTATAAATTTCTGAAGTGGGGTGGAAGGATTGCTAAAGTCATTGCCTCCACTTCAGCTGCACACAGGGCTGGGTGTGTGCGGAGGGACTATTTGGCATCTGGCCTGTGTCTCAGCAGCCTCGTGAAGGTACAAATTTTCACTAGAGGTACATCCTGGAAGGTGCCCTGTCTTTTCCCTGGGAGGGGGACAGGCACGTACCCTGCAAAAGTTGCATAATTTCTTCTAAAAAGAACAATCCCAAAGCAAGTTCAAAGTCAGCTGACAGCTGAGTTGCGTTTTGTTTTGGGTTTTTTTTTGTAAATACAAAATTAAAAAGGATAAAGCAGCTTCAATGTGAGAAAAAACAAATCATCCCCTCCTATATATAAAAAAAAGACAACTCTGCATCTTGGTTTACCTATCTTGAGTTCTCAGCCTGGACTCATGCCACGCACTAACCAAAGTCTGTAAAATACAATCTGTCCTTAAAAAGGGAAACAAGGCCCAGGGCAGCACCACCTTTTGCCGGGCAGGTAATACAGCAGATGCATTTTGATTCGAAGTCATAATCAGCACCAGAAATTTTGGGCACTTTCCTCCAGATACCACGAAACCCTGTAGGGAGGAAGAGCCAGAATACTGTGCAATGGCTGGGTTAACAGACGGCCGGGAGTCGGTGACTGGCACGGTCCAGGATCAGCCTCCAGCACGCGAGTACCTTGGGAAAACCCACCGAAATGAAAGGGGAGATGCACTGCCAAAACAACTGCTTTGTCTATGAAGGCAGAAAGAAGAGTATCTGGCTAAAGAACTGTTGGATCACTAAAGACAACCATCGGACTACACGCAGGACTGGAAAGGACCACCAGGGTCACCGAGCCCAGTCCCCTGAAGATTGGAGTCTTCATCACCACGTCACCTCCAAGCCAACTTTCAAAAAGCTCATGCATCGAAAACAGAAAGGTGTCCCTCCTCCCAAGCAGAGGTTCAATTTGCAATCTCTCCAAAAAGACTTGTTGCCAACACACCAAATATTTACACTTACACCAGTATGAATTGCAACATATGCATAACAAGGAATGTTAGGTTTCCTAAATTCATCAACTTAAAAAAAAAATAAAAATCTCCACTTCCCCCTCCTAATCATTTACAGGTCTATGCCCTTGGGATTATGGTTCACTTCTCCCCCAGCCTCACTGGCTGGAGAGACTAAATGAAATCCTGACATACAGCAGCAACTGGAGTTAAAAAGGAATTTTTTGGGCATGTCACTCTAGTAAAGCAGCAGGGTACCACAGCCCCAACCATTACAACGCCTGTCGAGATTGTAACGTGCTGCGCTACATTTCTGCGTCTGAAGAATTAAAATCACAACCATTTTAATACCTCTCCCTTGAGGGGAACAGGACTGTGAAAACACATCAGTCACAGCCAAAACTAAATACTCCGGCAATTCAAAAGAAAAATCAGCCCACAGCACCTTCGAGGTGGTATTTGGGGATACTGGACCTAGACGGGGGCCAAGCCATCCTCAGGTTGATATGATTTGTCCTCGGGTACAGACTGTTTCAGTGTAATGCCCCAAATTTAACTCCTTATTTGTCCATCTTCTGCAACTGTTGCACTAATTAAATTATGAGCTAGTATCAAAAAAGTGCTAAATGACAATTGAATATACTTTTTTTTTTTTTTAAAAAAAAAACAACAACCACCCAACCCTTCAGGGCATAACTGCATTTAAAAACAAGACAGGTGCACGAGAAGCTGGAGAAGGGAGTCATCTCCAGATATTCAGTGCGTAAATGGGAAGAAATTGTGTCCTTGCCATAGAAATGTCAAGTATTGCAACGCAACAGTTCTCTGTAGGGGAAGCAAGCTTTGTACCATCGGTCACTTGGCCACAACCACTCTGGGGTGAAAGATCCTTTGCAGACTCTTTTCCTTAAGTTATTTCCATTTGCTAGAAAAGTGTGGAGTAGCTTGGAAAACGAAGGATGTGGATTTACCCTGCAAGGCTTCTCACACTGGAGGAAGTTATTTCCAAGAATTTGGCGTTCTCTACTGTTCGCCCAGAGTTGAAGCAAATTTAAGTACCGTTAGATGCACACACCACTCCCACTGCTAAGACTTTCTATTGTACTCCTTGCCGGACTGCGAGGATACTCAGTAAATACGGAGAGAGATATAGATATAATTATTTTTTTTCCTCACCAAAAAAACTGCAGTGCTACATTTAAACTGTGAACTGGATTTGCTCAATATCATTTCGCACGTTAAAAAAAAAAAAAGGGGTTGAAAGACGTTTGTCTCAAACCAGAAAAGGTGCCATCACTCTCGGCCTCGGAAGTCTCAACTTGCCTTTGCTAGAAATGGGAAGAGCTGCTTTTCTCAGCGGGGGGCCAGGATCCCTTTCCCCCCTCTGCTTTGGGAGCCCTCACTGAGCAGCCAAGCACCCACTCCGAGGCAGACACCAGTGCCGGATGGAGATGATCTTCGTGTCAGCAGGCCACTGCTTCTTAGGTCTCTGCCCCGTTACTACATTTCCGTGGTAGGAGACAGCTGCCCGGAGATCAGCTTTGCAGAGGCAAACAGAAAGGAAGATAATGGAATGAATGATTTCCAAGTCATACAAAAACAAGAGCCGGGAAAAGAGGAGGCGTAAGGCCGGATGAGACACAACCGTGAGGGTTACGGACACACAGCGGAAGCGTTGTGGTTTAGGCAGGGCTGCCCGTGATCCCAGCCGGGTTCGGATGGTCACCCTTTGAAAGGCACATGCTCTAGTGACCCGCTTTTAGGAGGTGCTGAGGAACCTGCCCTCCCCGGCTGAAAGCAGGGGGAGATGCAACAGCTCAGCCCCTCTAAAGTCAGGTGTACGCGTGGGCAACCACGTGGTAAACACACGTAGAAACTGCGCTCATTACCACCGCTCCCATTAACTCCATTTCTCTTTGAGGGATACAGAACCCTCGGGACACTCTTACAGGAAGATGCTGAGCGACCCCAACCCCACCCCACCCCCAAACTCT
>JAVJGJ010000035.1:2689071-2711904 GCA_035590215.1 Microhierax caerulescens
AAAGCTTTGGGGATCTGAGGCAAGGGGGGAAGAGCTCTGCAGCAGGGCAAGGACCAGATGTTTGGGATGGGGAAACTCCAGTCACTCCCAATTCCTGCTGCAGGAAGCTGATGTGCAAACACCGGGAGGAAGCAGCATGACGTGCTTGTCCTCCGAAACACGCTACCCTGCTCCCGAGCTCACAGCTTAGCTGCAAGCTCAACAGGTTTTGCCAAACTCGGCTCAAACGTCATTTTTCGGGAAGGATGGCGAACGCTACAGCTGCCCTCCCAGCGGCCCCCATGAGGAAGGACCTGACATCCAGAAGCTGCTACTCCCGGCGCGAAACACCAACATCCACGGATCGTGCCCAGCGCTATTTGGCAGCAAGAGCAGCTCTCGCCAAGCCCAGCCGGCCCAGGGAGGCACATTCCCGACTCCCACCCGGCGCAATCACGGCAGCAGGTCCCAGCTGCATCCCATCTCACCAGCTGAGCCATGTCACCCTCCCGCCTGCGGGAAGGCCGCCCTACATCTGGCCAGCAAAGCAGGGGGGAGCACGTCAGCGTGGTGCTCCCCGTCGGTGCAGGGCACAGAGGTGGGAGTAGCACCCTGCTACCCGCTCAGTGCAGGCACCCACCTCGCACGGAGGCACCTTGAGCCCAAGGAGCTGCCTGATGTCTCCCACGGGGCAGGCATCCAAAATCTGACCTGCAAGAGCCGAACATGATCCTCCCCCACTCCGTTCAGTAGCAGGATCATGCCTGTGTGAGTACCTGCTGGATACTCACGCACCACCGGAGCCGATAAGGTGACAAGCTGCGTGGATACAACCGGCCACATTAAGATTTCTCCCAGTACTGATGTGTTTGCACACTTCGGCTTTGTTTTGCACAGGGCAGATGGACCCCCAAAGAAAGAGAAGGGTTGGTAAACTCATCCACCCCTTCAGCTAGAGCGTGCCTGTCCCAACAGTGACGTTTGCTGTTGCAGGGCCCGGCCACAGCAGAATTTGTACAGTAGAATGGCAAATTTGTAATTTGTTTTCACTCTGCCCAAGCGCTCCAGGTGTCTGGCCAAGTCAGAGCCAGCCTGGCTGTTACATTTCCCAAGTTCTGCTTGACCAGGCTTGGAGTGGGAGTACTGGGCTCTGCACCATCCCCAGCAGCAGCCAAGGTGCATCTGTGGGGAACTGTCTAACACAAAACACTCCCTCCTCCGCACAGCCAGATGTGCAGTTGCCTCAACCCTTCAAGAACTTTCTTCCCAAACCACCAAGGATCTGAGAACAAGGAGTAACCCCAGCTTCCAGGTCAGATCGATTTGTTTTAATAAGAAACAAGCCATTTCGGTTTTACCCTGTCCTTTTTGTAAAAAGCAATACAATTTTCAAAGATCAGTCTATGCTTGTTACTCTCAATACTTACTTTCAAAGGAGTTTTAACTTCAGTATTGACATTTTAGGGTTTTTTTCCCTTTTTATTGATTTTGCTAGGCAGAAAGCAGCACAGTAAGACTGAGTGTGCTTCCCTCCCTGAGTTTGGACACCCACCCCAGCTGTCACTAAACATCCTCTACAGCTCTCTGAGTCCCCCAGAGGTGATAGCTGCTAATCAGGAAGGGGACAATTATTCCTGACAGACTCCAGCTTAGTTCTTTGAAAGAGAAGGAGGGAAGTGAAGGAGAGCCAGGGCAGAAGAGAGCAGCACCCCGGCCGCTGCCGAGCGCGCTCCGCACCGATGGCTCAGCCAGGCAGGGAACACAACCGGGGACTCACTCTCAGCTGCGAGAACCGCGGGGGCTTTGCCGGTGGCTCCTCGTAGGGCCTGTCTGCCAGGGAGGCGATGATCCTCTTCCGATGGCCCAGCAGATTCACTTTCAATACCTGCAGAAAGAGACGGCGGTCACCGTAAGCCCTGGGCACGGAGCAAAGCCCCCCCCTCTCCCAGAGCGCTGCTCCCGTTTAACACCACTCGCTGCAAGTCACAGTCCCGGAGGGAACTGCAGGACCTCGCTGCCACGGCCAGGGAAGGGCAATACTCACATTTACTATTTCGAGCTCCCAGAGGTTTTTCACAGTGTCAATAGAGCTGTAGCCACTCGAGAGGAAGGACTGAATGTAATCCTGCAGCCCCAAAGAGTCGAGCCATGCGGGAACCGACGGCTGGCTGTTCCCATCACAGCCCAGGGGTTTCAACTGTAAAAGCACAAGAAAGATGTTAAAAGCCCCAGGGGGCTGGGATCTCAAGGCACACGGTGCCAATTAAAATCGGTTTAAAGGCCATCATCATGCTGGCAGCTTGAAAGTAAAATAATCACTGTATAAACTGGGAATCACTTGGGATCAAGACTGGCAGGAGGGATAGCCACCCTCTCCCCAGCACAGTCATCCCATCCACATAGTTTGGTGGACAGGTATCCTCCTCCTCCTCCTCCTCCTCCTCCTCCTCTTCCCTGCTATTCCCCAAACCCTCCCCACAGCCCCTGTGACCCCTCCGTGGCTGGAGCCGCAGGAACAGCTTTTGCCTCCTGTGCTTCCACAGCCGTGCTGGGCAATGCCTCGTCCCTGCTTCACGTGAGAGGTGTCGGCGCTGACCTTCGGGAGGGAGCGAGCAGCCTGCAGGAGCTTCCGACGGTGCTGCGGGTCACCGATCCCGATGTCCCGAAGGTCCTGGTCTTCCATGACATTACAGCCCTATGGGGACAGGAAGGAACAACATGGGAGCAGAGGGCAACAGGAGCCACAGCGGGAGCGGGGATGATGCGCCTTACAGCACCCTCCTGACCTCACCTCCCAGCACGTCCCCGCAGGAGGAGGATGAGGAGGAAGGCTCCCAAGGGAGGCAGCTCTGCCCCCACGTATCGACCTCAGGCACCGAGAGGGGTGATGTGAGAGGGGCCGCAGCACACGTGGCATCGCACAGCACTGCCACCCCCTCCCTCCTGCTCTGCCGCGTCCTCTTCCTGAGGTCTGATGGATTTCAGGCCATCGCTTACCGCACCCTTCCCGCTGGATGCACAGACGCAACCCGCTGCGTACCAGCGCCCAAGCAAACCCCAGCCCCGCTCCACACGTGGTGCCTGACACGGGGCGCTCAGCTCTGCTCAGCCTCTCTCCACAGCCACAGCCAAACCCGAATTTCTTTCCATGAGAGCAGGTGACCCAGCAAAGGTCCGACTTGTCCCCCGCGCAGGGAGGTGGCCCACCCTGCTCCGGCAGAGATGCTCTGGCCACCGCACACTGCTCTGTTAAAGCCCGTTTTCTTCCCTGCTTTTCCCTGTGGAGCAAGAGCGGACGCACGCAGAGCACAGGGACTTCACCCCTCCCCATGAGCCCCCCCCCAGCCCCAAAGCCTACATCCCTGCCCCCCATACCTGGGCATCACTCAGCTGGAAGCCCGGGCACATCTCCCCATGGCTGGAAGAGCCCCGCTGCTGCTGGAGCAAGAGCTTCGGCTTGAGCCTGGACCCCCCTCCCCAGACCTGCCTCCCGCTGCTCTCAGGAGAGTCACAGCTGAAGGTCTGAGCTGACAGCGCTTCGCTGTTCCACATTTTGGTTTTAGAAAAGAAACCTAATTAAAATTGGCTGTCAGGCGACACGCTGCTGCTGCAGGGGCTGAACCGGCCAGGGCTCCAGGAGGGAAAAGGCGAGGGGAAGATGACCAAGTCTCCTCTTTAAAAAGACAATTTTAATTTTAAATTTTTTTTTTTTCTGTTCCTCCCTACCCCGCACTCTCTGTAGTATTTCAGCACGTAAGTTTTGCTAAGTACTACCTGCTTTAAACACACCAGCCTAAGGTGAGTGTGCTAACGAAGCAGCCAGCCCACCCAAGCGTGCCCCACGGGGCAGTGCTGCCTCCTGCGAGGGCAGAGGAGGGGGAACAGCCCTTCCCGCTGCCCCTTCTGCTCTCAGATGCTCCTGGACCATCTCAGGGGTCTGCCAGGCAGCCTGTGGGGTGAGCTCACCTTCGGCAGCGGCGTTTTGAGAGTCACCGGGTGCGCTGCAGAGCCAGATGCCAGTCCTGCAGCCAGCAGCGTCTGCTTTGCTCCTGACTTGCTCGGTTTGTGCCTGCTCTATGACAGCACCGAGCCCGGCAGCATCACTCCCAGCGCTTTCATGGCTTGCTGGGATAACTGGGTAGGATGCCGCACGGCCCTCTGCCCTAAGAGCTGCTCTTCCCCTCGACTGCAGCGATAAGTGTTGGGAGAAACACAGAATTAACGCTCCAGATAAGAGATGCCCAAGTCGCTGGGAGAGCTGCCCTCAGAGACCAGGCTGCAGGGAAACCATTATTTAGCAAATGACAGCGGCAAGTTAAAGCAGCGAGTGGCAGCGAAGCAGGGCGCTGCCGATGCTCCGCAGCCATCGGCACCCACAGCACCGAGGCGGAGGCTCCTCGCCTCCATCCTCCCCTGGCAGGGGTGCCCGACGCCCTCGATTCCTGGCAGGCTGCGCCAGGACCCAGACTGCAGATCTGGAGCAGAGAGCTGCAGTACAAAAGCATTTGCCTATGAGTTATTTAAACAGCAGAAAGAGCAGAGACTAAAGACCCTGCAGCCGGGTAGGATGGTTTGCTCCCTGTTTTCCCAAAAAGGTCAGTTTATACCAACAGGCTGCAGCGCTGGTCTGCAGTGCCACTGCCCGCTGCCAGCTGGAAAGAGCTGCTGTCACTGCTGGAGATGGCACTGTGGGTGGGTGGCAGCTCTGCAGGGCACGGGGCCACACCGATACCTGCCTTGCCTTCCTGGGGTTGCACCCCACATCCCACAGGCAAAGCCGTGTGAAACCCCCGGGCCTCACCTGAGTGTCAACGCTACACACGAAGCTCTGCGCAAGGATGTCACCATGCCATAGAAGCTGCTCTGTGCACCCCTGAATTTGCACCAAAAAAAAAAAAAAGGCTTTTTGTGGGTTGAAGGTTCCGAGGGTGCCCGTTCGGTGCAGAAGCAGCAGAAAGCTCCATTGCATCGGGAGCAAACCCCCTACGTGAGCGAAGTGGAGAGGCCACGCTGTCAGAGGCAGTGATCACTCTGGGTTGTTAGCAGCAGGATCCCACGGAAAAAAAAGGAAAACATCCCTCCCCTTTCTTGTTCACAAGTTTTAAGCCAAAGAGCCACATTTAATGCGCATTCCTGTAGCAGCAGGAGATTGTGGGCTCAGCTCGGGAAGAGCAAAAGGATTAGAGGCAGCTTAAGTCCCCTGGCAGGCACCTTACCTGGCACCAGCGGTTTTGCATGCTACAGCTCTGCTGCAGGGCTTGCCAGAAGGTCCTTAGGGGGCATCAAATGTGCAGGGAATTCACCTCCCGCAGGGGGATGGCTTTCAAAGGGCTATTTTCAACGGACAGAAGCGAGCTAGAGCAAGTAATGGCATTTCTCCTGTAAGCCTGGAGAGCAAAGCGTTACTGCCCTGCCTGGGCGAAGGGAAGCGCAGGAAGGGACTGACTCACCGAAGTCCCTGCAGCAGGTTAACGTCACCCCTTGGGTACCTGAAACCTGCAGATGCTGACACCCCAACCCTCTCTGCTCCCCCCAAGCTGCCCAGGTCCTCTGCGCAGAGCCGGGTGCCAGAGGCGCAGGATGCCACCGAGGGCAGGGCTCACCGCAGACCCTGCACGCGCCAACCGGGACGGCAAGGATGCTTGGCAGCCAAACGAGCTGCGATAATGGCGATGGGTAATTTTCACACAGAAAAATCCAATAAGCTTGCTGATCCTGTTTACGTTTTTTCCTCACGCTTATTTTCCAATATTGAGCCTTTGTGGTGCTAAGGCCCTTTGGCTAGCGCAGCCACGCTCCCAAAGCGGCAGCACAGGGCTGGCAGCTCACGCTCCCCCAGGACGCCTGGTTATGCTAACACGGCCCAAGGCAAGGCAAGAGGTGTTCTCCCACTTTCAGCACCTCAAATTCCAGGAAAATTGCTGGCTCTGTAGCAAGGATACCAGCTAGTTAAATCCTGTAAAGCCCACAGCTTTCTCCCACACTCCTTATTTTTGTGTGTCACATCCAATTCCCTCAGTGCCAGTCGGCGTTCTCAGGATGCTTAACGAGGATAGACAAAGCGTAGCAGCTCTGAAGAAATCATCGCAGCCTACGGTGCGGGAGCCTCCGCTCAGAGGAACGCCCTTTAAACCCATCCAGATTTCAACTCCTAGGAAAGAAAATAATCTGCCCCTAACATAGATAATTAAAGGCAATACTGGAGGATCTTTTAACCTCTGCCAACTGAACAGATGAGCTGTTGGAACTCGACTTTAAACCTCTCTGCGTTTAACACACCGTTCAGACAAAAGCCAAGGGGCAGAGATGTTCAGTGCCACCTGCCTCCAAGCCACGTTCCTCCGGCACAGCCACCGCTGTGGTTTGGCTCCTGTCCTCTACTCGGGCTCCTGCACCTGCAAACCCACCTCCTCGTGCTCCTGAGCCTCCAAACCCACCTCTCTGGGCTCCTGCACCTGCAAACCCACCTCCTCGTGCTCCTGAGCCTCCAAACCCACCTCTCTGGGCTCCTGCGCCTGCAAACCCACCTCCTCGTGCTCCTGAGCCTCCAAACCCACGTCCTCGGGCTCCTGTGCCTGCAAATCCACCTCTCTGCTCAACCAGCAGCTAACACTATTGCACAAAAAGCCCCCTCAGCAAGGAGAGCCCCCAGCCACCGAGAGCCAGCTGGGGTCTGCTGTGGCTTTCACCTTTCCCTGCCTCTCCCGGCACATCTCGCTGGCTCCTCACCGCCAGCCCCATCCTTCCCGGCTGGCCCCGCGCCAGGCGGGAGCCGCTGCGATGCTGGACCAAGGAGGGATGATGGCAGACACGGGCTCACCCGGCAGCTCGCGGGGGGAAAGGGAACAGGGTGTTCATCGCCCAGACGAAACAAAGCCCCTTCGTTACAAAGGGCTGCGCACAGGGAGGTGGCCTTGACACTGGAACACAAAATTTCAGAAAAATTGCTGTAAGGGCAGTTCATTTTGATTTTTAAACAATACCCCAATACAGGTTTTTGTTTAATCGTTATCAGGGTTTTTTCTCTTTTTTTCTTTGGTTTGGTTTTGCTTTTTTGTTGGTGGTTTGTTTTTTTTTTTTTCTTAAACAAATGTCCCCTTTGGTGCTGACACAGTTTGGCAACCAGGTCAAACGCTGCCACCTCCCAAGGGTCCCACCGAAGCTGCAGAGCAGCGCGGGCAGCCGGACCCCTGGCTCTGGGGCAGCCCCTCTCCGGTCCTCCCAGGACGGATTCAGCAAGTGCCTGAGGTGGGAGAGAGAAAAGCTGCCCGGGATCCGCTCTGCTGTTACCCAGCCCTCTACCATCCTGCAGCAGCAGCCTCAGAAATGCCAACTAGAAGCAAAAAGATTTCCCAAGGACAGATTTCAGGCTTTATTCGTTGTGACAAATGCTTTCTACCTTGCGGGTTTCTCCCGGCTGCGGGGCTGAGCGGAGCCAGCCCAGCTCAGGGCTATGCCAGGGCCACAGCTCTCGCCTCCATCCATGCCTGGGGAGTGGGGAACATCCCAACGCTCCCTCCATCCCAACACCTCACCCTTTTTTCCTCTCTCCATCAGGAACGAGCTCTCAGCCTTTCCTGCGCTGCAGGTGGCTTCTGCAGGGTTTGTTCCTAGAACACACACCCTTCACAATAATCCGGATATTAGACCGCATGATGCGCACACACAATCAACTTTAGTAGAAAAATTTTAGCAATATTTTATTCCCAGAAGAGCTGGGAAAAAAAAAATCCATCAGGAAGAGGAGGCAGATTTTTTTTTTTTTTCCCCAATGGAGACAGGAGCACAATTTCCCCCCTAAGCTTCAGCTGCACACACGTGTTAGCTCGAGGAAGGGACAACTGCTCCAGCGCAAGCGTGTCCCCCCTGGGGTGAAATGCATCACCCTGAGGAGCCCTCCCCCGCACCCACCAGCAACCCAAAGAGCCTGAACCATCAGCCCAGACACTGACACGTGAAATGGAGCAAGGTGAATCCCACTCCCTGGGTGCAAACTGGCAGGGACTTGCTTGCCAGACAGCCCAGAGGGGCTTCCACCCCCCAACCTGGCCCTCAGCTTCCTCACAGCTAACAGGGCTCCCTCCGTGGAAGGGCACAACACACGGAGCTGCCAGGGGCACCTCTGAACCCCGTCCCTGCCCTCCGCACTGCTCCCAAGGAGGGCAGAGATCCCCGGTCTCCTCTGGGCTGCCCCAGGGAGCCCCAAAGGATGCTGCTGCCACTGACCCGCCTGCAGAAACACAAGGTTTTAGAGAAAGGGGCTGCTTTAGTCATGCTTCACACCTTGCGCTGGAATTAAACAGCCTGCAGGGCTCCAGGTTTCTCATTAAAGGGGGAAAAAATAAAAAGAGCACAGTCAGAGGTTACATCGTACGAAGGTAGCATCCCCTCCTGCTAGTTAGGTGACCCCGACGGCGAGCGTGCCAAAACCAGAGCTGCTGAAATCTGCCAGCATTCCCCTTCCAGCAGGACACTCTGCAGGCACTTAACTACCCAATTTTCAGACGCTGCGTCTCGCACAGCGCCTGGCTGCAGTCCATCCTCCCTTTCCAGCTAAGGAAGGGCTTGAGGCAAAGAAAGTTTCCTATAGGATGCGCAGTCCGATCCAGCCGGCAACGCCGCCTAATGAATCCCGACTGTTTCGCTCGGCTCACACGAACACAAGTGCCGCCTCCGTTACCAAACGCTGTATTAAAGACAGGCAACGGGCTGCAGGGAAGACAGGGACCAGAACGTGTTTGCTATTAAAAGCAACAGATGCAAAACCCAAACACAGCTTTTCTGGACTACAAAGGCTTCTGCGAACATCTATAGCACAGCGCCTTCAGCTGCAGGAGCCAAAGCATCCGTTTTTTTCTGAGATGAAGGCAAACAAAGCTCGTTCTCTTTTTCCCCTCAGTACGTTCAAGACAATTTGCATCTCGTCAAATTGTCTATTGATTTTGCTGCCGCTGCTATCGCTCTGCTTTTGGCAACCAAAATTCAGAAAGATGAGCGAAGGTATTCCTGGGGACTGACCAAGCCAGCGATGAGCTCCCCATCCCCAAATCTATCAGCAATTAATGATGAAGCGCTTTATTTCCCCGCAGGGTTTGGGGGCTGCACGCTGGCCTCATCCAGCCCCTCCGAGCTGCGCATCCAAAGCCACTGAGCAGGGTGCAGGGAGCCACCAGCTCAGCCCCGCACCCACTGACCAGCCTCGACCCCCCCAAGTGCCTCAGGGGAGTCTGCACTTGGAGTGAAAAGTGCAAAACTTTTAAAAAAAAAATTAGCAAAAAAGCTAATATATCTTGTTTAACAGGACGAGAGCAGCTCATTAACAGGCTAATTTATAAGCTCATCCCAGAAACAAGCTTGCACTCTGTCTAATGCACGATCCACTCTCGGGGGGGCTTTTCACCCAAGACCCCCAGTGATGGCACAGAGCACAAACCCCTAAAAACTCCCCAAATCCCGCCGTGATTAGGGGCAGTGCCGAACACCCGCTGCTCAGCCCCTCCAACCAACCTGCACTGGGGGTTATTCATCTCAGAGCAGCCCCACGACCCTAATTTTGGAGCCAGGGGACAAGCACCCACTCACACAAATATGTAATTTGCCTCGTTTTCTGTTTTCCCTTAACGATATCTGCCGTTTGAGACAGTTCAGTGGAAACCGGGGGAAAAGTGTATTTGTTTTAAGGGCACGACAACGAAGCCCCAGCTCTTCACAGAGCATTAATTGTGGAAAGGGCTCATATACAAAACCCTACAGTAAATCTGAGATTAGCACACAGCCACTTCATTTTTGTTTAATTTTCTTCCCCATGCAGACTGGCAGCGTGACAATGGCAACGAAGGGAATCGGTCATGGTTGTCAAGTTCAGGCAATTTTATTGAGAGAAAAAAAAATTAACTGCTACTTTAATGGCTTTTTTAATGTTTATTGGGCCCGGAGCTACTAATGAATCAAATGTAAGTATCTTCTAAATTACCAGTTCTGGTCCACCCACTTTGCTCCTCAAAAATCCACTCCCAACTCGCTGCTCTCCCTGAAGTCCATGTCCATCACCTGGGGAGCTCCGGTGCTGCTCCGCCGCGTTTCCCCACTCGGAGCCGCGGCCGAGCAGCCAAAACGTTCTCCCAAACCCTGGATCATTGCACGGCTCCGCTCTCACCCTTCCCTTCCAGAGAAAATCCAAACCCCATATACCATCGCAGACAAAGCACAGTCCTTGTGAACCACCCAAGTAGCATCCGAAACCCACTGGAGAGCTGTCAAAAAAAATAATTTCATTGTATGAATCGATTCCCACTCGGATGCTTGGCAGAAACCCTCACGCCAGGGCCCCGTTCCGCTCTTACGGGGTGTTCATCCAGGGCATCAAAATCAGTCTGGGGACCGAGGGGGAAGCGCATTTCCAGTTGGCAGCGATGATAAGGAGTGGAGAATGCCGTGTAACGTGGCTGATGCACTCCCTCCCTGTGCCGTAAAAATCAAGGAAAGCCATTTCAGTAATAAATCGGCCAGCCAACGCGAACCAGGCCAACGAGATCCCCAGATCTGCTCGGCAGGGGTTGAAGGGGAGGTTAGTGTCTCGGTACCAGCAGCGTTTACTTCCACCTGCCCGTCCTGAAGCTCGGCCACCGAACGCCGCTGCCGGCAGAGCTCTGCAGCGCAGACTTTGGGAAGAGCCAAGCCCAGAACCAACCGCTCAAGAGCTTCTGCCTGGATGGACAAAGCTCGCTTCAGCTTGAAACCGAGCCTGCTTGCCCAGGCACAAGCTACAGAGGGGCTCACCTGGGTCTGTCCTAAAATATTCTCTGCCAGCAGCCGTCAGGCCAGGTTTTCTCTTCATTTCATTGAGTGCAGAAGCGGTGAAACCTGTGGGGTCTCCGTTAGGTCACTACACTTCATAGATTGTTACTGGGTGCAAAGCTGCATTGGAATATGTTAAGTTTTCCCCAGACAACTCTATAAAATGACAAGTCTTATACAAAAATAGAAAAAGACCAAAAGCTCTGGGGCACACGTGGTCTCCGAGCATGCTAAAAGCCTGGCTGCTTCCCCAGGGACCACAACCTGCGAGCCAGGCTGGGCAGTTACGACGTGGCTCACGTAGAGCAGAGCTGCAATTCACCGAGGACACCAAGTGATGCCCCACGCTCCAGCAGGACGGGTATCGGGCGAAAAGGCAGATCGTGCGGATGTCAGCCAGCACCCAAACGGCGGGGACGTGCAGGGTGAGGGCGACCCAGCTCCGTGCCCATCCCGGCCCTCGGCAGCTGGGAGGGCTGTCCTCGGGCTCAGCCTGGCAGGCACTCACTGCTCCGCTCACACACCAAGCTGATGCCTCAGCTCTGCATTTTTATCAACCGTTTGCTTGCACACACACACGGAGGGCAGAAAGGCTCTTTCGTAACGAAGACCACTGCAGGCTAATCTAGCGTGACACTGAATTACATTTAATCAAATTAATGTCAGTGCTCTAAATTATATGTGGACATCCTGTTCTTCCAATGCCATCCTTTTCCTGCCACTTCTCCCCAATTATTAAAAAAATAATAATGAAAAAAAAACCCAACGCAAAGGAGCCCACGGCACTACATGAGGAGAACAGATTTCCGTTTCTGACGCTGTCTCATTGAATCAGCATTAGCTGCTTTCCACACACTCCATGGGAATCCAGGCTTGAACAATAAAAAAAAACCCTAAAAAATGGCTTATGTTCTCTTTTACCTGCTCATTTGTGAATCAAAATTTCTTTGGACTGAATAAAAAGTTCAACTACAGAATAATGGTACAATTTGCCAGAGCATGTGAGGTTTGCCCTTCTCAGATGTCAGCCTGAGAAGTTGTCCGGGGCAGCAGCAAACATTCAGCCCTCTGAGGGAAGGGAAAAGCTTCTGCAAGGATCTCAGACACGTTTATGGGATCTGTGGGATCACAAAATGCCGTAGGCAGGGGGCAGGTAACGGCATTTCCCTTCCCCATTGCTGCGGGGGAATTCCACCACGACTTACTGCAAGTCCTCCTTGTTCCAGTGGCAACGTCCCTTCTTTGCCCGGCACGGCGGGATCCAGCCTGGCCTTTCCCCCAGCTTGTTCCCATGTTTGCTGCAGGACACTGGGATGCACGGTGCATCTCGCAGCGTAAAACCAGTTTCCCATGGACTTCCCGAAGGGAGCATCTGCTGCAGAGGCACTGGCGATGGCAGGCGACGCGATGGGAACAAGCTCCAAGAGCACCAGAATCCCTCTTGGTCCGTCTTTTGTGACATTTTGCCTCCTGTTACAGCTCCCCCAGTTCATAATCGGTCAAGGACAATTAAGTCGATTTATGGTGCATTTTTCTGAATGACACTGCTCACTCGCTGCCGCAGTTTTGTGATCTGACCTTTTATTTTCCTCCTCTGGAGAAGGATGAGGCAATGGGTCTCCTGGAACTCCACGCACACAAGGGCTGCATTCCTCCACGTGGGAGGCAGCAGTGCCGGCTTCTCTGGGGTGGCGGGGTATTCTTGGTTCATTAGCACTGGTAACATTTGGCATGCGATTCTGCTGAGGGTTTTATTCTACTTGCAAAGCTGTATTTTTGCAAAGTCAAGGACAGCACAGCCCATGCCAGTAATACTCAATTCAGTTGTGTTTACCCATTGCACAAATAAACCTTTCCCCTCCAATGCAAGAATTCCAGTAGGCTGCGAAGCAGAGGAGGTGAATTTGAAGCGCTGTCTCCATTTTAGATTTTTTTTTTTTTTTTTAAATCCCTGGCTGGCTGAGCAGACTGCTTTTTAAATTAAAGCCTCATATTAAAAGCAGAAGCTGAGTGTCACAGTCCGATCGCCCCGAGCCAGCAGCGTGGGCGGTGAAGGTCACTCCGTGGCAGCAGAGAGGGTGAGCGAAAGGAGCTGCCCCCTCGGACGGTGGGGCTCGTGCTGGAGGGTGACGGCAGGAAAACCAGGGAGAGCCTCTAGCACTGCCCATAACCACAGCAAAGCTCCCGTAGGCAACTGAAAGGGAACGGAAGAATTTCTCCAGGCGCAGAAGCGCGGCCCAGTGTGCAGGTGTTAGCGTTTGGAAGGAGAACTCAGTCTTCTAGAAAACTAAGTTACCTAAAGCCGCCTTTTATAGCCCCTTTCTTCCCCCAGCCAGGCCAAAAGATCACACAACCTGCAAAAAATGTCGACTTCGGTCCCTTCCCCGAAACACGTGCGTTGGCAAGAACGCTTTAACGTTACGTCACATCGGCGTGGAAACGACCCTGCTGACTTGTGCGAGCAACACTCACCCTCGACTGAGGGCAACGCTCCATCAAGACCATGAACTAGTCGGAAACGATCTCGGGTTTGCATTTGACTGTAAAACCGGGCAGCGGCACCGAGATGCTCTTGTGCGCCGTGCGCAACACCGCAGCGCTCCGCTTTGTTCTGCAGAGTTCACACAAGTTTTCTGTCATGGAAACACTGATGAAGAAACACACCAGTGAGGCCAGTGCTGCAAACTCAGCCCATCCGCAGCGTCCCATCCCAGCTCCAGCTCCCGAACCACCCAGCAGCGGCGTCCAGGCAGGACGACGTTGTGTTTAGGCATTAACGCTTGCGATCGCCTTCTCCTGACCACGGTTGTGTCGCCTTGTTCTTCCCTAACAAACAATTCACGAGCCCTCACAAATCTCCGCCCGTTCCAAAAGCGAGACTATTCCAAACAAGCCCCGTCTGTCACCGCTCGGAACCAACTGGTACTACACGTAGTACTCTTACTACGCGTCCTGAATTCCCCCGAAGGAGTCTCGCACACGCGGGGGGGGGTCAGTCCCGACGGCGGTCATCACCACGCGAACCACAGCACAACCCTCCAGTTTGCTGACAACGAAGCTGGTGGGGGAGGGGTCCTGCGGGAGCACGAGGCTCCCAGCTGTGAGTTACTACAACGTTGTCCCCCAGCTGGAATCCCCAAGAGCAGATAAGCCTCAGCTCAACATCCACAGCCGCCCCTGCCCCCTCCCTCCCCCCAGCTAGCTGCTACCACACACTTTTACCTTCCCTTTTTATAGGAAAAACCTGTCAAACGTTCAGGGCTCACATTAGGGTTTACATCTCCAACCCTGCCTCTTCCACGTAAGCCTGTGAAAACAGCAGGTCCCCGAAGGCTCTTTGGGCTGTTACTGCTGCCTGCCGAAGCGAAGGAGCAGCCCCCCGCGGGGGGAGCGGGGTTCCGGCTCCCTCCCCGCTCCCCCATCCTCCTGGGTGCTGCTGGAGGTGCAGCTTGCACAGAGCCCCCCCTCTGTCGCGCGGCCAGCGAGCAGAGCTCATCACCTCCTCAGGAATCCCTGCATTTCGGAAAGGAATGGAATGATTAACCTTGGAAGCATCTTTCTGCTTGCCTCGGTTCGCATCTCGTGAAGAAGCCGATAGATTTGCAAAAGACTTTTCAAAATCACTTGACCGTCCTGCGCGTTCGTGAATCGTTTCCCATATCTGGGGTGGAAAGGGCTTCTGTAATACAAGGTGCAAATTAACACAAGAGCCAACCAAAAACACACAGGGAACGAGGAATTCCTGGAACGCGAACCGGCTGAAGGAAGAGCGCTAAAAAACCCCGGCCAAGCTTCTGCACCCCCAAAGATTTTCTCTCTTCCCAACACCGACTACCAACCGAGCAGACAGTACACGTTAAACGTCATTTTCCTTAAGAACAGCACCAAACGCCACTGCGCCAGCAAACACCGGGTTTCACCCCGTCCCCGCTGCGCTTACAGGACACGCTCGTCGTTAGGCTGTTTTTCTCAATCCTTCAGTCACTACCCACCGCAGGCTGAGCATCCCTCCTCAGTGTGTTAAGGGGTTCGTCTTCTAGGACTCTGCCCCCACCGCCAGCTGTACTACCAGCACCCATCTAACAGTTTGCTCTTGCGCTGCTTTACTCCTGGTCTACTCAATGTAGAAGCTTCTGGTTTGCTCACCAGTGGGTGCCTGGGGACTGTGGCAGCAAAGGGAGCATCCTCGGCACACCGGACAGACCCCACCGCGCCATACGCCGGGTGTATCGCAACACGAAAGCTAACACAGAAAACAAGAACGTTTCCATATCAAAAGACTCCAACTTTTTAATCTTTGCGACTAAAACTTAATTAGCCTCGTAGCCCATCTGGCAATTTGCAAACCATTACCCGACATTCTTTGGACTTTGAAATATTTAACATAATGAGGCCCTAATAGGGACTAATCCTTTCACAGAAACCATTTTAACTCCGGGAGAATAATGCCACTTTGAAATATTCTTCATTAGCAATTGAAAGTGGCATTTAATAAAGAAATGGTGATGCAAAAAAGCAAAGAACGGACAGCCTGCCACGCCAGGAGCTGAGCACCCAGGTCCTTTCGGTACTCGCTGTGCCAGCCAGCCTCAGTGTTTACACCACTTTTAATAATTCATCCGAGAACCAAAAGCAGCACTAAAACCAAATTAACCGCTTGTTCCTCATCCCGACTGTACCCGAAGGTTTTGCTCCCACAGCATCGGCAGCTGAAGGCAAGTAACACCACAGAGGAAAAGGTTCTCGGTAATTAAACTTTCATACTGGGCTGACTCTATCAGCGTGAAGTTCCCAGGACTCGGAGGAATGGATTTAAAGCCAGTCTTGGCATGGGCACCAGCCAGCCTCCCAGTAAAAGGGATAAGCAGCATAATGGAAATCGGCCAGGGCTTGCAGGAGATCTTTGTTAAAGTATTTGACCTTTTAAATTGGAGAGGAATGAGCAAGGAGAGCATCCCATTCCCTGCCACCAGCAGCTGATTTCCTACCCTGGGAGCGGTTACCCAGCACTGGATGGGGAAGGAAAACATCGAGCCACGAACAGCGTTAAAGAGCAACTCCCACCACCTATGCCATAAAATCACACCCTGAGACGCACACAAGGAACCTTTTCTTTCATCTTACGAATGACAAAACTCTGCATCAGACAGTTTGCAACTAAGTGCTGCTACTTACTGCAAATAAGCTCAGTCAATAAAATTGCCTGCCTCCGAGCCTTCAGCTCCTGCCTCTCCGGGGACAAGCGGAAAGTTAATTTCCTTCGTTATTAAGCTTCTGTGCTGAGAGAGGTCTATCATCACACTCGTCAGGCAGGGCCAGGCAGAGTAAAGGTGTTTTTATCTGCTAACTGCTGGAGTGGGAGCAGCCCACTGGTACCACAAGGGTCCAAGATCCACCAGCAGAGGATCCCAGCAGGGATCTACGGGGTTTTTTATTCGCTGTACCACCTCCAGAGCATCCCAGAAGTTGCATCAGCACACCGGGATGCAGAGCTGAACACACCTGAAGCACAGCGGTCCCCGTGGCCGAGGGGCTGCTAGGGGCTTGGGACCTGCTGGGTGTGACACTGGGGGGCTGGAGCCCCCCAGGAAAGGCTGAGCTGGGCTTGGGGAACAGCAGCAAGAGCTGGCCCTGGTCTGCATGGCTGCGGGCAGTGCTGGAGCCCGGGGAGGGTGCCGGGGGCTTCTGCCGGTGTAGCTCACCCCGAACCCCTCAGGGAAGGTGCCACACAGCTGCAGGAACAGTATATGGCAGAGGCAGAAGGGGGCACGGCGAGACCATCATCTGCCACTGGCAGCTCCTCTACCGAAGGTGCATAAACCACAGTAAAATCCAGCCCTCTAGGGGAGCGCTGGCCCTGCCGGGCTACGGGAAGACAAAGGGATAAGCTGCTTGCCACGGAGGCCAGGAGGTACGGCTGGATACTGCCACAGCATTCAACTTTTCGGGGTGCTTGGAGATCCCACAACATTCACAAAGCCATTTATCCTGTTGGTCAGGTCATTTTTTTTCCAAGCATAATTCCATCCTGCCTTTAAGCACCGCTACTGCTCAGCTGTGCACCTCCCTGCCCTTCCAGCCATGCCCTATCCAGTGCTCCCTTCTTTCTCCAGCTGTCTCCGACACCCCCTCACCACTGTTGGACGGCTGCTGCGTTTTCTGAACCCCTTCCACCCAGCTCACAATACAGCTGTCAAGCACGCATCCCCCTGGATACGGATATCACCTCTCCGCACTGTCCACAGTCCCAAGGAGATGCCCTGACTCCCTCTCCAAGGCAGGAGATTACTTTAGCCCAAATGACTTTTCCAAAAGTCTACATCCGTTTTTAGAAATTCTTTTATTTGCAAAACGTGGAGTCTGCACCCAAAAGGCATTTCTTTAAGCCACGCAGGACGAACCCTCCTGCAGCACTGAGACTCTCTGTCTTTGCCGTTCATCGTTCCACATGAATGCTCAGATTTTTACACCATGCAGCTTTCAGTTTCTAGGAACCAGTTATTAAAAAAAAACCCCAAACCCTCACGTTAAGCATTACTGTGTTGTCATCGTTAGGTTTCAGAGGCAACAGCGTCAATGTGATGTATAAAAGCGAGATACAGCTCATGAACATCCCACCTGCGTGCTTGGGGTAAGTACACTTCCAACAGGAGGTGTACCACCTCCCCCTTACTCCAGAACACAGACCGCTCGGCGGTTTCTTCTAAACACTAGCGAACTTCAGTTCCCAATTCTGCAGTAAATTGGACAGTAAAGATTCAGGGGGCGGAGTAAATACAATTTTCTATCAAAATTACAGTGAAAGAACTGTAAGACCTTAATTAAACGTGAAGATGAACGACCTCAACCCAACACAACACTCATTTCTTCCTTCTAACCTTCTCCAGGCCCCCTCCAAGCCCGTCCGGCTGGGCTGCAGAACCCAGAGCCGCTCTGCAGCGGCCACGGGCTATGGGCCAAACCTTTCCTTGTTACCAACACGTTCGTTAGAGCCCCCTGGGTCCCACCCAGCAACTTACCAGGAAGCGGACATCGTCAAAGCCGTTCAAAAGCAGCTTACTCTCGTATTGCTGCAGGCCAATGGACTCCAGCCACTCCCCGACGCTCTGCTCCAGCATCCGCGAACCTGACGAGAGAGGAATCGGCAGACGCTTGAAAAGGGAAAAACCGTTAAGGCGGTAGCAGCGGCACTCTGAGGAAGACAGATGGCATTGCCACATCATAGTCATTACCATAAAGAAACTCAAAAAATTAGGCTCAGAGTACAACAAATCAGCTGGCAGACAATTCCTCTTGTGTGCACAGACCATGGACAACAAGCTTCCAGCGCCTCCACGGGCTCCGGGTTTGATTTGTCTCCCAGTTAACCCTCAGAAAAAGAAACACCTTGCCCGGGCAAACTGCTTAGAAGTGCTCCTGGGACGGTGACATGGCATGCACTGCTTTCAGGGCTCGGGCGAGTTCCTTGCCAGGCAAACACACGAAGCCCAACCCCACGGGGATGCGGATCCACTCCTTGGCTCAGCTGATGGGGGTGGGAGGAGGGCAGCAAACTTTCGCCCCCGGCATTCCCAGCCAGTCGTAGGTGCGAGGGAATGGAGCGGAGCCGCTCACCAGCGCACCGAGCCGCGCGGGTCCTCTCGTCCATGCAGCTTCGGATGCGCTACCCTGCTCAGCGGAGGCACAAAGCAGCTAGGGAGAAAATACATCTTCATGCAGCCGAGACACAAAACAGACACGATGGACTCGCGGAAAAGCAGCAGAAGCCAGACTAGAGCAGCTGTCCACAGGAAGACATGCAAGACAAAGAAAGCACACAGACTGCAGCAGAAGAAAAGAAGGGCTTATACTTTTTTTCCCCAAGCAGTCCTGAAAGAGGCAAACCATGGTAAGGGCCTTTTCTTGCTGTTATGGTGTTAAGAGGAGCAGACGCGCGAGTGACCCCGAGCATGAGAATCCTGGCACCGTCATTTTACCACCTAGCTGGATGCATGGCATTCCAGCGTGCTGCTGGGACCGGGCTGGCTGCACCGGACAGTCTAACCACACCAGCGCGCCGGGTGACAGCAAGGGAGACGGAGGGATCGGTACGGTTTTCACCCGACGTGTTCAGTCCTGCCAGGTGGTTGGTGCATGCTGGTTTCTGCCCTTCCTTCATCTTCTTCAGCTAAGCGCAGCTGCTGCATCCGAGCCCCTCGCTCGGACAAGGGAGCAGCTCCGGAGGAGGAGGCATTTTAGTTCCTTGCCTCCAAACCATGCCAAAAGAAAAAGAAAACCAAACGCAAGCACACTCTCTCCTCTTCCTGCAGCAGCTCAAGTCCAAGACATGCCCTGGCACCTCCTTTCAGGCTCTGATAAATGAGATCCTTCCCAACACCCTACGGAAGCCGTGCAGACAAGCTCTCCCTTCCCTCACCCCTGGGAAGGGAGGCCAGTGACTTGTTACTTTCCTCTAGAAAAGCTCGAGACCTTCAATATGACCCACAAAAGTTCAGAGATCTCCTTTCCATCAGGGAATTCGCTATGCAAGACAGGTGGAATTTTTCAGGCTTCTCAGCACCTCTGTTTCAAGGGTACACGCAAATCAAAAGATGATCAGGAAAACCAAGTTGGTTTTCTTTGAGCCTTCAGGTCAGCCGAAGCTGTTTGGTACCTTCCAAGCCATCCTTCCCACCCCCGCCCGCTGCAATGGCTGCACAACACAGAGCTCACGGTGTTATCTGGAAATTCTTGGGGTGAGGGATCCTGCTGCTCTGGTCCACGGGAGAGCTCCTCTGCCGGGCGAGCCGCGCTCAACGGGTCCCGGAGCGCCGGCCGGTCCTTCTCGTGCACGCTGCAGCACGAGAAACGCAGAGCTCACAAAAGCTTGCCGTCTCCCTCCCCTCACACAGCCTGTGCACAAGGGCAGCATCTAAACCTGCAGTTTATGCAACGAGCTGCCGCTGGCGGGGGTCTCCATCCTTGCCGGCGGTCGATCCCTGCAGGTCCGCGGGCAGCCGCGGCCCCTCACCCCGCGATTGTGCGTCCCTGCGGAGCGCTGCAGTGGCGGGCTTTGTCTGAAGGCAGCGAGCTCCACGCTTGCCGTTCCACTCTCAGTCCTGTCTCCTGCTCTCGCATTGCCTGTCCCTCCCTTCTCTTCATCCTCTTACCCCTCCCAGCTTTTCCCTCCGCTGTACCAGCAGCGAGCAGCCTTCGCAGCAGAAGCTGCAGGAGAGGGGAGGGAGGCAGCGGCTTTGTAACTCTCCAGTGGAAATTACTGACTTCTCAGTATTTACTCAATGATGGGCTACCCGGCTAGGGTTTTCAAAAAAATGATGTTACAGGTCTGCTTTGACAGTTCCAAGTGATTTGTGCCTGGCTCAGAATTAATTTATCGAGAGGCGAGGAAACTGCTTGATGCCTACTACAGCATTTCTGGAAGCAGTGTGGGGATGAAACGACAGCAGCTCCTTCCTCTGAGCTCCTGAATTTTGTTTTAAAAAATTATTTACTCTATTCAGCCTTTTGAACACTTGTAAATACATTTCTGCTGCTAGAGGTGCAGGTTTTCCGTTTCTAAAACCAGTTCAAGGCAAGACAAAATGAAGGGGGGGTAGGTATTCACAGGGAGTGAATAGAGGGATTTACTTTAAAAAGAAAAAGATGACAACAGATGCCCAAAACATCCCAGGCTGAAAATAAAGCAGCCCAAAATGCACTTGTTACAAGGATGACAAAAGAACAAGTGAATCTCAGTCACCATGCCCCTAGCAAGAGCCCGATCACAACTTCTGATTGAAAAAAACAGTTCTCAGCTCCATCCTCCTCCTTATGCTCCACGTTTTAGGAATCCTACCTTTGAAAGGTCTGCAGGTGGCAGAGGGAGAAACAGTCAATAGAAGGCGGTTAGAAATCATCAGAGTATTTAAAAGTTGCAAAGAACACAAGTTGAGCAATTCAGCTCCTCTTGCAAGACATTTTCCAAGTAATCCAGCATGCTTCAAGGGAGGCAGGAAAGGGAGAGGGTGACCAGGGCTCAGAAAGGTCCTTTTATAAGGTATCGCTTCAATAACGCCCTTAATAGTGCAAAGTTTGAGTCACATCTGGAGGATGAAATAATTATCCTCCATTTAATAAAATATGGACAAAAAGCATCGCCCTGTTTGCTCACGGGAACGGTTTAGCACGACCTGGCGTGGCTGCAGTCGCACGACCCAGCTTCACTCAGAAGAAAAAAGGGCAAGTCCAAGCAAGTGGTGATGAAACCACTGCCCACGCACGACATCGGCATCCAAGAGAACCAGATCAGGCGGTTCTTGCCCCAGCTGGGGGTGACCATGAAGTCCTTAAACCCAGCGAGGGGGCTATAAACTCGGGCAGCGCATCGGGCCAGTAGAACGCGGTCCTGAACGCCATCAGGTGCACTCAACACCGCCAGCATCCCACTTTACTGAGATCAATTAGCCAAATGCAGTCTGCTAACGAATTCCTCTTCTCTTTTGTCAAGTCAACCCCCCAGCACGTTCCTCACCTCTCCAGTCAACTACAGAATTAACTCACCAAGCCCCAAACGCGCTCCCTGCCCGGTGCAGCACGCCTCCTCCTTGCATCGAGCTGATTTATTGAGCAGAGGCCACTCATCTAGAACTTAATTTGGCTACTGCCGTAAAAGACAATAAAAAGCGTTTCTATAAATACGTCAGCAACAAAAAGAAGAGCCAAGGAGAATCTCCACCCTTTATCGGATGCAGGGGGAGAAACACAGAGACAAAGGATGAGGAAAAGGCTGAGGTACCCAACGCCTCCTCTGCCTCAGTCGAACAGGCTAAAGACCGGCTGTTCCGTGGGTACCCAGCCCCCGGGGCTGGAAGACAGGGATGGGGAGCAGAACGAAGCCCCCACAATCCAAGGGGAAATGGTCAGTGACCTGCCACCCACTCAAGACACACATCTATCAGATGTCACCTATGGCGCCAGATGGGATCCCCCCCCCCCTCCAGGGGATGGAGGGAGCTGGCCAAGTGCTCATGGAGCCACTTTGCCCCATTTATCAGCAGCCCTGGCTCACCGGGGTGGTCCCGGTCAGGTGGGGGTTAGCAGATGTGACACCCACCTACAAGAAGGGTCAAGAAGGAAGATGTGGACTGCAGAGCCCTACCAGCCCGACCCTGGCGCTGGGGAAGGTCAGGGAGCAGATCACCCCAAGTGCCATCGCGTGGCACGTACAGGACAGCCAGGGGATCAGGCCTGGACACCATGGGGTCATGGAAGGTGGGTCCTGCTTGACCACCCTGATCTCCTTTAGCATGAGGGAAAGGCTGTGGATGTGCCGAGCTGGACTCCAGTAAAGCCTTTGACACCGTTCCCCACAGCATCCTCCTGGGAAAACCCAGCTCATGGCTTGGACGGGCACACTGCTTGTGGGGTGGAAGCGGAGTCACATCCTGCTGGTGCTGGGCACACGGGGTGTCCCCAGGGCTCGGTGCTGGGGCCGGCTCTGTTCAGTGTCTTTATCGGAGTGCTCCCTCAGTACGCTGCAGATGCCAGCAAGCTGGGGGGAGCGGACCTGCCGGAGGGCAGGAGGTGCTGCAGAGGGATCTGGGCTGGCCAGATCACCAGCCGGATGGGGTTCAACGCGGCGCAGCGCCCGGTCCTGCACGTGGGGCACAACCACCCCACCCCGCTGCGGGCAGGGGGCAGAGCGGCTGGGAAGCTGCCTGGTGGGAAAGGACCTGGGGGTGCTGGTTGGCAGCCGGCTGAACACGAGCCGGCAGCACGCCCAGGTGGCCAACAGCATTTTGGCTTGTAACTGAAACGGTGCGGCCAGCGGGACCAGGGCAGTGATCACCCCCCTGCGCTCGGCACTGGTGAGGCTGCACCTGGAACCCTGGGGTCAGGATTGGGCCCCTCACTCCCAGAGGGACTGGAGTGCGGCCAGAGCTGGGCAGGGTGCTGGGGAAGGGGATGGGGCAAAGTGCTCGGAGGAGCAGCTGAAGGGAGCTGGGGGGGGGTCAGCCTAGAGAGAAGGGTGCTCAGGGGGGTCTTTATCCATTTCTGCAGCTCCCTGGACGGCGGCTG
>JAVJGJ010000035.1:2721094-2731099 GCA_035590215.1 Microhierax caerulescens
CCAACGCTGACCCCAGGGCCCGGCACAGGGGGACGGGCACTGCCTGGCCCTGCTGGCCACGCTGCTGCTGGCACAAGGCAGGATGAAACCCTTTGAAACCAGGGACACGGGGTGCAGGGGTGGATGCAGCCGGGACCCTCTCCCGGCACCACTGTGGGGAAAGACCCAGGGGAGCGGTGCAGGAGGGTGCGAGTGCGCCGGGGTGAATGTGTGCGGAGCCGTGGGTGTGCACCCGTGTGCGTGTGCAGGCGAGGGACACGCGTGTGCGCCCGTGTCCGTGTGCAGGTGGGTGTAATGGCCCGGGACGCGTGTGCGGGCACCTGCAGCTGCGTGTGCGCAGGCAGGGTGTGCGGGTGTGCGGGTGTGCGGGTGTGCGGGTGTGCACTACGGAGGGGTCTGGGCAAGTGCAACAGCTGTGTGCAGCTGGCCGTCCCGGTGCTCCCAGTCCCCTCTGGCACCCCCCAGCCAGTGCTCCCAGTCCCCCTCAGCTCCCCGCACCCAGTGCTCCCAGTTTCCCTCAGATCCTCCTGCCCTCCCCTTGGTATTCCAGATCCCCCCAGCTCCCCCCCAGCAGCAGAGGCCAAGTGCTTTGCAGATCTCTTACGCTGTGCCGGGACCTGGCCCTGGAGATGTGCGGGGGCTGCTGCCGGCGCTGCTGGGAAAGGCAAAGAGCACGAGAGCATGTTTCCGTGGCAGGTTCAAAGCCCCCATTTGCAGCCCCTCTTTGGTCAGAGCTACGACTCTGAACGCTATTTGGCAAGAGCCAGGTAAGCTCCCTCCCATCAGATGCTCATTACAAAAAAAATCCCATTTATTTCCCAGCATTTTTGCCTCCGAAGAGCTAGCGTTCTGCCCGCCCCCACTGCACTCCATGCTTGGATGCCCTCTTCCACCCTTACCCACTTGCACTTTCGCTCTTTCATCCTGCATTATGAAAAAAGAGAAAGTTTTAACTTCGTTTTAAGAAAGGTCAGCTCCTCTGCTGCGGTTCTGGCTGGGAAGTTCTGCTGCAGAACTACGGCCCTAGAGAGGATGGCGCAGGATAAAAGGACTCTCCCCACCTTTCTGCTTCCTCTAAACATAGAAAAAGGTTTTCAAACACCAACTTCTCCCCCCCGCACAGAGGTGACAGGTGCTCAAAAGCTGCAGACAAGAGAACGTGAATGCAGATCGCGACTCGCTCCGCTCCCGCTGGGCTGGATGAGTTCCGCTGCCCAGGGCAGGGGATGACACCGTGAAAAATTCGCTTCCTTCCCTGCATCCCTTTTCCATCGCTGGATTCAAACTGCAAACGACCTCGGAGTGCCAGGCCGAGTTCGCTCATTCCCATCACACTGCCCTCCCTCTACAAGAGGGACGTGATGAGTTTTGGGTTCTGAGCCCGGCACCGACAACTCCGCAGGCAAAACGCCGCGGCGAGGACCCGCAGGTGCTTCTTCAGCGCTAACACACCCGTGGCACTTTTCCTCAAAAGCAGGGAATTGCCTTGTGCTGTATAAACCAGGAATGAAATAATCACGTGGCGAAGGATTACCTTTGACAACCCGCGCTTTGCTAACCAGTGGGTTGAGCCGGAGGCGGTCACGGTTATGCACAGTCAAAACTGGATGACAATTAATGCAAAGGGAAATCCTGCTTCATGCCCTCGGTTCTCTACGAAAAGAAAACATTCTCCCAAGTCACACACCAGCTCAAACACTGGGTTGTTGCTGATTTTTGACTGTTTAGAGGTTGCAAAAATAAGAACACAGGGGAAGGACACAAACCTAAAGAGGGAATGAACACTTCTAAGCATCCCTGTCCTCCACAACCGGTCCTCAGCTGCCCTCTGTAGCACTAAGATGGGGCTGTAAGAGAAAATACCTTGAAAATAGCCTACCCTACAGTTTTTTAGGCTGTTCTTTCCCAGTGGTTAATTATTAAAATACAAAAATACCATGTTTAAATATAGCGCTGCAGTTCAGACTTGGTTGTAGCCTGAACACTCAGTTCCGATTTGTTTTGGCTTAACCTGTTTTTTTCCACTGAAGCACCAAGCATCTGTCTCTGAACAGGTTTTAGGGGTGGGTTTGGGGCAGTTTTTAATTTTTTTTTTTAAATTTACTTTCACATCCACAGAAGTAAAACTGCAAAATAGTTTTGCCTCCCAAATTAACACAATCCTATCTGTTACTCCTGATCTAGATGGGTAGCTAGCTCCATGCTATATTTTGGCCAACGAGTCCTGAATTGCTACCAGGAAAGGAAACAAATTACAGCAGAGCTGAAATGCCCTGGGAGAAGGAAAGGCTGCAAGGATGGGAGACTGTTCTCCATCAAACATCAAAACCAGGGATGCGATGGGAAGGAGTTACAAAGTTCTCACCAGGACTGAAGCACGCTGATTTATTTTCACATCTGCCTACATTTTGCTGAAAAATAAAAATACCCTGAAACAAGGAGCTGGGTGCGGCTGGGAGTCATCCCCGGGCTGGGGAAGTGGTAAGCTCTTCCATGCAGGCAGGCAGCCACAAAAACATAGCAACTGGCAATTTACTCCAAAACAGAACTTTATCTTAAAACAAACTACCCTGAGCGCCTGAGTTCTGATTAATGACAAAAAAAGGTATTTGTTTGGAGGACAGCAAAAGCCAAGCCAGCCTGGAGGACACGCTGGATGCCGAGGTTTGCTCTGCCAGCAAAACGGGACCTTTCAGCGCCAGAGTCCCGCAAACTCCCCACCTCACAGCGCTCCCGGCAGAAGCATCACGGCTTTCTACGTGAGCAGGATGCAAAACAGCTCCTCTCCTCCGATGCCACCCTGCACGCTCAGCAGGGGACCCAGAGATGGGCATCCTCCGTGAAGCCAGTGGTGCCAGGCACCAAAGCCACCAAGGACCCTCTCCTGGAGACCCCGTAGTGACACTGATCTGCAGACAGCCCTGACGTGCTTCGTTTGCACTCCCCTGCCCCGACAGCCGTGGTCTCCATGTAAATCTCTCCAGTTTTTCTTCCCCCAGAGCCAACGCGGAAGTTCGGAGCCAGCGAGTCCATTGAGAGATACAGAAGACGATTAAACAAGTCCTGGGGTCTTTTATCTCCAAAATAAAAGACAGCTTCATGCACGAGGAGCTGTCTGCAGCAACTCATTTGCATGCAGGGAAAGGAAGCTTCATTCAGAAAGCACAAAATTGAGCAACACTCCATTAGCGGGACACTCACCCAGGTTTCAGGGGCATCTTTACGATACTGCAGCTTTCTGGGGCTTGGTAAAACCTCACCTAGGGATGAAAAGCCCTTACATTTACCATCAATATAAATGCACAAGTTTTGTTCTCAGTCTCTGCGTGCAGCATCAGTGATTCCCAAGGACAGAGCAAGGTCGTCCTGAGAGAAGAAAAACAAAATATATATATATATATATCTCTCGCATGCCAGCGTTCAGATGACCAGATATTGTCGAGAGCTACAGCTGTCCCTACCCTGGAAGGTTTATAAGCAGAGTTTCCCCCTCTCTCCATCCCCTTCAGGAACAAAAGGTGGGCAGAGCATCCAGCTGCTTCAGACAACGATCTGCATTGCTGTTCTGCAGCTCCGCAGGCACGACACCCCGCATCCCCAACCAAGCTCTGGGCTCCAGGCCCCACAAAACAGCTCTGTTTAGACAAAATGCCTGCTTCCTCACTTCCAAATTAAGGCAGCCAGCCAAGAGGGGAGGTTTGCATGTGTCGAGGAGGTTGGAAGTGTGCCTCAGCCACCAGGCTATGTCCACCAGCCTTCCCATGCAGCGTGCACTCCTTCCAGCACGCACAAACACAAGCGCTTTTGCAGGGAGCTTATTTTTGAAAAGCCAAATATTACCATTAAAATCCAGATACGCCTTGATATAAAAGGAGATATAAAAGGAGAGCCCCTTTTAGGCTTTTATCCTGGGAAAGTAGCTTGTGGAGTTAACTCGGGTGCACTGAAGAAACAACTCCAATGAAGTGTTTTCTCCTTAAATCACTGTAACAACTCCAGACTTGTTAAATCAGGTAGGAACAGAATGAGATGTAACAGATCGTTTTATTCTATTGCTCTTCGGAGGCTCCTCAACTGCTGCATCAGCCCCTGATACCTGGGCAGCCTGAACAGGGAACCACATGGTACCATCTAGGCACGATTTACAGTTAAGGTGTCCCTGTGCACGTGCACATATGGATATGCACACACATCGAATTGCAGCATGTTGCTTCTGGGAACCAAACCAGCAGAAAATAACTTTTTTTTTTTTTTTGTCCCCCTTGGGTAAACTGCTGAACCACAGAAAGCACCTCAAAGGTGACAGCAGCATCCCCATTTCTGCAACACAGGGGGGACTGTCAGCTTGCGCCATCACCATGAGCATCTGGGGACAGCATAACAGGGTTTTTCTCCCCAAAAACTCTCCTGCTTGGTGGTTCCTGGGGTTACCTTTTTTTCTGATATAATTTCTGGTACCAGGTGCCATTGCCCATCTTTTTTCTGCAAGAGCAAGGGAAAACCTGTGTGGGGTCAATGCCTCCTGCTGTGGCTCCTTCCCAAACTGGCAGCTTAAAAATCACCAGTCCAGAAAATCAGTCCAGAAGCTGGATCACAAGGAAGACACGCTATAGCATGCCTGCACATGCGTCAGAGAAACAGAAACACTAAGCAATAAAGTTTATAATTAAATAAAAACATACAGAAACAAATGGCACGCTATCTACCATATGTATGATATTAGTGCATTATAATGATACCCTGCAGCATAAGCATAATTACGAATATATCAGGATTCCCATTATAAATCCTTATTATTAAGGAGTTCATAACCTATTGTACAAACTCGCCTGGGGCTACAGCTCGGAAGACAAGATAGCAGTTCCAGCAGCATAATTTATTCTTGAAAGCTACTTACAAAGTTTGGTTTAAAGGTTATCAGTATTTTAAATTTCTGCAATTCTGCAAAGTGTCAAGGGTTAGGACTTCATTATTTCTAAGCTTCTGCAACAGAGGGATGGGGCAGATTTGATTTAAAATTATTAAAAAAAAAACCCTAAAAACACCAGACAAGCTGCTTCTACAGTTTTAAAACCCCTTTGAGCACAACACTCCCAAAGACAAAGTGACCAGGCTCATTACAGCTTAACCCGTTAGCTCTAAAAAGCAGGGGAGAACAATAAGGGTGCCTTGGGTCAACGGATGATTCCATTTTGTACCAACACCACTGTAACAAACCCCAAAACCAACAAAGGTAAAAGCAACCATGAGCTGTACGGTTGCTGGAGGAAGAGGATCGCTCCTGCACACGAAGCCTGACTCTCAACCTTCAGGTTCGTAGTCGAAAGTTTGTGTCAGACAGTTTGGAGGAGACTCCAGCCGAACGCGAGATGCTGCTAGCTGTTTCCAACTGTTTAACGGATTTCCCAGTGAACAGCAGCAAGTTATTTTGGGGTTGCTGGGAGGAAAAAAAGCAAGCAGAGCTATTTAATCATGATTTAGGATTTTCTTTTTTAATTGCAAACGTGTGAAATCATCTCTCAGGAGATGTGGGATTCGGTCCTTAGGGGATGGAAGAGGTCAGCACAAGCAAATGACTCAAGCAGCTATTGCACAACGGGGCCGAATACCAACACCATGTGCAAGAGCAACAGACTGAATGAAAAAACAGCTTTAGCTAGCCTTTTTGAGCATCTCAAAACTCATATCCAATTTACACCACAACTCCCATAACCAGCAATAATACTTCTACTTTTTTTAGGCTTCTCGGTGCAGCGGTAATTGCACTGGCCCAACTCCTCCTGCTTCTCATTTCAAGTCTGGGAAACACACGGTGAAAAGACACCTCGGGCAGCCTTCCCCCGAGAGCCATACCGAAATGAAGTCCACTACATCTGACATGCTGCTTCGCATTTATTAGCTGCATCTCTAAGCACTTGCTGCTCTGCCAGCCCCACAGCCCAGCAAAGCGAGGCACGGCGAGCACCCAGGGGCGCCCGCTGCACTCCCCACGGCTTCCAAGCGTTTTGTAGATCTGCAATAATTAAGGTTTGACATGACAATAGCACGGATAACAATAGAGGGGCCAAAGCACACAGCAAAAAAGGCAGCTTTTCTAAAAGCCAACACGACGCAGGCTCAAAATGTGATCAGGGCGCTTGCAGACAGCGGGCAAGCCAAGAAGATGCTGCGTGCAGACGTTCACCCGGGAGACAATACAGCAGGTGCTGTTTCAACAAGCAGTTCGGTCCAGCCTGCTTCCCTGTTTATCCTGCTGATGGAAGAGACAAGCCATCTAAGGCATTTTCCCCAGAAAAGGCTTTGGTTAACGGATACCTGATATTACTAACTGATACTGCACCCCTGAAGGTGGAAGCAAGGCTGCTCAGACCCAGTTGGGGTACATCCCCGGAGTGGAGGGATGGCTGGATCACAGTATCCACCAGGATCCCTGAAAGGGATGGAGTTGCAAATATTAAGAGCAGGAGGAGGAGGATCTGGGACAACACCTGCTGGCTCCTTAGTGCAACTGTAGTCCTGAAAAATTTGGACGTGGGCCATGAATCTCATTTCTAGATTGGTGACAGCGCATAAACCATTTCTGGTTTGGTTTATGATGCTTCAGCTGATGGTCTTGACATCGCTATCCCATAGAGCAGAAGCCTCATATTTCATCGCTCAATATATTCTGCGTATAGAAAAGATACCAGCCTGTGTTATGAGCTCAGCATAACAAATACCAAAAGGCCTGGAAAATATAATGCTCAATTTATTAAATCAAAGCTAAACTACAAAAGCCAGCCAGTTGTCGAGGCACATTTCAACGCTTGAAGTTCAGAGTTCCCGTTCCCTGGCCTCCTCCGGCAGCGCGTGCTTTCCACACACAACGCAAGGGCTCACTAAATTTGTTTTTTATTTCAAGACGTTCTGCAACTGGTCAGTAGTGATAAAGGCACACATTTTTCTGGCTTCATACGGTCTCCGAGAAACTCATTTCGATCAGGCTCAGGGACTGGTGCTTCACACCACCCTCCAGTCTGTGTTTCTGTACAAATCCACAAATTACAAATCTGAACACATACCGACAGGAAAGGAACTTCAGGTATAAATTTGTATTTCACAACCAGTGTGTGGTGGATCTGCAGTTTCAGAGCCCTCCAAATATTCCTTTTTGACACATGCCCAGTAAAATTCAACATGAACACGACAAGAAAAACAGCCAAACGCGACAATGCATCTGCTCGTAAGAGCGAGACGGCTGGACTCCGTTCATACTCGCATCCTCACACAAAGCCAAAAATGACGTTAGGCTCTCGGTGCAAAGGTTGTCTCCAGCTTGTAGGGTACAACACAGCATGTGGAGCCCGTGTGGAGACTTGAGATAGAGCTACAGAAACATTCTTTTAAAAAATAAAAGCTTCTGAAGTACTGGAAGACACGACGTAAAGTGGAAGAGAACATAATGAAAGACTGAATTTAGTAAGGACACTGAAGCTAGACATTTCTGTTCCTGAAAAAAAAAAAAAAAAAAGGCCCAAAAACACTAACGATCACAAGATGGTTACATAACCAAAATATCCATCAGAGCACGAATAATCTGCATAGAAGAACCAAAAGCTTCTGATTCAGAAATACTGAGTTAATGCACTTGAAAAGTTAACACATAGCAGCAGCGGACTGAAATCGTGGTATTATTCTAGCACACTGGATGCACACAGGCTAATTTAGATCCATCTTCAGCCTGTAATTGGTGACCCTATAAATAAGAGGAGAAAGAAATCATTGTGCATTTAGATCTGTATCGAGGGCATTTTCACAAATCCTTCTGAATGCGTGGATGGAAGGCTCCTTCCCCGCACAGGGCAGCCGGTAAGATGCAACGTCTCATCGTATTTTGCAAACCCGCCTTCGGGAAAACCACCCCCGACACCTGTCTAGTTTCAGATGAATTGATATGATTCAAAGAGCTGGCAAATATAATTCTTCAAGCTAAACAGAGAAATAAAGTACACTTGTCCTTACATTTGCCTTCCAGACCAGAACACCAATCAATTTTACCTATAAAACTGGTAAATCGACTTAATTTGGCTTGGATTGGCTTAGTTCAGCATCGGTTTATAATTTTACCAGGCTGGCCATTTGCAATAGAAACAAAGCAAACCTGTATCAGGGAAACACAAAAGCTTTCACTTCAAAAAGTTAAATCAGGATGGAGGAAATCTCACCGCTGGGGGCAAAGGGAAAAGGGTTTTGACACAAGGGATGATGTAAGAATTCCTGACCTTAGCACAGGAAAAACAAGAGGAAACATTGGGATCTGGAGATAATAGAATAATCAGCCCTGATTTGATTAAAACCCTGATGGACGCACTTGTTTAGTATAGCAGAAATCAGAACAAGAACACTGACCACATTACTGCTTTTCCCCTGAACAAATAAAATCATTAAACATTTCAAACAGACCAAGGGAAAACCGGAATGAGAGCTCAGAAACGAGGGTCAGCTCTCGGCAAGAGCCGAAAAGCACGCCGAGCACACCTCCCTGAGCACAGGCAGGAGCCAAACCCAGGGCAAGGGAACCGTCAAGATTTAAACACCTGAACCAAAATAATAACCATTTCCTAAAGGCTGCTGGCAGGCAAGGATGGAGCCTTGTGAGCCACATGGCTGGGATGTCCTCGGACCATGCAGGATCCTGCAAGTGCAAAGGCACAGGATGAAGCCAGCGATGTGCTGCAGGTGACGTGGACATGGAGAGGCTGAACATGCTCTTTTCTCAACTTGTGTTTCTCACTCCAAACACCACTGTTTTGATCTACAGCTTGGGCCAACGGGGAGCGTTGCGGCAGGTAAGCTGCATGAGCTGGTCAGAACAAAACCCACTGTGCTTTTACAAGGTGCAGTTTCACCAGGCACAAAAATAGCAGCTCTCCCCCCGAATAACAAGGGAAATATTTGCATTTTCTTTCAACGCCAGCTCACAGCTCTGAATTTCAACTTCTGGGTGTCTTTTAAGCCAATGGCAGGTTTTGCATCAAGAACGTTTTTGAAAGTTTCACATTGCAATGCAAATGTTCTTAATCCTCAACTGTAAGCCTGTAATTAAGGCACTAATTCCGCTAGGTACTTAAGCACCCAAGCAGTCCTGACAAGGTTAATGGAGCTCAAATATTTAAAGGCACCCCACAGCAGCCACAACCCCGAAATGACTTGCTCCCCATCTCTTCAAAACCTGTGATGGAAGGCAAGGAAGAGATGTGCCACTTGCTCCTGGCACCCATCCTTCTGTGACATTAAGACCCCCAAAATGGGCCAGCGACAGGTGAAACACCACATCCAGAGTTACTGCAAAGGAGAGAGAATTCCTTCCACGGTGACAGCGAAACACGGAGCAGCCCCATCATCATTCACAGCAGATGATGGTTGTCCAGAGTCCTAATTAGCTACAGAATATTCATTAATTCTTCAACTAACTCACTTGGGGGGAGGGGGGAGAAATGCAAAGTGGTGGACTGTGTGTCTCCTTTTTTTCTAAATAAAGCTAAAGTGCATGTTTTATTCAGTTCCCCAAGTTTCTTTTGAAGGAGGTTTAATCTCTTCCTCGAAAAGCTGAAGCCAGAACACAAAGCAGCCACCTCATTTTGTGAAATTGATGCTGGAACCTCTCAGCCCAACGTTCATTACAAATTCAGCATTGGAACCACTTACTTGATAGCAGACAGCTGGAAGTAGAGGATTAAGGAATGTCAGGAGCCAGGTCTGAGGCCAATTCTCAGTAGCCTGCCCCCTCCTCTGCCCCTCAACACTTAACACATCATTTCTCTTACCAACAGCAACCCCCCCACAAGAGCAGCTAACTCCAACAGCACCCTGCTTCCACTCCAGACATCTCTGCTCAGTCTGGTGACACTGGATTGCACGGATGAGTCTCCTGGATCATACGTGCATCAAAACCAACCACGCTGCAATCCTCAAAAATCCCCCCCCCCCCCTCCCCTGGCGCGGGGTGTCCGGGCTGCGCAGGCA
>JAVJGJ010000035.1:2731139-2743855 GCA_035590215.1 Microhierax caerulescens
CATCGGAAGCTTTTTATAAAGGCACTAAACCAAAATTCCTAAAGCTAAGACAGTCCCCAGCATCTCTGCGTTTTGCCAAAGCCAAACATCTTCCCTCTTCTTCCTCCCCTACAAACACAGCCCGTTTATCTGCTATTTGCATTTAGGGGTTTTCACTTCACCACCTCGCCTGGTGCTGCGAGAAGTGTGGCTGCACAGGACATCCCTTTTATCAACCTGCCAGCATCTAAGGGACAGAAAGCATTTGTCACAGCCCAACCTCCTCTCAAGCCCCCCCAGTTTTTAGAGGACTTTCTTACAACATCCCCAAGCCCAGCCATCATTCCTCCACCGCTTCCCCAGGAGACTACATCGCACAAATTATTCTCACTGTCAGGAAGCTGCTTTGTCAGCAGAGCTGGGGTAGCTCAGTGAGTGACCGTGATAAAGTTTTACTTTGTCTTGGTCAGGTTCTCCACTTCAGCAAATGGATAAAAGGACCCAGAACAAAACGCAAGAGAAGCTGGGGCAGGGGGAGACAGAAATATTCAACACCTAAACCTCGCTGAGAGTGATCAGATAGCACTGGCTCAGAATAAAGCGAAGTTATTGCAAATTAGTTTTTGTTAAACAGCTCACTATTCGTATCAGACATGCGTATGCTGTTTCCAAAGAGACCTGAAAACTTATCAGGAGAGAAATCGGTTCAGCCCCTCCTGGATCCCACCCTGGGGGTGGGAGGTTTCCAGGGGACTCCAGTGCCGTTCTGCGTGACGCAAGGTTTGCTACGGCAGTGCTTGTGCACCAACGCAGGCAGATGCGCAGGGCTGGAGCTGCTCTACGGAGGAGGAAAGCAGAGCAGATGCGAATTAATCCACCCTGGAAAGGGTGCTGGCAGCCCAGCCGGGTGCCAAGAGGCCCCTTCCTCCTGCAGGAGTGCAAACAGAGTTGATTCTCCTATACAAAATTCATAGTGAGCTGCCACTGCTTTGTGCTCATCTCCCGTCTGCTAAATATTTATGAGCCGATGACGAAAACCAAATTTATCACTTTAGCCCTCAGCCATGTTTGGAAGGATTCAAATATTTATGCCGACTAGGAGCTCTACCCCCTCCTCGCACGCTTCTTCCCCACCTCGCTTCCCACTCAAGCGCTGGATTGAGCACTTCTGGTCCTCGCCCCTCTCCCCGGGCAACACATCACCCTTTGCTTTAATTTCTCCAGCTTGCTCACAAGGAGTTTATGGGACAGCAGCAGAGGGGGACACCACGTGCGTGTTCACACTCCTGGGAAGGAGCCAGTGGGTCAGGAGGCAGCCGGGACAAACCCAACAGACCCCCTGGCAGCCCCGAGCACAAAGCAGCGCTGCCGGCATCTGGTATTTGGGCAGATCCTTGGAGCAGGGAAGCTGCAACTGGGAACAGGGATGAGTTTTGCCAAGTGAATCATTTCTTCCCCATCCCACCCTTTTGGCAAAGCCGGCACCACCTTCCGACCTTCCACTTCCAACAAAGGGCATCGACAGCGCTTGGCTGGGGAAGGGACGTGATCCTCCGCTTCCAAGCAGCCTGGACTTCCCTGCCACGGCGCGACTAGCAGAGCAGAGTCGTCCCTGGCCCAGAGCGATGCTAGCTCAGCCTCTGCCATGGATCCCATCTGTCCACGACACAAACAGGTCCCTCCCCAAGCCCCCAGCACCCCGAACAGACAGACCTACTGCTGGCAAGGCCAGTGGGCAAAAGCCTCAGCTTGTTTGCTACAGCTGCGTGTTGCTTAGAGCAGCGCATGGAGCACTTTCCTCCTCAGTTGCCTCCATAAAGACTATCGAAATTAAGAGAATGATGCATATAAATCTGCCATTGTTTCCCCTCAACAGAGAGGAAGAGCCAAATCATTGCTAACAGGGGTGGCTCAACAAGGTTTTATATTAGCCTGGTAAATTCTGAGGCTGCAAGTTGCATGTAATTCAGAGCAGCTGCATTATCCCATTCAGGGAACTAATTAAACATCCAACAACAGCACTACATTTACGTTTAAATCTCATCGTTGCCATCATGACCAGCTAGATCAGCCCCTTTCTGCACATACAAATCACTGCAAAAAAAACCCCAAGTGTTCCCCACAGATGCATCTTTACCATTTCTTAACAGCCATAGGAGTCTAATTTAGGATATTTTATAGCAAGAACTGCCCTGGCCATATCAACCACTATCAGCAGCTCCATTTTATGCTGCTTCTATAGAAAATAGCTCTGCCCCGTGAACTGTGCCCCTCCTGGCGACAGCATCAAAGAGTGCAATGGTTGCACCAGGAGTCAGAATGACACCCCAAATGCCTCTGTACAGCCTTTAAGATACTAAAGGGCAAATCAGGTTAAAGGCAGCGAACCACCAGCTGCTGCCTTGTCTCCTTTCTTACAAGAAAATTTCACTTCACAGAGTGTTTTTCAGTGGGAACAAGCACATTCTGCAAAAAGAGGCCATTGCCACCTCGCAGATGGGGAAACTGAGGCAGGGAGGAAAAAATCTCTGTCCAGCATCATCGAAGCTGGTCTGTGAAAGCCAAGGGACCCCAAGACAAATCACTGCTCTAGCTACAGGACGCCACTACCAGATTAAAGCAATTCCACAAAACATCTAAATTATGCCAGAAGTCAGGCAGACAAATAAAACCCTCAGGGTTCTGATAGTACAATTATTTTTTTTAAAAAAAAAGTTAGACTTGCCCCATTGTAGCCAGATGTGAAATTTTTCACATTCTTCCTCCGATTTCCTCACCTAACGTAACGGGAAGGAAAAGCAGATTTTCCTCTTGTGGCTTGTTAGGCTGACAGTGGGTGGAAATGATGTTTTTTGTTTACGCGCAGGGAAGCAGATCTGTGGGGTCATTTCTCTGAGCAGAGGAAGCACAGGCACACTAACACTTGACCTCTGCTACCGGTAAAGTCCTGCTGCACTCTGTAAGACCAAAGGCTTCTTCCCTTTCCATGTTTGCTGTAAACAGTCTGGTTAGGCTTGAAAAGGACAGTGAAAATTACCCAGCCCTTTCAAACAAGCCTTCTGCTCTAGAATCTTTCATTAACAGGCAGGGTACAACTCACCCAGGTAATTAACAGCAATGCCTCTACAACCAGAACAGCTACAGAAGAAAATAGATGTATTTGGCAACCCTGGAACACTGCAGGGAGTGAGAGGAGCAGAGCGTGAACTGAAGGATGGGCTTGTACCGAGGAGGGATTCCCACTCTGCTTTTAGCATCTCCGAATACCTCCCCCTTCCACCAGGGATGATTTTCTCTCCGAGTCAGGCAGCTGAGCACCAGTCAGCGCACACAGGACAGGCGAGCAGGGGCACAACCGTCCCACGGGTTTACACACCCGGCACACACCGCTCCACACCCCCAGCACCACGCCAGGGGTTTTATTTCCTTTCAGTGTACAAAGAGTGGTTCATCTGAGCTTATCTCTTCCGCAGCGCTGCTGCTCTACCAGCAGAGAATCATCTCCAAAGAATGTTTCAGTAATGCTGCGGTGCTGAATTTCAGAGGGACACTTAATCTCGCCTGAGTGGTTCACTAGGGCCAACTTTCTGAGCATGAAATATTTAACTATCCATGGGCCTCCTGTACTATAATAAAGTGACTTCTAACAAGCCTCTGAAATAAATATGTGAAGAGGAAAGCGGGAGCTATTAAATGCACCAGACACAGCCTAACTACTTTCTTCCTTCCATCCCCGTGAACCCAGGACACTGTTTACCCCCCAGCAGCAGGGACCCAGAACCAAAACGTCTCCTCTGGACGCTGGGGGAGTCCACAGGGGAAGAATTGGGAAGAGGAGGTCAACACAAAGATTTGTCAGGGAGTACCGTTATCAGCTCTCCCTCATTTTGGGGACGTAAAACCTTGTATCTGGCTGGCCTAAAATAAATCAAGCCCTGTATTTGAGCAACTTCAAAAACTTGGAAAAGCCCCTCACTGCTTGAAATTCTGCTTCTCCCCTCGCTCCAATTAACCCCAACTCTTGGCATTTCACACCTGAAAGACTTACAGCTGAGCATTTGCCTGTTTAACGCGATGTAAGAGTTCGTAAAACTAATGAAAACCACCCAGGACCCCCTCCAAAGGCCAGTGTGATAGAGAGGAGCTCACGCCACGCGGATTCATTCCTGGCACAGCAGCTCTTAAGCAAAGCCAGCCTTACCTCATCCCACTCCGAAGCAAAGGACGGGGATTTCTCCAGCCTCTTCTTCCCAGTGCTGCAGTTGGAGAGCGATTCGCTGCGGCTCCCCATGGCATCGTCCTCTGTTGGAGAGCAGGTCAGGAGATCAGAGTCCGATTTAGACAAGCTGCGGCTGAGTTTGAGCTCGGCTTTGGGCTTGCTCCCTGGGTGGGCTCTGCCCACGGCTCTGTCCCCCTCTTCCTCGGCGCCGCCGGGGTGCTGTAGCACGTGGGGCGTGACTACAGCCTTAGGATCCGCCCGGTTGATGTGCGTGTGCTGGACAGTTGCGTAGACCACTTTCTGGTTTTGGTCCGGAGAGCTGGTCCGTACTGATCCAGAGGCAGGGAAGTCAGCATCCTCCAGCTGCATAGCAGGTGGGTGGCTTGTAGCTTCCGTGCCTCCTTTCTCCGTGGCAGAAACGAGCCTGAAAGGGTCCTCGCTTATCTCACAGATCGGGGAAGAACCGTGAAGCAATCCTGAAAACTGCTCTGGAACCTGGATGTCCTGGCCGTCGCCAGAGTCCTGGCTGCGGCTGCCGCTGCTCCTCCTGTGGTCTTCAAGGGGACGAAAACCAAGGGGGGGGAATTAAAAACATGGAAGAAGCAGCATAATTCCAGCTCTCCCCCTGCCCTCCCTCAGCAAGGGAGGGAGAGATAAAGAGAGAACAGTTCAGTATTGTTCTGCATGCTCAACTTGTACCCAAAGTCATGGCATTTATGAAATTCCAAACACTGGCCTGATTTATGCAATCTGGCAGCGCTCCTTGTTGTTTTATTCCTGTTAACACTAACTATCAGGCCTTGCTATATAAGGCTAAGAGAAGTGCTAACTATATCCTGCAGAGAGAGCAAGTGAGGTAGGAGAAGCAGAGACAGAGGCTCCTGGAACATCTGATACATTTCCATAAAGGCCAAAGTGTTATTTAGAGCAGCGCTCCCTGCTCTTGGCACGAGCCGCAGGGTGGGAAAGCTTCTGGACCGTAATCAACCTGCAAGTTCCAAAATCCATTCCCCAAAAAAACCACTGCTTTCCTCCCTAGCGGTTTCCGAGTCTAACCTCTCCTCCTTACTCAGGGGAGAGAAATAAACAGTTTACGCAATTAAAAAAAAAAACAACCCACCCCAAAACCAAAAAACTCAATCAAAAAGTCTCTTCATTTGCAAGCAAACCGCTCAACACGGAATGGTCTGATCTACTAATGTAGCGAGCTGCGAGGAGTACCGGCTGTCCCAGAAACATGACACGGCTCCTCAGCCACTCCTGCACCAACATCTTTAATATCAGGTACCAGGGTCCTGCATAAATCATGAATAATTGACTGATCCCAATTGCCAAGTGTGTACACAGACACACACGTACTCACCTGGGTCACACATGAATGGGTGCTGGAACTGTAAAAGCAGAACTTTGGAAAGCTAAGAAATAAAATTTCTGTTTACAAAGGATTCCTACACCTGCATGTAATTGTTTGACAAATTTTAACCGCTTCCATTTAGTGCTGAGGAAACACTCTTCAGTCCAAGGACTGCAAAACGCCACTGCAAAGGAACACCAGAGCAAAGCACCCCGATAACCTGGCTCTGAAACGCAAGAAGGATGTTTAGATGTGAAGAGGAAATCGCCTGCTTTGCAAGACAGCGGCTCTCGGAAGCCAAGGCAAAGGAATCCTCATCTCAGCGAGGCACAATACACTAATGAATTTTACTTATCTTTAACTAAAAGCAGCTTATTAGCAACAACAGTGAGATCAACTCCTTCCCCCCGAGCATCCTTTCCAGCACTAAGCTCGACCAGGTCGTTCTCAAACACTAACACCCATCTGTTTTTTTGGTCTGTCCTCGCACCAGAAATGAGGCAGGAAAGGACGGAATTAAGTCATTTGTCTTTGCAAGCCGCTTCAGATCCTGGGGTCTCACGTGCCCCGTGTTGGACAAGCCCAGCTAGCCCCTCTCGCAGGCATGTGTTTACTCCCCAGAAATGCTAAAAGCAGCTTGCTCCCTTGGCAGCTGAGTCAGGAACAGCGAAAGCCTGAACGGAGGTAACTGCCAGGGCAGCGCGCCGGCAGACCTCGCTGCTCGCTGGGCTCAAGTGATGCAAGGGCTTAGTTCATCCTGGATCCTATGAGTTAAAAGATTCCAGGACAATGAAGTAGTTGTTGATTATCTTGCATGGGTACATTCACCACAAGTTCTGAATTTGCCAAGGGGGAGGCGTATCTCCCGGGGGTAGGTGGTGTCACCAGCATCATTCCTAATGCTGCTTGCAGAGAGCCAACAGCAGCACCCTGTCTGAAAACCTCGAGACCAGACTACGGTCAGTTACTTTGCCTAAAGTTATGAAGCTGTAATGCTGGAGAGAAACTTTAGAAGCGATCAGACATGCTACATTCGTAGGACAGACCTGTATTAGTAGGAAAAAAGCTACTGACCTGCTAAGAGGGACACAGCGCTGACAGGACAGTCACGTTAACCTGATGGGGAGGACAAAGCTTTTGCATAATCAACAGCCCTTCTTCTCAAACCTTTCCTTCTTTGGATATCAATTCTTCCATGCCTCAGCTTAACCTTTCCTGACATTTCTGCTGAAGGCAGAGAGGCGGCTGGTGAAAGTTTATGCCACGTGCTGGAACACTTGAGTCCAGCCAGAACAAAGTGCTCCAAATCCAGTTCCAGAGACTCACAAAAGGGCTCCTGTTGCACAGAAATCACAGCCACCCATTCATTCTCCAGCCGATCAAGGACTTGAAAATGCAAGGGAGCTGCCAGAGGAGGAAGGGCTGAAGCAAGGAAAGGAGCACTTGCTCAGAAGATGTGAGGAACATCTTGAAGGAGACGTTTCAGAGCGGGCCCTGAAAGCTGCAGGGAGAACTAATGCAGGAAGGAAAGGGTCATCTCGCTCCTTTTTACCATTGAGGCGCACGTTGCAGGAACGCTGAGGGCTCCCCAGGTCTTACCCGCTGGGGTTTCAACTGCAGGTGCCTCAGGATGGTAGTGGAGGGACCAGAACAACCCCTGGCCATCCCGGGAAGATGTACCTTTCTGGGACAGGTTACTAACGTGATTCAGCTGATGTGCCGATCACTTTTCTCATGGCACAAAGATGAACGACACTCATTTTTCAAGGGTAGCGTGAACTTGGAGAAGAAGAAAATAATACTTAGCTGCCAGAGAAGCAGAGGCACCCCAGTTCCACCCATCTGCTGCATCCAAAGCATCCTCCTCCAGTTAACTCCACCTTTTAACTCAGAAAGGGAGTCATCCTTAACAGAGGGCCTTCTGTCCAGCTCCCCGAGCTGATTTGACACCCAAGCACAGATATCTGGTCTTGACTTTTTCGGCCAATGCCCACTGCAGGTTTCAGCAATGGGAGAGATTGTTTCCAACACCTAATGGGAACAGGAGCGCCTGCCCGGGCACAGACTGTCTGCTTCCCAGGGAGGATTCAATTAAGAGCTTCCCTGCCAGCAGCCTGATGATTCCAGATACGAAGCGCTTCCCTAAACTCTTAACACGAAGCTGCAACTGCCCTGTCTCGACTGAATTTCTTTCCCTATATATCATCAACAGGATTTCTTTCATGCCCGTGGATTAGGAGAATGAAGCTGTTACTGCAGCTGCTTTTTGCTCAAGCTCCCCAGCCTCAGAAGTAGCAAGGGCACACGCCAGCCTCTAACTTTCATATAGAAAAGGCTCCCTGTGCTACATCATGACAGAATTCGTCAAGTGAGGAGCATGCAACTATCTCCTGTGGCACAGGCGGTCAGTGGAAGAAAGGGTCCCTTAGGGTGCTGCTATAGAGGTGCGAAAATAATGTTCAACTGCAGTAAAACTGAAACTTTTTGATGTTGAGGAGATGAAAGGCTCATCTACGCAGCGAGGTACTGCATGTGAAATCCAGACGTGTACAGTACGCTCCTGTATTAGCCTCAAACTCGGCCGCTTTGGGCAGTTTGTCCTCCAAAAGCTACCTGAACTTGGCTCTTTTTCTGCTCCCTCCCCTATTCCCCTTTTAGGAAAGGGTAATAAAACACTACTCTGGTTGCTTAGAGATCGTTAATTTGACTCTGCACAGAAGGTTCTAAATACATCATGACAGCAGAAATGCAGGCTTGGACCCGAGACATGGGAAGGGGTCTGTCCCCCAGCCACGAAACCAAGGGAGGGCACGTAGGCTGTGGTTTACGCTATCATCCATCTCACAGCAAACCAAGAAGTTCCTGCCTCTTCCAGCCTTTGTTTGCAATACCCGTGTGTCCCCACAGATTCCCTGTAACGATATCCATCCCGCTGTTTCTGTGGCTCTCTGAAAAGCTATTTTCTTTAAATCTCTCTGCAGCATGTGTTGTCTTTCATCGTTGCCTCATTTCAGCGCTCTGGTTTAGAGCGCCGTCATACATCTGGTTGAACCAGAATAACCGTACGAAAAACACCAGCAGGAGGAAGGGCGAAGTGGGGACTTCAGGCTGTGCTTCCCGTGGAAGCAGCACAGCAGAACCTCAACAAGTACCAGTTTTAATAACTCTCAGAAGGAACCGAGTCAGTCCTACCTGCAGCTGGTTACTGCTGACAGCACTTGCAGAAGATTCTCCTAAGAGCAAGACAGACAAAGCTCAGAAGTATTTTCTGCATTCATCCTCCATCAGGTCTCTCCGAACGCGGCAGGAGTTGAACGGTCTCCTCCGATCAGTCCACACAGAGTTCGCCACTCCTGGCCTATTTACAAGTCCTGTTACAAGGTCTGAATGACCCGACCTCATGCGTGCGATTGCATGTAGTTTCCTTACCAAAGGGGATGGGAAAGCATTTGGCTTAAAGCACTCCTGATACTCTGCCCACAACATCAGGCCAACTCTTCCCAGTGCTCCAGCATGTGACAGCAAACTGCTGTAACATACACAAAAGGCAACCAAAGCCAGGCGGATAATACCACATTCATCTAGTCACTGGATACAAGACAACTTGCAGCAAGAGGAACAAAGGCGGCTATCACATACGAAAGGCACCATTAAACACAGCGTGCCTGAAATTCAGCTTTCCAGCTGCCCTAGAAAGTCCTTCTCAATAGCCTGCGAGAATCTGAGTCCTTCTCTGCTGACCAAAGGCTCCTCCAGAACTCATCAAGTAACATCTAGAAGCCCAACCTCTCAGAACAAGGGCCAAGAAGCAATTCAAAGCCATCTTGCAGCCTGCTCCTTGTCTTGGGATTGAGCTGCTGCCTTTGATGCTCCAGGACCCTTCTGATCCAGAGCTGGGAAAATTCTCCAACACCCCAATTAAGGCTTCAGTCCCTCACTCAGCCCTTGTTTTAACTTTTTGCCAAAACGACTCTGCTGCTCCCTAAACACATCTTTTCCCCTGACACCCACATATACCTCACATTTCATACTTAGCTATGTCTGCTTCCACGTGCCCTTCTGGTATCTGACCCCAACTGCTGTGAAAGCCGGAACCATTTTCTTTTGTTCCCAGTGCAATAAAACAGATTTCAAAGCTGATCCACCCTTCCAAAGCAGTTATCAACCTCACGTGCAGAAAGGAGCAACCTGTAATGCTGTGACAGAAAGCAAGGATGAACACCACAAACCAGAAAAATAGCGCTAAACAAAAAAGAAATGTAGTTCAGTGCCTCATTTCCTACTGGCATCGAGAAGCCTGAAGTCCCCGAGAGGACAAGCAGCAGGTGAAGGATGACATGGGGCCCTGTCAAAGCTCAGCTGCTCCGGCAGTACGGGGAGAGCTGCCAGCTGGGGACACTGCCACACATGTGGTCGTGCCACAGGGATCACGCTGAGACCTTTTGGAAAACAGCTGGGACCCTCTGGAGAAGGGGGACAAACAATCGTGTCTCTTTCTCCAAGGTGCACCATGAAGAGCGATGGGAGATGGCTCTGGCAAGCAAAGAAACGCCAAGAAATGAGAAATACATCGGCTGGACCCCTTCCCGCGAGGAGCAGCTCCCACCCCCACCGGATCAAAGGCTCTGCTGCATGGGACACAGCGGCAACTGCGTTTAGAAGTGTGGGCAAGTCCTGGGAGAGGAGAAAACTCAGCTGCATCCTGGGATTTCTCCTGCTGCAACAGTGGAAAGGGCTCCGGGCTTGTTACAAACACAGTAACACTTGCCACAGATTGCAAACCCTGAAGTCACAGCTATTATTTTTCCAGTTGTAGGTTAAGACAGGACTCTGCTTTGGACCCTTAGTAGGCTAAAGATGCTCCCTGCAACCTCTGTGAAACGGGGTTTAGACGGTTTGCAGTACCGACAGGTTCAGGGGAAGAGATCTGCATCAAGAACAAGCAGATGCGCTACTGTGAAATTTTATTTTCATCTGACACATAATTAAGACCCACCTTTACTCACATAAATCAAACCTAGACACAGTAGGCAGAGAAAGGAGCAAAGCAGTCAGGAATAGCTCGCACCTGAATAATTAGCAATAGCTGCCCACGGAAAAGCTAGTCTGAAAGCTGCTGGCTCAATAGCTGTCACCCAAGGACTATTCCTGGCTGAGACCGCAAAGCACCAATCTGAAAAGCATCCTAACTTTGCCTCTGGCAGCAAGTGGCTTTGGCAAATGCTGGTGGGAAAACAATGACCTCTTGTGCCACCCTACACAAGCTAGGAGCCTGGCAGAGCTCAAGGAACGAAAGCGATCACGCTGCAAGAAGAGAGGGGAAAAAAAAAAAAAAAAAAAAAAAAGAAAAGCTGCAGGTCTTACAGGGCAGTCAGTGAGGCATCACACCGAGTCCTCATTATCCTCTGTCCATCCTCAAAGCCAGATGGTTTCCAGGTTTAGAATCCAAACTAAATCCTTCCAAAATCCTGCTCAGGACTTTTGAATAAAGCAAGAAATGTTTTTCCCTCTAAACAAATCTTTTGTGGTTGTTGTTGTTGAAGGAAAGCCAAAAAGCCCAGCAAGAGCGAAACACAAGAGACAAGGTGTTCCCAGATCCTTGGTAAAGCACAACAGTTCCTCTGGCAGAAGAAAGACTAGTTCGATACTTAACCTGGTACAGAGCAGATTTTCAGCATGTTCTAGAAAAGGGGCTTGCTCTACGTGTTTTTTTCCTCCTTTGTAAGTTTACATCTCAAATTAGCTTTAATACACACTGGGATGTTGATTTTAAGATCAGGGCCAACCTTCTGCTGATCTCAACACGCAACGCCAGCAGGTCCTCAAATTCAGCAGGGTGGAGAATACGGCTCACGTAAAGGCTCCCGTGGGTTCCTCTCCCTTGTCACAACACGGCACAGCCTTCCACCCCTCTGCACTCGCTTGACCGTGCACAACATCGGCTTATTTCCAAAGTTCAGAGTAGGTCCTCATAATCTCTTAGTCGTCAAAATAGCAGAGTTGCCCTTCCTCCGCGTACGCTTTGTACAGGAACATTTAGATCTCTCCTTTTTATAAAAGTGAAGATTTACCGGGAAACAAAAACAATTGCAATCCAGACCCCAGCTGCCCCACCCAAAGAGTTTAATTGTTCCAGTTACTCTCTGCCCTCTATATTTTCCTTAAATGCATCTAAGCAAACAGCTCCGCGTTTTGGATGGTCACTTACCTTTTGTTTTCCTATCCAGTGCCACTGGCTTTTTAGTTTCTGCTGTAAGCAACAGCTCGTAAGGGTGTTCCTCTTCCTCAGCTCCACTTCCCCTGCTCCTTCCTCGTGCAACAGAGGCCTAATGAAAAACAGCATAATGTAGCACTCCACAAAGCAATGCTATTTATCCCAGCAATAAAGCACAAGGCCTCTTTATGCCATGGTTTAAGCAAGGAACTGGCAGAGGCAACGCCTTCACCGCGGAGCGCGATCCAAAATGCAAGTCCCCCCCCACACCCCTTCAAAAACCACCCAAACCCCCTTTATTTTCTAGTATTTCAGGTTGCCGACAGCTTTCTAGCACTGACCAACTGATTCACTGTGCAAGGTTTGCAGACAGCCTGGAGGGGGGAAAAAGAGCTGAGACCGTTATTCCTGTTCATCCCAACTCAGACTTACTGTTGCTATTGGAATTTGCATCGTCATTCAGTATTTAGTTGCTGGCCCTATTAGGATGTGGCTGGGGAAAAAAAAAAAAAGAAAAAAAAAAAACCAGCCTAAATCTCTCCACCTTCTCTGCAGTCTCAGATCTAGCATCCCTAACCTCAGGACACACAAGCATATTTAGGACTAAAGAGTCCTCAGGCAATACTGTATAAACGCAGTTTAACCTCAGGATGTGCAACAGCGATTGTGCTCATTTTAAGTCCCAAAAAACTTCTGATTAGAGTCTGTAATATTGGCAGATGCTCCAGCAAGCTGCTCTGGAACGCCACCATCCATGTGCTGGGATGCGGGCTTGCTGCAGGATCCAAATGAGTCTTGCTGCAGACTCACACGTGTTGGTCTACCTCAATGCCAAGGACAACGGGCATTTGACGTCCTCAGAGCACCAGGCGTGCCATCCCAGTGCTACTGGGGCTAAACTGGCCTTCAAGGCACCATCCCTAGAGCACCAGGCGCGCCATCCCAGTGCT
>JAVJGJ010000035.1:2744117-2775920 GCA_035590215.1 Microhierax caerulescens
ACATCCCCAGAGCACCAGGCGCGCCATCCCAGTGCTACTGGGGCTAAACTGGCCTTCAAGGCACCATCCCTAGAGCACCAGGCGTGCCATCCCAGTGCTACTGGGGCTAAACTGGCCTTCAATACTGGGGCTAAACTGGCCTTCAAGGCACCCTGCCTGCATGGTCAGCTGCCTTTCAGCACCATCTCCTGGCCAGACCCCGGCAGGTTGGTCCAACCATGGCTGGGTGAAACCCAAGCCAGAAAGCAGGTGATCCCTACCTGCTGCCAAGATGGGGAAGAACAGGTCTGAACAAAACGTCCCCCCCCCAAGGAGGGCTCTCTAACTGCCACTGTCTAGACAGCAGACTAAGCACCACCTCCCATCTCTTCCCCAAGGTGAGAGCATCAGGGTTGCTTCAAGGGCAAAGAGGTACCTACCTGACTGCAATCTAGTCAGGCCCTCTGGAAGCTTAGGGAGGCTCAGAGACACCCCCAGAAGTCAGCAGCACAGACTGGATTCCTACGTCCAGGCACTGTTTCTGTGCAACCTCAAGTGGCTTTTAAATCAACTTTCTCAATGGGAGGAAATGGGCCATGTCCGGCAAAGAAAGTATTTATTCTACCCAAGTATTCGAACACGCTGTCAGGCAGACCTGCTCCTTTCCAGGTGAAGGGGCTCATAATGAGCAAATTAAGGAAATAAACTTCCAACCAGATGGTGGCACAAAAACATCAGACCATAACAGTAGGTGACAGGCTCCAGCCAGAGAACTTGGAAAAATACTGCGCAGCAGCCGCCTGTCGTACCAGTTGTAGCCTGGACCTCCAGCCAGGCATTAGTGTACTCCTAAGACTCCTACAGACGCTAACGATTGTGCTGTCCTCTTTCAAACGCACTGAATGCATTCAGGCAGCAGCTCCCTAGCAGCACACAAGTCCCAGCTTGTGGTTTGTAAACTTTTATGCGTCCGTTTACAGGCCTGGGTACACTTTTATTTTCTCCAGCTCTCATCCTCCCAAGCTTTAAACAGAGTTTCAGGTTCAAATTCACTCAAAATGAAGACCACTGCTTGCTGGGAAACCGTGCTTGCTCTGTAGGCTCTGCAACCAGGAGCAACAAAATCAAATCACTTTTTCTTTCAGGTCATCTACCATTTATTTACACATGCTGGTTAGCATGTATACATGTTCGCTATTAGCAAAGCCCCAAATTAAGATGATGTTAATAACAAGCATGCTCTTTGAAGTGTACTTAATCCACAGCCGTGGCCTTTGAAAGACTTTTTAAAGGGCAACTCATCTCTTTTCTCTTTCCTCCCTCCCCAGAGCTGCAGACCGAACTGCTGGCACAATCATGGCGCCTCGTCTTTCATCTGCATTTCCTTTTCGGAGAGGAGTAGTAAACAAATGAAACTGAAGTTTAATTTGACAATGCAGACACTTATTCAGCTACAAACCCAGAAGGTTTCTGCAGATAGTGAAAGAAGGCACTCAAGCACCTCCAAACAATCAGCTCTTCCGCCTGTTTGTACTAAATGTTTTTCCATCATGAGAATTTCAAGTTTCTTGTTTATGCACATCTGTTTTGACAGATAGCCCCAGCTTGGCAATGGAATAAAAAGACTACTTTTAAAACTAGAGTTTGGCCCAACCCCAGAATATTCAATGACTAACTGTCCTGGCTCTAATGTGAGAGCAGGTCTGGAGGACGGCAGATCAGGATGCTGCTCCGAGATGTTTACAGCATGCCCTAAGCGTATTCCTGTCCACGCCTGCCCAACCCAGAGAGAACACGTACCCAAATGATAAGTACTGGGCAAGAGAAACGAAATGAGCAATGCTCAGAAAAGCAGAGCACCCCAGAAGCAGTAAAGAACAAGAACCAGACCCAAAACTGCCTTATCGGTACATCTAGAAGGTCATTTCCAGGCAGCGACACAAACTGTCAGCGATATCAATGAAGTTGGTTGCAAATCAAGATCTCCCCAGCAAGTCACTTTGCATACGAGTCTATTTGCCAGCAAGATTTCTTTTAATCATGGATCCTGATTGGAACCTTGGATCATGTTTCCGAAGCCATTAATGGCAGGACAACACAGCAGGTGTTTTATAATTAAATACGGCAAGATAACTCAGCAGGAACAGCCCATGCACGTTTCCCTCCCTCGTGTTTGTCATCATAAACAAGCTCTGCTTTCCAATTATGTTGTGACCTGCTACCCAGCTCTCCTCTGCTAGCACCAGCCACGGGACTACCCGTCACACACCGCAAAGCCATTTTAACAGCAGCGGAGAGATCAGTCTGCAATTTCACGTTTCAGTTTTACTGTTGATGCACCATTTGGAGCTTTACTGTCTCTCTAAAAAGCCAGCTCTATCAAAGCAAATACTGTTTACTCATGCCTCCGGTAGAGCTGACATACTTCAGAAAACAGATCACATTTATGCCATGCAGGAACTTTAGATTCAACACATTCAAAGCCAAGCCGCTGGTGAACGGGACTCTGTTCCGATGCACTCCACTGGTTTTGCACACAACCTACTGCATTTGGAAAGGCAAGAATATCCACAAGATTTGGTTTTGCTTTAAAGATTTTCCTGGGTGCCAGCAGAAGTTGCCAAGATGCATTTGTGGTTTCACACACCACCACCCCGCCAGACAGCTCTCGCAAAGGTTCACAAGCAAGTGAACACAAAAGAGCAAGAGGAAGTGCAGGAGCAACAACGCAGAACAGGAGAGCTTTAGTTTCACCAAAAAGCAGCCCACATGCCTCAGCCTCTGCAGAAGACAACTTTAACAGATGCTGGGCAGATTCTTGGCTGAATTCAAGCCCCTGATCCCTGTTCACATCAGTGGGACCCACAAGCCCACGCATCTCCTCGGCAGCTGGAAGCTCAGAGGAAGCAGGAACTAAGGGCCCTCTGGGTTTCAGTCTCCAGCGAAGATGCATTTGGTGGGATCATTACAAGCGGGCAACAGTCCACATCACAACGCGATTCAGAAAAATCCTTCCTATTCTTGGCTGAGAATTCCCTTAGGAAGTGTAAGGCTGAAGGTCAACACAGAGGTGCCCTGGAAGAACCGCACAAAGGAAGTTCCCATGGCAAGTGACAGCAGCAATGCTGGAGTGAAAGAAGACTTTGCATTCACAGCCTGACTTGCAAGGGAGGTAATATCATAGCTGGCTCCTCCCAAATTACTAAAACTGATCTTTAAGCCACAATCCTATAGAAAACACCCCAGATCAAGTCCTACGTACCTCACAGGAAGCACCATGACCTATCTTCTTCTCCACATGCTGCTCCTCCTCTTCATCGGGTGGTGGCTTGGCAGGCGGGGGTGGACGTTCTCTCTGCAGTTTAAAGACCACTGTCAACTGCGTTGTGTTAAAGCACGTCCCCTCCTGCTTCCACCCACACCGCTGTGCACGCTGCATGGCAGGGACCTCCTCTAATTAATCGGGGTGGAGGAGAAGTTCAGTCCCCAGAGCACAGAGCCTGGCAATGGTTGCTGCTTTTCCTCCTCCTCCTCCTCCTCCCCAGCAGGACACCTATGCAGGCAGAGCACCCCTTCTGCAGATGCCCTGTGGATGGGATGCTAGTGATAACGCAGCCCTCCCACTTCAGCTCCACAGCAGTAACTCTGCACAAGGGCGGCTCAGACCCATGTGAGCACCAACTATGCTTTGGGGAGCATAAAACCACGCGGGTGGAAGGTGCTGTTCACGCAGGTTTGTTGCTTCCTTCCTTTGGCCAGTTCATTCAGACCCAGACCGGTAACCTCAATGGCACAGCATCACGCAGCGACGGTCAGCAATGAACTCATGCGAACGGGGAGAAAGGGAAGACCCTCTGCTTGTGTCTTAATGAAACTGTAACAGTAGTGATTACAGAGGCACCTTTTACAGCAGAAAACCCTACAGATCAAGAGAGAGTGCTGCAGTGCATTCCTGCGCTACCCCAAGACTGCGCTACCCCAAGACTGCATGTGGGCTGTTAGAACTGCTGCCTTGTCACCATACAGAGCTAAAAAAAAAATAAATAAAAAAATCTCTCCAGGTTATCTCCTGCCCTCCAACAGCTCCATCTAATGGCAAAGGAAAAGATGGCCGAGGAACAACTTCCAAAAAACCCAAGCAAGCCTTGGGAGAAGCCCCAGCAAGCTCCTGGAGCATCTTCCTCTTTCCTCTCCCTTCCCACTGCAGTTCAGCCTCTCGTCTCTTCTTATCTGTGACAGAGCTGAGCTTGTTTCACATCGGACACTATCAGCACAGGACAGCACACGGATGGATATAAGCCACCAAGATTTAGTTCGTAACAGGACAGCGCATCTGAACGAGCGATCTGGCTGGAACGTCCGTCTTGTAAAGCTTTTGTCTCATTTCTACTGTATTTGCTAATAACACAGGGAAAAACAATGCACCTCTTTGCAGATAGGGAGGAAGCACAGTTACAGTACCACCAGCAGTTTAATTGTTTGTTGCTGCTTTGCCTTTTGTCCAAAAATACATCCACGGATCAGGCTTTGTAAAACCAAGCAGAAAACAAACCCTGAAGCTGACACAGCATGCTGCAAGGCCAGCATCCCATCTGCCCCATAGCAGTGTTGCCATTGATTGCTAACGGGGCAGCAGGTGCAACTAACAGAAGGTGAGGAAGACTTCTCTGAAGTCAGTTCCAAGAGCTTTGCATTGCCTTGTAAAGCCTTGAGTACCCTCTACAGACTTCTGCAAGTAATACAGAAAAAAATGTTTCCACTGCCTGGTTTCCAACAGAATATTCTTAAAGATAATTCCTTGAGAGCCTTCTCTTGGGCAAAGCAGAAGGCAAGACAAATGAGAAAAATGCTCCACACACAAGTTTCCAAAGCTTTCTTCTAGACAAGAAGGTGACCTTCAGCTAAGCACGATGTCCTGACAAACTAAAATTCACAGGCACCGGTATTCGACTGCCAGAAAACAGAAGGATGCAACGCTAGGCAAAAGTTCGGCAGGGAGAAGTGGCTACTTGTGGACAATACAAGTGAGGTTCTGTGATCAGGCCAGGGAAAAAGGAGAGGTACCTGCCTGCTTTAATCCATGTCAGGGATGGGTTTAAAAATTTCCTCAAGCTGGGGGATGGGCAGCCTGCTGCAAAATCGTGAGGATGGAGCGAAGTTACCTATCCTTCTAAGGCAAGCAGAGAGGAGCCCACACAGCTACATACAGGCCTGACTCCTGCTGCTTTGAGACCAGTCGATTCCGCTTCCTTATTCACCGACTCTCGATCTGAAGATCTCCCACTGGCAAGGCTGTCCAGGGAGTGGCAGGACATGGCATTATATAGGGCTTCATATGGACTCTCCTCTTCGGGGTTGACATCGAAGTCTATGATCAGTTCTGTAACTGCTTTCTCCACATCACCTGTGAGAGTGGGAGACACACAAGTACATCACTCAGGGCTTCTCCCCTTGGGAAGCCAGCACTTGCTGGAAGAAGAGCACTGGTGCCATGGCAGCCTACCCTGAGACACCCGGCACATGGGATCAGCAGCCGGAACAAGCGGTGCTTGAACAGTTTTCTCCGCAGCTTTGACACTCTTCTTCCCAACTGTGTAATCTGCAGGGAGGGGGGGCGACAGGGTCAGTTGATGTCAATCTAGTTTTATGTCCTCTTCAGCATATGGCGCTTCCTCCCTCATGGATGGAAGGCCAACTGTCAGCTTATTAAGCCTTCAAAAAAAACCCAAACTGAAGTACATTATTAAAACTTGCAGCTCAGATCCCAAAATAGAAGCCGGCAGCCTCTTTAATCACATGCACAAGGTTAAGGATGGCTCTTTGAACTTTTACAGAGTCTTTAATCAGAAAGCTGCAAAGCTCCTGTATGGACACAACATCACAGAGCAGATTACTTCATGTTGTAGACACAAGCTACATCACTAAACAGAGATGCAGTCTGGTCTTCTGGAATCGTAAGACAGAATGAACAAGTCTAGCTCTGGTCCCCAAACCACAGGCAAAGCCAGAAACGTTAAGTTTAGACTAATTAAGCCAGACATCAACATCTCACACAGCTAGCTCACCTACACGAGCAAACTAACAGCATTTACCTGCAAGAACTTCGGTTTTAAAGCCCATCTTTCTCTTCAGTTTCAGAATAGAGATACTACCTACCAGCCTCACAGGCAAAGTTTTAATTAAAAGTCTGCAAAGTGCTTTGAACCTGTAAAGCTCCCAAACACTAAGCATGAATAATGCACACCAGTTGCATACGCTTCTGATCTTTTCCTCACAGCTGAGAGGAAATTGAGACAGCATAATTACAAGGTAGGAATTTAGCTACGATGCCACATTTCATTCCCTAACTTGGACAGACACAATGGGCCAAGTTCCTTTATAAACCACAAGTAATCAAGGCCTTTCTGTAAATCTCATTGGCAAAATCCATGCCCAAGCTTCACAATGAAGTGAGGAGGAGGATGTAAGATCCACAGACGACTATTTGCCTACACAGACACATATAAAAAAAGATAGTTAATCCAAAACCATTTCTAAAGCTATTACTTCAAATTCTGCAAGCAGATTTAGCCTACCTTTAATTTTAATTAACTTCTCAAGAGAGTTAAACAAAGCTCAATTAAGCCCATTTAAACTGCAAAAGTCATGCCACACTCCTCCAGCAAAGGAGCTAATCCCCCTAAATCCCCCCCCAAGAAGTCCCCCTGCAAATATTTGGTCTAGAGACAGCTCACCAGAGCATTTAAGCATCATTCCTTCATCAGCAACACCCGTGAGATCCTCACTGAGGGACCTGACCTGAAGCTGCTTCGCTTTCAGCACTTTCCAGGGCTGGAGAACAAAATCCTGCACTGGCATCATCAGCACCCGAAACTTTTCCCTCCTGCCCCACACACAGAGCTACACCACTGACCTTCGATAAGAGCTGCTATGTGTTGGCTTTTCTGAGAAGGAAGCTCCCTCACAATATCCAGGGCTGTCAGGCCTCTGTTATCCTTTATGTTCACGTCAATACCTACGGCAATAGGCGCAGAGAAGGCAAAAGCAAGAATATTTCTTTTTAACGGTGTGCAAGTCCATGTCTTTCAACAAGTTCAGATCTTACATTTGTGATCATCACTGTGGGGGGAGCTAAAAAGTGCTTTAGAGAGACAGTCCTAAGGCCAAACAAACACCAGGAGATATCCTCTCCTATAATCCTCCCCGAGGAACTTTGATAGCTGGTTGGAGAAACACGCTGCTCTCTAAAGGGGTTTCCTCCAGTTCTGGGTGAAGGGATCGCCACGCTATTGCTTCAAAAGGGGATCACTCTCACCTGCAGCCAGCAATATTTGTACCACATCAGTCTTGCCAAACAAAGCAGCTTCGTGCAAAGCACTGCCTTTTTCAGTCTGCAAATTAAATGGAAAAATAGCATGAAGCCAGACAGTGGGGAATGGTGATGGAGGCATGTTTAGAAGGTTACAGAAGAAGTAAGCATACGGCATCATATACAAAGTGTGGGCAACAATATCTACAACCGAGGTCAGACTATCAAAATTATTACAGAGCTGAGAATTTGGAATGGAAAATGGGGATGGTCTCCAGAGAGACATGCAAGCCCAGGTTAGAGACCAAGAAAGGACTTTCTACAGCTTAGCAAGGGGTCGTGTCCTGAAAAAGACAGACAAGACCACCACATACAAGCTATTGCTGTGAAAACAGCATCTTCACAAGTGGCTTGATAGGAAGAGAGACAATTCTCCTCCACCGCTATCGAGAGCTCATGGTACTGCAGGGCAGAACAGCTTAGGCGAAAGGGCTTTTCCTCCTCCCTCGCTGTGTCTGGGGCTCTCCCAACTACCAAGCAGGCATGAAGCATGCACAGCACCAGTATCCCTTCGAGCAGCTTCCCAGAGCAACCAAGAGCTGAACAAACAGCCCAGAGGAAACCAAAGCTATTGCTCATCTTTCATAAACGATCCCGCCGGGAGCAAGGTTAGGCAGAGCACGACCACAGGGGCTCTCCATCCCCCAGCACTCAGACCAGTTCCTCCCACACAAACCCACCGGATACCTGATAGTTGCTATCCATGCCAGCATCCAGGAGGACGTGGACTACAGTTTTGTGACCGTTTCTAGCTGCCAAGTGCAGAGGAGTATGTTTCTTAGTGTTGCAGCTTAAAAGATTGGGGTGAGCATTCAAGAGCATCTTCACGACTTCCAGCCTCCCATAGAGCGCGGCCAGGTCCAGAGGAGTCTCAAACTTGTTGTTGCGCATGGTGGGGTCGGTCAGCTCCTCCAGAAGGACCTTCACCACCTCGGTGTGGCCGTACTGCGCGGCGCAGTGCAGCGCTGTCTCGTTGTCGTTGTTCTGGGGGGGGGGGGGGTCACAAATGTCCGCCCTCACAAATCTCAGCACGTCAGAACCAGGGAGAACAGCGCTGCTCCATTGCCTCGCTCAAACCATTGAAGTTTAAATGCAAAAACAAGACAAAAAAGCAGTTGGGAAGCAGAGAGCCTAGTTTGAAACAGAGCCTGGAGCAATGTTTTCACCATCTCACTAGCCATTTACCAGGCACAGACATCCTCTCCTGAACTCATCGGCCCACCCACCCAGTAAAAGCTTCAAAAACATTCAGAACAATAAGTTTCACTCAAATATGGGCAATCTGCTTTGTGGGAAAGAGGTGCTCTATACGGAATAGCCTGCTTTCAAAGCACTGAGGTCAAAAATCAAGGGACCACGCTAAAGTTTAAGGGACTGTTGAGCTGTATCTGGATCCCCATTAATCCTGCTAGCACTTGGGGAAGGCAGTCTGTTATTTGTTGGCAGCATCCCACATTTCGGGCTGCCACAAAAATAAAAGGCTGCGATATACCACAGACAAACCGCAGCATGAATTCTATCTGCTATAGCTTCATCGTCGTCATTTTAGATTTAAACTTCAATTGTTTCAAATCCTACTTATCCTGATTATAACAGTCATTCCACCTTCGCAATTCTGAGGCTCAACAAGCTGGCCGTTTAGATGCATTAAGTTACATGCAATTTGTGAATTAGAAAGCAGTGCAATTAGATCACTCCACTAACGAGCCAAGGTCTCAGGTCAACTGAAGGCAGAGATGTTCAAGCGACACAAGAACACCCCCACAGCGAAAGGCAGATCCAATTAATGCATGCAGCATCTGTCAGGTTAAAAAGCAGCAATGCAAAAGCATTGAAAAACAAGCAGCCTAACACATTTCACTTGCAGGTGCAAAATAGGAACATTGTGAGAATTAAAAGAGCCTTTTTTCAACTTAAATTCATCTCAACCTTCTAGTTTTACTACTGTGTTATACACAAAGGGATTTCGGTTTAAGGATTTTAGGACCAAATACCTATCAAAAAATTTGACCTAAAAACCCCCAATTTAGTACAAACTGTTACACGCTTCAACTTTAGCTGAAAGAACCATGGTTGAATGTGTCATTTTCAGAACAGGTCCCATTAAAAAAAAACAAACAACAAAACAGAGAACATACTTGTCCTGATGGAGTTAGAGGTACTACTTCAGAAACTGAATTTGATCAAAATACCTTTTTGCTTTGAAAGCACATGCATTTTTTTTTGGATACCGGCTTTAAGGACCAGTCAGTATTTTGCACCATTTCACAACCACACTGCAAAACTTGCTCTGTCGTACAAGTACTTTAATCCTATTAAGGTGTTAAGTAATTCTAAGGATTACAGGAGTCAGGCATGCAAACTCCCGTTTGTTTTTCACTGGTATTTGCATCATTTTTCAGCTGTGTGGAAAGCGCAAGGGAAGCCAGGAGTTCTGGAGCAGCTCTCTGCAGCTGCAAGTTGTATAAAAGCAAAGACTGAGGCAGGGAGCAGCAACAGCCACATGCAAAGTGAGGTATTTAAGAAGGTAAGGAAAGCAGAGCATCGCCGTTATAGCACAGAAGTTCAAAATCAAACAACAGGCTCTATACTTGGAGTGGCAGAGGCAGCCAGGATGAAGGAAGGCACATACAAGTGGACAGAAGTTACTGTAGAATAAAGAAGTCTGCACATAAAATATACAAACGGAGTGAGAAGGGGAAAGAATACAGAACTACAGAGATCACACTATCAATCAGCTTAAGCTGCTGGTCTCCAGGAGTTTAAAAGGTTGGGAAATGGCATTATTCTCATTTGACAGGGAAGGGAACCCAGGGATCAGTGAGCCTGTAAGAGCCAGACCGAGTCCCTCAGCCTGCTCCATAGCATGAGGGAGGCTCACTGCCAGTTTTTGCAGGAGTAGGTAGCTCCAGCCCCGCCAGAGCCGCAGGTATCTGCCAAAGAGCCATGGGGGACAGCACTGCTCATGCCACACTAGCCCTGGCTACGGCGAATTTCCACTCCTAGGACTGTCATCCCTCCCTGGCACAGAGACCATATCCCTCACGGGTGCTTTAAAGCATGCAACAACTCCAAACACCTGCCTGATGGCTCAGAAACAGGACTGCAACATCTTTTAACAACATAACTGTTGCAGACTTCCCCCATCTTCATTGCAATTTAACATAATTTTCCTTAAGCAGGTCGGGGCTCTGATGCTCAGGGTGAAATCCCCATTCTTCCTGCAACAGAGATCACCAGGCGGTAAACTCCCCTGAATGAATCGTTACAGAAAATCTTTCCCCATCACAGACTGTGGGCTGGAAACTCCCACTTTTGCATAAGTCTTTATTACCTGCATTTTGGGTGAGTTTTGAGCAGCCAAGAATACTAAAGCCGTCCCAGGCAAGGCAGTTTGCTTCCCTTCCCCGCATCGCCTCTCCAAGCACAAACCAGAGTGGAGCCCGAACAATGAGCATGAGCCCTCAGACATACATATTTATCAGAAATGGAAAAAGAAAATTCCTTTCCGGCAGCCAGAAGGCGTATGGGTTCAATTTTCAAAACTTCTTAGAAAAGTAGAGCACTCAAGAGGGCCCAGGGGCTGCATTCCTGCAGGAATCCTAGCATCCCCCTGGTTCACAGTTGGGAAGGAGAAGCTGGGCTCGTAGGATGCCTGCCTACAAGACCACAGAACAGGAACCTAAGCAGAACTGTCTCTGCTCTCATATGGGCTCCATCAAATTTTTTCAAGCCCTGGTAACGAGATACAACATACCACAGCCTTTATGTTCCTCATGAGACACTACAACGGAGACTCTACAGCCCTTAAAGTACACCTGCCTGCACCCCCGTTCCTAACACACCGTAAGAGGGCTTTCGATTGAAGACAGGGAGACTTAGTTTAAATAAGGGCAAGTTTTCTTAACTTTCCAACCTGCAAAGATTTGAACGCTTGAATAAATTGCCAAGGGAGGCTACAAAGCTGTCTCTCCCCGAGGTTTGTGAGAAACTGCTTGGCGAACACCGGCCAGGAATGGTTTAGCTGGACCTGATCCTGCTCAGGGCTGGGGAAAAGAGGCTACATGACCCTTCGATCCCATCCAACCTATTTCCAGGATACCTTCGTGGGATCTTTGTCAGTGTATGCACATCTAACAGAGGCTTGCCCTAGTAAAAACCTGCTATTTTGCTGCTCCAGTGACACATCCGATCCTAAAGCACAGAACAGGGATGTCCTGCTGGCATGCACTCCGCAAAAATCCAGTTAAAGCTAGGACAAAATAAAAGAGGGGAAAAAAGAATTAAGCAAAGTCCAGACTTCACCAGGAGGTGACACCCAAGGCACATCACAACCTCGGGCAGAAAAGCAGGCCAGAAGAGTTGGCTGGAGCTACCTGGTGTAGTTGTACCACCTCCTTCTCTCCTTTTGCAGCACAGGATTCCCATCGGTAACCCACATGGCACCGCCAGGAGCAAATGAACAGGCCTCCTTCCTTCCTACAGGTGCCCAAGAATGCCAAACACATTGCAAAAAAAAAAAAAAAAAAAAAAGCGATTCCCATATGTCCGACAAGCTTTTGGGAGCTCTGCGGGTGGGTTTGCTGCCCAGCATCATTTGCAGACTCCAGATGGTAAGCTTCTACTTTTCTCAGCAGCCCATTTAGATTTATAGCACTTTAAACCCAATCTGCATGATTCATTTGCTTCCAATTAAAAAAGACAAAGGTAGTTTGCGCAGTGCATAAACCTGAGCTATGTGACAGCTTTTTCTTGCTTCGGCTCTGCTCAACTGGTTGGTTCCTTCGTGTAAATTAAATAACCAAACTGGAGATAGCAGGAGTACTGGAAAAGTTACTGTTCCATCTCCTAAGTTTGCTTCTATCATTTATTTTTCAGAAGTCCTTCGGGCCTGTAACAAACATATTGCAGGGACCTCCTATTACCAAAAGGTGTTGAAAAGGAAAGGGCATAAAAAGCAGCTGTTAATTATTTCTTTAACTTTTAGGAAAGTAAGTAGCTTCTGGCTTTCTTATCTCTTCCTCATCAGGATATTAAATTGTAGTCCAGCCATATCTCTAAGCGCTTTCCCCCTCTTCTAAATAACCCCAAAATGTTTGGTAAGATGAAACATCTCACTTCAACTGCTTCTGTATGACATCCCATGCTGCCTGGGAGCTGAGAAGCTGGAAGCACCAACTAAGCAAAGACTCTTACATTTTGCACCTGGACTTTTTGTGGTTCTCCCACCTGCAGCCAGGCTACTGAGAAAACATCGAGGATGGCATGGCAGGTACGATTCCACATGCTCTTCATCGAACCTGGTCAGAAACTGGTGGAAAGCTGGTCAGAATTTGTGATGAACCTAACAGACTGTGTATAAGTCGTGTATCTCTCCTTAAAATCAAAGATTTCAAAAACACCAGCCTCCTCCTTGAAAGCACTACAGCCATCTTGAAAACTGAACTGAGAGTTTAAAAAAATGCACTCATCAAAAATATAAAATCTAAATTAGAATACTTCATAAATAAAAAAACCCACAAGAAAGTGAGCTCACTGCAAATTTCATCTTTGTATTCCTTCTTCATCCAACATTTTAATGCTGGAGGGTGTAAGATTTTACTCTGTTATTGACAATGTTTTAGAGAGCTCCTTTCAGGCAACCGAACTGCTCGACTCTGATGTTTCCACAAAAGACATTTGTTGTCGTAAAATTCCCATCTGGATTTTTGTAAAAATCACCGATACGGATGAGCTCCATGTAAATATATTTGTGCTTAAAGAGGTATGCACTAGAGTATTTCCTGAAATAGAAGTCTGCAAAAACAAACATAATTCCCAGTGGCTCGCAAGCTCAGGAACTTTGTGTGGTTTTAAGGTATTGCAGATCTAGCAGAGTGAGAGTTTTAAGTAAACTTTGAGAGACAAAAATCTGCCATGGATGGCTGGATCCAAAATAATTGGCTGGAAGCAACTGTGGCGCGGTGGCTTACAGCAGAAGTATCTCATGATAAATCACCAGACTATTATGCCATCACCAGCCTGCAGCTTCGCTATAAATAAAAATGAAAAATGGTCACCACCAGGAGCTTTCTTATCTGCTTCCTCAATTGCTCAGCCTCAGTGCACTGGAAGTGCCGATGTCATGCCTTTTTGTAGCTCAAGAACAACTAAAAGCAAGAGAGGAGCAAAATAAGCAAGAAAACAGGAACAGAAGACCAGGGCTGAAGGGTCAGACGACACAACAGACTTGACATCAAAAAAAGAGACTGATGCAATAAGCAGGACATGAAGGACTTGGAAAGGGAGGCACGAACGTTACTGCCTTCCCTTCTCCCCACCACCACAAGAATTAACTGTCCATTCAAACAACAAATACAGCATTACACATTTTGTTCGAGAAAAGGCATGAAAATTCACTCCAAACAGCCCACAGAGAAAACGCATCCATGTTTAAGCAGGAAAAAAAATTCCTTCTCTTTGCATTTATCAGCAACATTAGCACATGAAACAAAACCTGAAACATTTTAATTGAAATAACGTTACCTTTTGGAAGTCATCCAGCCAAATCAAGCAAACTGACCATCACCGCGAGTCCTACAAGGCTAAGCAATGAAGGAGCCCCCAGGAAAATAAGGAAAAGCTTCCCTTAAATTATGTTCCTATAACTGCTTTGAAGAAAGAAACCCACAGTAAATAAATGGTCGCATTTTACTTTTCCCCAAGCCGCTGCAAACTGAACAGGTATTACTGCAACTGGATGACATTGCACCTGGAAGCACGCGAGTGCAGCTTGGAGTAACGATGCAGTGAAATGCTGACAGCAAAGTACACACCTTGGCATTGATATATGGGTCAAAGGGGCCGTACTTTTTGAGTTCTTTGATCTCAAGAGCATTCTACAAAAAGGAAGAGGAAAAAGAAAAAAAAAATGTGATAATGAAATGGGTGAGATATAGCAACAAAGCAATGGGTGACTCCCAAGGGGTGGAAATGACAGAACACAGCATCTTGTTCCAGTCAAAGCTATTAACAGCAGAAGCCATTCCAGCTGCCGATTCCTGTAACTTGAACATTTCATTTACAAGACTCCAAACACAAGCAGCACAGGCTATTCAGCTGACTTCTCTCATTTAAAAAGGTTCCTACTAAACAGACATTAATGAAACATTACCTGGAAGGATTACACTAAGCTTTTAATCTTTTGCAGAGGTTTCCCCTATACCTGTCCTGCTCAGGGCAGAACAGTTTACACTCAGAGCCCTCAGTCAATTCTTATCAGATAGATTATAAACAGCTAACTACACTTCTCAAATTTATTTGAGCAGACTGAATGCCTGCAGCTGTGCCTGAAGACATTATTAACCACAGCCCCAAGCTGGAAAACTATCAAAGACATTAAAACACACTCTCAGTTATTTCTGCTCAATTGAAGAGTGGTAGTGAACAGCATAACCACCATATTTTTCATTTCGTGATGCTTTAGAAGCAACCATTTAGCCTTGGAGCAGCCTGACGCATCAAGTTCGCCATCTTATACCAAGGAACAAAAAAACCTTAAGCATGGCGCTTTGGTCCCCTCAAAGTATGGCTGGAAGCAGGATTAGGACTCCTAAACCTGACTCCGAAGGGAGTTTGCTCCTCAGCTTCTAACCAAGTATACACCACAAGTCAAAATTAAACAGCAGAAATTCAGTTGCCCGCTGCTCATCTTGACTTTGACAGATTTTGCTAAACTTGAGCCATGAGTATCTGACCTACTCGCATTAACTTCTGAATGAGCACACATTTTTAGCCTCGTGGTACCAAGGCAAATTTACTTTGGTTTATCCTCTCCTCCTAGATGAAAGCTGGAGTGGTTTAGGAGCTGATTCACAGGGACATTAGATATGCCTGCCTCAGGGACAGGACAACCAAGGGCTACTACAGCTTTAACCATCTGATTTGGTTCTGTTACTGCATGTCTGCCCAAGCTCACTCAGCTCATACGTGGTTCAGTAATGCTGCTCAGCCAGCCTCACTCAGGAAACCAGTTCCCTTATCCAGAACTCTTAAACAAAAGAAATATTTGGGTCTTCCAGCAGTAGTGTTTCAGAAATTCCCCAGAACTGTAAGGTTGCTGACTTCCATGGGAAGTTACACAGGAGCCAGCCCTCAAAGCAGACACAGAGGCTGCTGTACAGAATAGCTCACTCACATCAGTCCCTCTGCAGCCTGGACCAAAACCTATCAGCCTGACAAAGGGAAGAGATCCACCAGATTTTTTTTCCTGCCTCCTTGAGAAAATTCGTTAAGATTAAGCTAGGGATTTACCTGGGGGCAAGCAGGGTTAAAGTTATCTTACAACTTACAAACTGGTTAACTGGAGCAAGTGCTAGAGACAAGCCAGGAGAGTAGCTAAGAGAGCGTGGCCAAGGACTAAACAAAGCTGCTTTGATTAGTTCCCAGAGAAGGGAGCCAACGTATCCTCTGACAGAACTAGAAACCTCATCAGCTATCCAGCAACTGAAAGGAAAACCTAGGGGTTAGTTTTAGAAGCCCAGTACGAAAGCATGAGACCAATTCCTAGGTGTTGAGTGGTTCTCGTATTTATATACCTCTAAACAAACATATATATATACACCTTACTCGTTCAACCACTAACTCGGAACTGGGGGTATTGCTTTAGGCAGCACCCTTCTTATCCCATTAGCAAGCAGGACTTCCTAACCATTGCTACTAGTTTGGGAAGGGTCAGGAATCAGCTGAAGTAGTCTCTCTCCATCCAAGGGAAGCCATTCAACGATATATTAAGAGAAAAATACGCAGACCTGCTCATTCACTTTAGTATGCGAAGGTCCTTGATGGATGAGGAGCTTCACTATGTCTGCATCTCCTTTCCAAGCTGCCAGGTGAAGAGGGTAACAGCCTTTACAGTCTGCTACGTTGGTTAGCGCGTCGTTCCTCAGCAGAACTTCCACGACATCCCTGCAACAGAAGGAAACTTAAGCCCATAAGGTTCAGTTCTTGTTTCACAGCTTACATTCTGCAGTAAGTATTTCACAAAAAGTTAACCTGAACAGGAGTATTTCAGAGATCCTCTTGAAATGTGATTTTAAAGCGTTCCTATTAAATGCTGCCCAAGGAAAAAAAAATTAAAAATATTAAAGACTGCCGAGATGAGCTCAGGAAAGATCTAGGTTACCTTCATACTTATGGAGCTGAATAAGGACTGAAGTCATCCACAAGCCACTCTGGTGAAAAGTGAATTGCACCAGCACAACGAAGATGAATAAAGATTTTAAGTCTATTCAATTTCTCAATATCTTAAGAAGCAATGAACAATACAAGATTTACCACGCCGAAGACTGGAGTTACTTAAAATCGTAACATGCACAAAAGCAAATTTTAAGTGGTGCAGGCACAGAAACACATTGGACACCAGACAGACTGCAGAGGACCATTACTGGAGAAGCCACCTTTAATATGTTTTATATCTTATCCAAATTGCTTATAAATAAAAAGGTGGTTGAAAACCTCAACGTTTCGCCAAATTTTTAAGGACACGTGTGATCCTACCGTGCAGCAGCCAATACCTCTATAGCTTTGCTGCACTGATGTTCTTCACTCCTTGTCCTGAAGATGGTGTAGTGCTGCACCATCACCACGTTTTCAGTGGAAACAGCATTAGACCGGTGAATTAATTACACAGAAAGCACAAAGTATCCCCTATGATCAAAGGCATTATAAGATGACTCACTTATGACCATTCAAAGCAGCATGGTGCAGTGGAGTGTATCCAGTACTGTCAACGCAGTTCACATTTGGCCCTCTCCAGATGCTGCAAGACAGAAAACGTACAGGGAACACTTAGGCATACACCAAACAGACGGACAGCTGGCAAGGACAACTTGCAGCAGAGTTCTCACACCAAGCTGGTTAGCTGGAAGCCAACCAGTGGCTGGACAGCTGTGGTTAAAAGCAGTAATACAGAGAACAGACCGCACAGCACCGTGTCGAGCAGAGGGGTTAGTGTCACAAAGCACACAGCCGGTACAGGGATTCACTACTCTACGCTTCATCAGACCATCCTGGTTGTAAATCCCAGCTCCCACATCTTCCTGCTACTAGACAGCTTTCAGCCATACATGTGCTTGCCAAAAAGCATCTTCAGAGGAACACGTGTCTATTAAATGTTAACCACAAGAGACAGTAAACCATCAACCCACCGCTAATTCACACCCCTCTGAAGAATTCCGATGGGTCTGGGAAACCCTCTTCCCTCCACGGCAAGAGTCACTACGGGTGTAAGTCAAAGACCGTGGGATACAGAGCCTGCTCTGGGTCACCAGCGCGATTCCACGCTGACTTCTGACTGTCCAAAAATCGTTTCCATCTGACAGCTGTTGGCAGTCGATAGGAAAGAGTAGGTGGTCTCCCAGCACTTCTGAGAGTATTGTTAACTTCCCTTCCTTGTTCAAAAGTCAAAACACCAAGGATTTAAGGATTAACCCTGTAGAGGATTAATCTTCCCTCTAACCCCTGCAAGGTGTCCTATTTAAAAGAGCGAAGAATCACACGTGTAAGGAGCTAGCACTGCTCTTGGGCTTGCCCCTCACCAGTGCTACCAACCTCCTAGAAAGGACATGTGAATTCAAATCAATCACAATAAAACCCATATACAGTATTATAAAAAAATAAGGAAATTGAAAGACAGCCCTCTCTGTTGCAACCCATCATCATTCCTTGTACGCCAGCCTCTTTTCAACTTAATATTTTCAAGAATTTATTGTAAGCCTAAGACAACCATGCTTTTGCTAACACAGTGCATTTCCCTGCATTGTTTTCTTTAACTAGGGGTAGAACTTAACAGCACTCTCTAATCCCCGATTTAATTGGTTTAAAATAAAGTCAACTGTTACTCTTTATAAAGTAGGCTTTTCCTGATCATTTCATTTCCTCCCCAGCATGTAACCGCTACGACTCATTGTACGATATGGAGGCAGCCCGAGCAGTCACTCGGTTTTCTAAAATAACAGTCATTACTACAGGGCTCCTAGCCAGAAAAAACTCCACACCACAGCGCATAAAAGCAGCAGGAAAGGCACCAAACCAACAGGAATCTCATGGAGACCCAGTGGAAATTCCTAAGTAAAGTGAGCGGTGCGCTCACCCTCAAGCACGTTCCAGGTGGGATGGAGGAGCATGCTCCGAAATGGAAAGTCTCCCCCTTCCCACTGACTCCTGATCCAGCAGAGCATTATAAAAGGCTTTGCAGTCCTGAGACAGGCACGAGCTCCGCTAGAGGAGAGGCAGCTAAGGGGAAACTTTATCCAAGAGGACAGGCAAGTGAGCCACAAAATCCAATTTGCAAAGGATCAGAAGGCTTATCCAGAGGCATTCCCACACACCACCCCGCACTTCGGAAGCGAACGGCAAACCAATACAGGCATGCAACGCATTTCAAGGGCTACTAACATCATTCACAAGACGATGGCTTCAGCTACATCCAGAAGATACATGAGACGCCATAAAACCACGTGGATTGAGTCCAGGAGATGCCCTACCCCATCCAGCTGCAACAGTCCTGAAGACCGGAGGGGACCTGAGCAATTCTCCGGTTCTGGTTTATTTTTGGCAGTGGGCTCATGCAGTGTGGTTGCCCAAATAATTTATTGCTGGATTTAAAGCAGCAATTAATGGTTAAAACTAGTGCCAGAAAGACTTGCGAGTAGTCTGGAGCAGTTCTAAACACTGCACCTGCGCATCGCCTCGCACAGGCTGCTAACCTGACCGAAGCCAGAGAGTTCAGTGGTTTTACATATTAAACAGAGCTGTGTTTTGATGCTGAGCTCAAAAAGCTTCGGGGTGTATATATGAAAACCCAGCAGCACTTAACACAAATATTTCTTTCAGCTGAAGTTCGGAAGCACGGAAAGCCAAGGTTAGTGGTATAACGGGCATAAACCAAGGCGCTTGCTCAGAGCAACCTGCCTAGCCGGCAGCAAGGCTGGGACCGGAGCCCAGGGTATCCATCCCCATCGGCGCAGTCTCCCTGTGAGAAAACACACTTCTAGAAGCTTCAGAAATCTTCTGGTTAACACTGTAAAACTCCTCCTTGAGGGAGTCAGAAGAATATTGGAGTCCAGGACTGAGCTGGTTCAATAGCGAGCACTGGGTATCATGGAAACCAACTGCCAGGATTTTAAGCTACTTAAAAAATAAATAAATAAAAAATCTGCTGTGTCCTTTCTTCCCCCTTGCCCTTTTATTTTGGCAAATAAAGAAAGCTTTTATCAAAGAAAGGTCAAATCATCCAAAAGTTCAGACTGAAAGGATCCAAGAAGAGAACTATTTATATTTAGTTTTGTGGACTGCTGTGAAGTATATCCATCTCTTCCCTTCTCCTCCTCTCCAGCTCTGCTAGGAAGGCCATACAGTTCTCCTGAGCTAACAGAAACCAAGTCTTTCATCCCGTTTTTATTTATGCAACGCACAGCATTAAAGTGACAGACTAAGATAAGATCCTGAGCTTCTCATGTTAGATCTAAACACAGGAAAACAACTCCACCATGGCCTGCAGAAACTCGGGAGTTAGCAAAACACTAGCATGGGAACGTTACTTCTGAAAGATGCTGCAATTCCCTCCGAGCACTATTTGCAGCGCCTGGTGCATCTGATTTGAATGACATCTCAGGCGTTATCTGTAGCAACCACGGCAGAACTACTGGAAGCAAAGCCCAGGCTCTAATCTAAAACATTAGGAAAACCCTCTCAGACCACTTTGGGAAGCAGGTGGGTACTGTGGGATTCCAATTAGGTCTTTTGAAGTGAGGAGTTCATCAGGTCTTTTCAGACCAGACAGGGAAATTTCAAGAGGTTTAAGTCAACGGAACAACTCAGCAAGACTTGGACGTGGCTGGCTCACGGGTACGCAGAGCCCCGTTCAGCCAGCCCCGCTGTGGGAACTCTTTATCGGACAAATAAATAGGGAATAGCATCTAACTGCCCTCGGTTCAGCCCAGCGTGAGCCCAGCACACAGCACGGAGAACAATAAAGATTGTACAAGAAGAACCGAGTAATCTGCTTTTATGGAGACACAAAAATCACCGCAGGGAAATCAGGAGCCCGCAGCAGCCGGCCAGGCTCAATCCCTTTTTCAGAGGATTCAGGAGGGTTTTTTCCCCTCCAAGCCACTAACCCCCCCGGCTGTGCCAAGGCACAGATGCTCACAACAAGGCTGGGGGTTTGCATCTCCACCTAGAATATATTACTTCCAATGGCTTGCAGACAAGAAACGAAATGAGATGAGCGCTTTTTTACGGCGCTGTGAGATCATGTGTTGGAAAAAAAAAAACCCAAACATTTCCTCTCAACAATACCTGCTCACAGACCTGTGGCCTCGATTTTACAAGACAGAGGGGAAGTAATTCAAAACAGGGTGGTATAAACGTTGCCTTCAGCAAAAATAGACAAGACAGAACAAAACGCAGGAAATCCTAACGCCAGATCACCGCGATACTCTTCGAGACTTGCAAGCCAGGACAGAGATGACACCTCTGGAAGCCACGAGGGCTTTACTCCTCACTCCGCTACGTAGCCTTGGGAAATGCTCCACTTCCAGACCTCAGTTTTCCCATCTGTAAAATGGAAATATGGTACCGAGAGAAGCAGGGTACAAAGCCAAGTACTATCCCACGTACAGTGTGATATTGGGCTGTTTCTGATTAAACAGAAAAACAGATCCTGGCACAGGAAGGAGAATGCTGTAAATACAAGTCTCCAATAAAGCTCAGAGGAGGTCTGGAGCCAATTCGATTACCACTGCTGTTTGCTTTCTTTTCTCCCCCAGTCCCCCCAAAACCCCTCCACATCAAAGAGGAGGTCTGCTTTTATATTAGCAGTCTCCGTTACGAAAGCAAACACCTCAAGTGATTTACCTAGATTTCACCTCCCTTTTGCTGCACCAGGGTAGTATTCTAATGATGTTACTGATGTATCTGCTTAAGGCAATTAAGGGTGAACATTCAGGCCTAAGAAAAGCTCTGAAAATTGCAAAATCTGCTCTGTTTAATCCTTGCACTCAGTTTTCTCTGGCTGCATGATTCAGCAAGTGCTGTAGCCTTTTAAATCAAGCTTCCTGTTGTAAAAATTGCTGAATAAAGCACATTGCTTTAGGTCACGATAAAACCCAACAGTTCCTTTAAACAAGACCATATTTGTCCTCTTGCTTCGCTATTTCTTTCCTCCTGACTGTAGTAACTTTACTCACAAAAGCATCAGGGGCAGCGGGCTACAGCAAAGGCCAAGCCACCTAAATAACAACTCTGTGTTTTCAAGTCAAATGATGGGTCTTCAGAGCCGATTTATAGTCTGACACGTGTAGATTACAGAAGCACCCGGAGACTTCAGGGACCGGTACTCTTACTCCTGCAGAGCAGAGGCCATTGCTACCCCTGTGTATTTGTACACTCAATACTAAACCCAAAAGGCACGATACTAGTGCTATTGCTGCTTTACTACCAGAAACCAGGGTACACGAGTGGCTTGGGTCAAATTGGAACAAGGGAAGTGCAAAGCAGCTGAGAACTGGTCCCAGATGTTTATAGACTTCGTTCAATGCCTTGGAGACAGTGTCACGAGGGCAGTTAAGGCTGGAGGCAGATGAACTCCTAGTCCATTGCCCGGAGGACATCACAAGCAAGTCAATACACACATCTCCACTATTAGCATCTAGACAACTGCCAGATTCTTGCAACGCGACCGCGACCCTCTTTTGGTATTTCCTGCTTATAGACTGGTAATACAAACAGCTCAAATGCTTTGTGCAAGACTTTAGTTCTAGAAAGCACATTTAATTTTTCCTGAAGAATGAGAAAGGCAGCGCTACGCCCGTCTCACCAATGGGAAGGGGTACGGTGCAGCGGGGCTCACCATGGAGCTGCGACCCCTTTCCTTGCATGCCTCACCCACCAGATAATGCAACGCCTTTCCAAAAATAAAACTCCTGATGCAAGGCTGGAGATGAAAGCAGAGTATTCCTGGGGCAGGGGGGAACATGGCTAGATCCCAAGCAATACTTTCTCAGCCCCTTTTGGCAGGCTTCAGGAAAAGACAGTGGAGAGCAACCCAGTTAGATTCCAGCTATTGGAGAGGCTGCAAAGGAAGCCAAAGCGGTGATCTTTGGCTTCTACACTCCTCAACTTCTTTGTCCAGATTTTTCTTTACTATATATATATATATAAAGAAAACCCCCACCAGTCCGTTGGGATGATTACTCCCACACAAAACTCCTTGGCTGCTTTATTCTTATATTCCTGCCCACCCTATCATCCTCTTACGCCTTTTCACCTCCCCCTTTTCCTTCTATCAGCAGATAATTGCTAAGTCAACCGTCCCCCACCCAACAAATGGAGGAACATAGAATCTATGCATCTGCCTCATCTGTTCTGCTCAGGCTTGAAGAGGTTGTAAAGCACCCAGCTCAACAGGAGCTCAGTTTTCACTGGCGCTTCCAGCTTATCGTAGAACACCTGACAAAAAAAAAAAAAGTACTTTCTGTCTTGGTTAATATTTTCCACTAACTGCAGCAGTTAGCTCTAAAAGCACAATATTTAAGAGTCTGGCATTGTCATTTTATATCTGTAGCATCTGTTACAAAAAAAAAGTCAGACATACTATAGAAAATGTGGGTGGCCGTTTAATATATAGGATAATTACATAATGCTTTGCAGAGAATCCAGACATTTTAAACACATGCAGAAGTATCACTTCACATTCCAGTTCTATGCAGGAAGCATTTGCTGTATATAAAATTATCCCACTAAAATTACTGCCTCCATTTTTCTGTTGGAAAAAATAAAATACAGTAATTCACATTTAGCACTTCAAACATGATGTTGCCAAGCATTTTTACAACCAAATTACCTTCTACCTCATGCAGAAGAGTTCTGTCAAGGGGCTGCAAGAAGAGAGGTACGGATTGGTTTTGTTGGATTTGTTGTTTTGAGTTTGGTTGTTGGGTGGGTTTTTTTATTACAACAATTCAGAACAGAACAAAATTTTCTTCCTGACTGACAAGGCTAAAATGCAATTTCATATGCTTAAGGAAAGGGAAGAAGTTAAATGATCTGAGCTAATGCTACACAAGCTTCTCAAGGGCCTCTAGACTGGGGAAAAAACACATGCAAGAAGAAAAATTGGCAAGGATGCTATCCATAGATCACACAGCCTGCAAGACCTCAGGAGAGCTGAAGTTCTCAACCAGCTTTTCCCACCAAAAGAAGCAGGGAAGTTAGGGCAGAGTGTGTTCCTAAAGCTGTCAGGAGAAGCGTGGAAAAATCCTTCACACTGCAAGCAGTAAGTTACAGTGATAAATCTTGATGGCAAAATGAATCTGAAAAGGGTTGCAGAGCTCGAATGATTACGGGTAAATTAAAGAGCAGATCTGGGTTTGCAGGGCTGTCAGTGCGCTGACCACAGACACAGCGTACAGACAACTCAAAAGGTGTGATGTTGACGATGTCACCTCAAACTGGTTATGATATTACTGCCCACATCTCCTCCTGCTGGGACTCAGGGAGTCCTCACTGCTGTGCTGAAAAATCTCGGATTAGGGGAAATGGAAGACCACTGCCCACATGCACAAAAATTAACACGCTGAAGAACACAGCACTGCCCAGCTGCTACAGCACTAGCAGAGATCCACACACTGCTTTTGATACCTCTCCCTTCCAGAAAGCTTCTATGATATGTGAAAAATCACCGCTGAAATGCCATTAGTTCTGGGCTGCAAAGCAGAAATTTTCCTGGCAATTAACACACGGGAGCAGGAAAGCAACACCTATAAGGAAATAACATTGGATCATAAACATCTGTGCAAAGCATCCAGTTTTCAAACACGAAAAGAACAAAACCGCCAGAGCAGACAAATTGATCCTACTGGGATTTGAACACACCATTCCAGGAAATCTGGATACTTGAGATGCGGTGCACAGGTTAAAGTCGAAGTCAAGGGGCACATGCATTAAATGTGCAGCCACTTGGGCTGCTGAGCCTAGCCACAGAAGACCAGTAAGCATCATTCCTAGACCAACAAGGCATGCCAGCTCCAGGCTCCTTCCACAACAGGAGAAATACCAACATCCCTGCAGACAAGACACTTAACACGGGGACGACTTCTCGCCATCAGCGCAAGGCTTGATCTCACAGCTCCAGCACTAATCTTGCGACAGCCCATGCAAAGCGGGACTAAACGGTAGAGGTAACGAAGCTATTTTCAGAGATTCACACAGCAGCAATACGAGATCTTACTGTCTCTGTTTTCCCACACTGTCAGGACATACCTTCTCTCCTTACAGAACTGTAGGCTTACACCAGACAGAGCTGAGTCAGGCAGTCAATCTATCAAGGAACGACAATTGTGTGTCCAATTAGAGCAAACAGGTGAAGACATGCAGTATATACACTGCAAAGAAGAATTCGGTGCCTGCTGGAGGTGCTTTTCGCCACTCTAACTACAGGCAGCTCTTTCCAGAAAATTCCTTTCAAGCATACAAAAAAGAATAGTTTCCCAGTGCGTGTGTTTCCTTGCACAAATACCCAACAAATCTTGGAAATGAAACCTGGTGGAAGCCTGGTGAAAACATCACGTTGCAGCATAAAAAGATCTCCTTGAACAGGTAGCGTCCTCACCTACAAGCACCTTCCAGATTGATGGACACGTTCATAGAGGGAACTCGTTCATTTTGCAGCTGCATTTGTGTATCAAGCAACTTTTATGGGAGTAATAAGTGTTTTTCAACAGCTGTATCCATAAAACTCTCTTTAAATCTCACATCTTGGTCTGTCTGCGTACAACAAACAGCTTCTACAGGGCAGGGTACGCTGTCATCTCATCTAGGAGCTGCACTACCAACACACACGCTTCCCAGTGGGCTTTGTTTCAACAGATTTTAGATCCAGTTTAGAACAGAATCTTAGTGGAGAAATACTCACTCGGTTTCAGCAAATCTTAACTACAACATCTGCAACTTTTAATGGAAACCACCACCGGAACTTTCATGGCACGTTTGAAGAGGGACAGTTAAGTGAGAGTATGAGACTAAAGTTTCATCATCACTTCAAACGTGAAAATTCATTGGTATTTACATAAACCAAAGAAAGCAGGAGAGCAAATGTCCCCTCTCTGCTAGTTCTCCGGTAGGAAAGAGCGTGGCTGGAAGGAGAAAACAGAGCACAGCTCCATAATGTTATGATAACAAAGCAAAATTGGGGGTGAGCTTTTACTACCATGACTTTTTGATCTCCTACATGCATCCAGATTTCTTTCCTTTCAAAATTTTGGCCAAAAGAAGTAAGTTTGGCACATGAGAAAAGCGTAACTTCCTCTAGAGCAAAGCTGTCACACCGCCCAGTTTCCAACAGCGGGAAGCAGAGCTGAAGCTTCCCAAGAGAGGAGAATCCATTCGGAAAGGTGATGGTGGAAATGATGTCTTTGACAAACACAGCAGAGGAAACAAACCACGTGCATGTACCAAGACAACAGCATCGGGGTGATTACCAAGAGTCCTCAAAGAGCCCAAATGGATGTTCAGCTCCAAACACGTATGGCAGCACCCACGCACCAAGGCTGCTACAGGATTTTGGCCACTGTCTCACTCTGTTCCCTTCCCCGAGCTCTCCAGAGACGGCTTCACTCATCACACAAGCCAGAAGGCAGTTCTGCTGCTATTTAATTGGTATCTGCACCTCCCCCAAACCACTACACACATCCTACGCATCAACTCGCTAATGACATCCAACCATTTGGAGGAGAGGGTTAAAAGCATTTTGTCTGAAATTCTCCTGGGCTTTTTTTTTTCCACTCCAAGTAAAACAAGTGACTCCAGCAAATAGGCAACTCTTCTGTGCCCAGCACCACACTGAAATCCTGGGTATTTCCAGCCCCAGGTCATATCTCAGCCACTGCAAAAAAATCCAAAGACGCTCTTTTCAATGCACCAGAGGGACAAAGGCACATGAAAATAGGTGAAAACCTGTGGGAATTACAGGACACCAATTTGCAGTTGCAGCTAAGGTTACGTTTAAGGCTCACATTCCCTGCAGTAAAGTACTTTCCATATTACTAAGCGTGCTAAACTGCGAGATCAAATATACAGGACGGACAGATTAAAAGACTTAATCCTATTGCACTAAATGAAACATACGTGGAAGGGATGTGTTGATACCTGCATGCAAGGCAGAGCTGAGGGTAAGCACAACTGAAAAAGCAGCTACTGGGGGACACTGAGGCCACGTAAAGACTGAGCAGCAAGACAAACCTGTGGCAATTTCCCATCCCAGTACAGCTTCCCTTTCCTCTACAGCACCAGGACCAGAAAGAGAAGCTTCAGGCCGTTCTCTCTTGAAACCCTCAGGGTTTCTTCCTTGGCACTTACCGATGATTTGGCAATGGCAGCTTCGTGTGTGCACAGCACAAAAGTTGGACCTAAACATTACAAGGACGAAGCCCAACCACTTCCCTATATCCCACCAGATAAATTAGAGCCAAAGATGGTTTAACAAGGTAAATTTTCCTCAGTCATAGGATCACAAGCTCAAGTACATGATGTCAGAATGGATGGGGAAAAGCAGGGACCTTAATTAGGGCAGAACACGTGAAAATGGCCCAACTGACATTGCACAACACCATGGGCCAGCCCCAGAGCTGCTGGAGCTCGGGCTCCATAGACGCCTGCTCTCATGGTACCCAGCAGCAAAGGCAGAGCTACTGACAAGGTGTTCAGGTGAAAAAACTGCAGCTCAGTCCCTCTTTCTGGCTGACAAGGTGGCAGTTGGAGACTGTGCCTGGCCCTTTGCATAGTGCCAAACCCGAAGCTCCCACCCCTCAAGTGCTTCCACTTCACCAGCTCATTTTCTGTGTGAAGCAACAGCGAGAAACAAAGGCTGCTAACAGCTCCAGCCCCATTGCCCAACACCCACAGGCAGTTCAGCCAGCACAAGGTTACCAGCGTGCTGTGAAAAAGCCAGCATTTCAACCGGTGGAGCAATACCGGGCTGCAACTGATCCTCTCATGGCCAAATTGTTCCTTCTTTTTGTGAACAGAACTGAACCGCTCGCTCCTCTGATGTGGCGAAGGGCAGGCAGCAGGAAACCTGCACGAGTTTTCAAAGCGCCAGCAACTCCATGAAGGATCAGTTCAGGAACTGTAAGAGGCAAAAGGTAAGCTCATCTATTTCTCTCAAAACCAGCCTACCAACTCCCATTCCTTATTTCCAGGAGGAGATTCTTTTGGGCAAGCACGAGAACTACGATAACCACACATTTAACCTCTGGGCTTGCAGGTTTACTACAAAGGAACAAGATAGGGTTGGCATCACTAATAGAAAAGCATCCATCCAAGCTAAAATTCCCCACGAGGAAGAGGGCAGCCTGAGCCTTACGGATGGCTCCTGGCAGTGGAAGTGCATTTCTTTCAACTTAATGTATGGTGGGGGGTGACAGTGGACTCTGTCACCTGCATTATGCAAGCGAAGGCGGAAAGGATGGGTCACGCATGCATGTTACGCTACATCAAAGAATCTCTCTGAGCAGGAAGCAACATAAATAGCTGCAGGAGAGGAAAAAAAAAACAGGTCTGGTTTGGTTTGAGTGCATATGCTGCCCTTTATTCTTAAAAGCATTACAGCCACTCGCTCGGCAATCTGCTCCCATTACGGGAGCGTTTCCAGCTGATTACATGCAATGAAGCAGAATTCACATACAACATGGGCTCTACACGCTGGCACTGACTACTGGGGCCAGATCTAACCGAAGCTTTTCTGAAAGAAGCACAAAAAAAATTTCAACCAAGAGGGGAAAAGCCAAGGGGAGAGCAGCCAGGAGCTTCGGCTTCCGATGTGTACGGTATCAGGAGCATCTCCCTCTCCACACACAGTCCAAGGGCAGCATGTTGGTAGAGGAAGGGAAAATGAGTGGTAGCATCAAAACGGCATCACCCACAGGTCCTTTGTATTTTCAGCTCACAAACACACCACGCTCGACTACTTCAGCACTTAGCTCAACTGAAGACTCAGAAGGGATGAGGAGATTTCAGAAAGAAAGAGAAGGGAAAATGCCCACTGGAGTGATTTTAAAAAGAGAGTTTGCATTTAGCTTCTAACGCACGTAATGTGAGGGGCAGTCTCTGCTAGTACCTTACCAACAGTATTCCCAAACGGGAATGCTACGCTTGTCAGGGAGCAAACCCTGGCCACCCAACATGCTGATGCAGGATTTTACATGAAGCACTGAAAGTCAAAAAAGCTGCCTTGCTTCTTCTAGGTGGGCAAACTGACCTTTAAAAGAGGACAGAAACTAGACGTTTGCAAAAAGCTTACAAACCTCTTAATGAGCTTTACCAAATACCAGTTTTGCAGTGCATTCTCCTCTTCTGCACTTCTGACTAGATGGTGTTTTGAGAAATACGAGCAAAAGGAAAGAAAACATTCCTCCACAAATTCAATAAACTGAGCGGCATTATGAATGTCATATAAAACAGCCTGGAGCTGACAATATCACAGAAATCCAAACTGGAACTAGCAGCACTGCTAAGGTAAGCATTCCTCACTCTTCATCTGAAGCTAAGCTCTGCTGCTTCCACAGTACTGGAGAAGATGCAACCAAGTGGAAGAAAATGAAGTATTTTGGGGGTGCGGGGGGAAATTAGATGCAGAGCAAATTAGCAGAACACACCTAGATGGTGCAAGCTCTCAAGCACAATTCCTTAGAAAGGTGCAAGACTTTCCCTCGGCCTTCCCTCCATCCAGCACTTTGAGAGAACTGGAAGAAAGCTGCCTGAGTAACTGCAAATTCCTAATCAAACTCACGCTGCAGCACTGAGCTGGCTACAGCTGGCAACCTCACACTGTATTTTCCCTCCCCCTTTTTTCTTTTGTGAGATGATTTAACAAGCTACAGGATCCCAAGAGACACGACGATCAACCAACAGAAATAGAGCATCGCGTCTTGAACCGTACACGTCCATCTGCACCGCTCCCTTTTGACAGGCACACAAAAGGTCCGAGTTTGGAGTAAAAATGTTGCCAAAAGGAACCTGGGCGAAAAAAAACCAACCCAAAAAAAAGCTTTGAGTGCATGTCATTCCCACTGCCTGTCACTGCCCCTGTATGGGGGGGATTTGATGGACCAATTAAGTATTTCAGGATGGCAGATGATGTGTCACCCTCTGCTAGCTGTCTACTCTGCAAAACAGCTACATGTTCATTGTCAGATGAGATCAACAGGATTAGAACTACTCGAAGTTACTATTTTTGTCCAGTACCCACAGTGATCTGATCCAATATGCATCTCAGTGGGAATTTGGGATTTCTAGCAGGGAACCTTGCACCTAGAAGAGTACAGGAAAGGGGATACTTTATTTAAACACGGACACTCTCCTCCTGGTTAAGTCTTAGATGTGTTCTATACAGAGAAAACAAATATGCCTCTGTGTTGTCCCGAGACCTGCCCACAACAGCCAAGCTCTGATGCTCCATGTGGCCACCGTGCCCCCCAGCCTCAGCAGAGCCACCCCCCCTCACGCCTTGCCATCATGACACCACGCCAGCCCGCTCCCCTCCACAGCAAACCAGCTTCTCCTTTCCGAGCTGGCTGCTGCCTAGAAATGATGCCCAAAACACCCAACATCAGCGCTTGTTTCTGACCTGGCATTGATGAAAAACAGGTAAATGGGTCAAGTACAGCAGAGCCAGAGAAACAAAGATTCAGAGACTGAATTACCCCTCTCCCCTACATCAATTAAGCAGCAAATGCAATTATTGTGTACCAATAACTGCATCTAGAGTGCACTTTTGCCTTAGGAAGACTAAAGAAATGAGTCTGAGGCTCACATAACATCCCATTTCCCTTGTGACATCGCCAAGATCAGTGACATGAGGGCTTTGAATTTATGCTGGCACTGAAGCGCTTAATTGTTCAGACAGATGGGGAGAGGGCACAGCACACGCTGGGCCAGACCCCGCACGTCTTCGGGAGCGACTCGCAGGGCACCAATCCCAGTACGCCGAGACAAGCAGCAAGAAACATTACGCTTAAGTAAAAATGAAATTAATTGCTCTGATATCGAAGACCAAATGCAACGGGATGGGAGAAGAGGCCCTCAAGGAAAAGGACGCGGGCCGGGAGAATTAAAAGCCACGACAAAGCTTCCACTTAAGCATCTAGAGCAGACTTCACTCTTCAACACAAGCCACGTCCACAGTCAAGCCATTTCACCCACTCAGGTCAATCTAAGCGTGTATCAAATCCCAGTGCTCTGGCTTAATCAGAAGTCCCTGAAGGCTAAAGAACGACAGGGCCGAGCAAGAAATTAACCAGCAACAATGCGGGACGCAAACAAGGCAACTACATACCACTGCACTGACTCCAGATGAAATTCTTTCTCGATTAGCTTTTTAATTGGATGCCCAAAGAGCGAGTTAACAGGGAAACGAGAGAGCAAAGACAGCGAGGGTAAGAAGGCAAACAGAGCAGTGACTCTGGGGTGGCCCGGATGGGAACGTGAAGGAGACACCTGAGCAGCCACGTTCAGAAAGCGCTGCGCTAAGCTCCTGCTCGTCCTTGGGATGCATCAAGCACACAGAAAAAGCATCAACTTAAGACAATAGTTCTTAAGTAGGATGGAAATGAAAAAGGACATCCTTTCACTTGAGGAGCATCTGTGAAATCCAGCCTGTTAAAAAGCAGGCATGACAGTGAATGGCTGAGGCAGTAAATTATTTCCAAATCTTGAGATAGCTCCTATAAAGTTGTCATTACTTGTCTATGCTATCTGTAGAACAGAGATAAGGTTAGAGCTGAAAAATACGAGCATGTAAGTCAACCATCCAAATGACATGTATTAAACGCTGAGGTCCTTTCCCTGCTAACTGCTTCTGAAAAGCTGTGGGGAGGGCCAGAAGTGCAGGTACCGCTCCTGGGAGAGCCGGCAGAGACATCTGTAGAATATCCTAACACCGGTAAAAGGAATAAATAATGGAACAGGCAGCAAAGAGAGCTTTCCCCACATACTTCACCGCGTAGCTTAAGCTTCCAGCTCTGTTTTTATCCACCTGCCAGATTTGATTTTGCCCAAGATGACAAGCTGGCCTCAAACAGCTTTTAGCCTCACCAGGAAAAAAAACAGTTTTCTGTGGGGACCATACACAACATCATATGTTCCAAACCCCTCAAAATATTTTCACCCACTTATCTGAAAGCATACAAAACCAGTTTGTGCTTTTTTCTCTGTTAAATACAGTCCCCCCCAGCCAGCAGTTGCTTTTAGTGGCAGAACCTTTCCCAGCCTAACATTTATAATGTAATAAGGAGGAATGTATATATGCAAGTCAGACTACTAAATCATAAACTTATGCAGGGATAAAACTCCATTACTCCCAACAATTTCAGGGTCACTGCAACTCTATCCCAGCAAATAATTATATCTCAGCTGTA
>JAVJGJ010000035.1:2776020-2788601 GCA_035590215.1 Microhierax caerulescens
ATAATTATATCTCAGCTGTAACAACTTATACCCCATATAACTACCAGGATCCTAAGGCATTGCAGATGGCTTCAAAAGCTTACCCACCACTGCCAGCAACAGCTTTTGAGATGGAAAGCACAAACTCCTTTTCTCACAGTAGCCCTGCATAGCTGTCTTGGAGCAGCACTGAAGACCATTAAATGGTACCCAACTTTCCGGAGGAATTCATAAGAAAAAGCATAAGTCAAGCTTGAGTGAGTCGTGGAGAAAACCAGAATCTTTAATGACGTCAGACTGAGACCAAAAACTCAAGTCTTCTGAAGCAGTTAAGGTCAACACGCAAGAAAAAAAAAAAAGAGCTTACCATATATTTATGCGCACCCAATTTAAATGCAACATTTACCATTCAAAATTTTACTTCAAGATCCAAAGTTCTTACATTTGTACATCAAGAGACGTCCACCCCATTTATCTTTGCATCTGAAAAACTGGTTCTGGGTGGTCCCAAGCAACAAGCACGCTGCACCGCATGGCACTTCTGGGCACGGGACATCAGCAAAGCCTGCCGAGGGTGGCTCGGGTTAAAGACACCATGTTCACAAGGACAAAGCTCCAAGCGCTCTAACGGTGTAAGAATGAGAAGACCAAGGCAAACAGAGTTTTGCCTCTTCCCTGAGTCATTTTGAAGCGGTACTTACAGTCTGTAGCATCTTTGGGCTCTCGTTTTGGCCTCGACAGGAGAGCGGGGCTGCACTCCTCACTGGCAGCAGAGCTGTGTCCAGCACTAACCACAGCACAGGCATAGAACACCATGCTTGAACAACGACCTCCAAACTGGATGATCAGAAAGACTGCAGTTTGAGTTTGCTGGGGTTTTTTAACCAATTTTTTTTAGGTCTTTATTTTCAGCGGAAAGGAATGTCAAGGACACATCCTGCTTCGCTTTTTCTCTGAAATATTTCCCATTGAGGTTAAAGGAAATATTTCCAAAATGCCAAATCCAGCGCTAATTACGCGTGTCCTCCGAGTTCTCTGTGTTTTCAGCTGTTTCTAACGCCATGGAGATGAGCCATAAGAGTTCAGACATACGGTTTCAGACTCCACTGGGCTGAACGGAGGCAGTAAAGGGAGCCCAGGGCACAAGGGGAATGCAAGTAATTTTAAATCACGCAAAGGTGGTTACTAACAACGCTCCAAGACAACCAGAGGTCATCCATGGGGGATCACAGGATGAGTCGAGTTCATTTAAACGTCTCTTACATGACAGCCAACACTTTATCAGATTTAACACTGTGCAGTGACAAACCATGGCTTGAAAAAACACTGGAAAAAAGTACCAGCAAAAAAACTGCAACCAATTCCACAGGACATACAGCCCCTTATTTAAGCTGCCTGATGGGCTTCACAATCCTTGCAACAGAACCAAGACCAGAACGCAAAGCTTTAAAATCTCCAGAGTTCAGGGCCTTATCATAATCCTGTTCCTGCTTCCAAAAAAAACTGTGCTGATTTCTGAAATTAAGAGCAGTAAGGAAGGGTCTGGGGAGCCCACCTGTATCATTGAACGAGCAGGCTTCAAACCTTACCAGGCAGTAGGTTTTAATTGGATCACATTTTTAAAACCAGGCAATTTACTTTATGATGCCAAACTTGAAAGGCTTTTTTGTAGTGTCTTAATTAGGGTGAGGCAAAAGTAATTTCACCTAATTTCCAACCCACTTCAATATTAGATTCGAAAGACCACCTATAACTTCTTCAGCTCTGTTTGCTCTAAGAGTCTGAAAAAGAGCAGGCAATAGGATTAGATATAAATCTAATGAGATAATGTATTTACGTAATATTCATAGCACTCACTTTTAGACAGGGTTGTGTTCTTGCATCCTTAGTATGCAGCACTACAGACACTTCCTTTTAGCTGGAAAAAGCTTGAGGTTTATTTTTAAATTTAATTTCCCTTTAAAAGAAACCATGTGTTTAAATAACAAGGGAAGAGTGCTAATGTAATCGGGGTTTACCAAACCTAAACAACACAAAGTCAAGCTCCAACTTTCCTTAAGCTAAATAACACGGGCTCTCACACAGCCCGGTGAAAGCTTTGCACCCCCATTCCTGTTTTAAAAGCAACTTCTGTAATTTTGTTAACATCCTGCTACTTTCAGACATATATACTGGTTTTAATCCAAAACACTTTATAGCCATGCAAGGTGGGATACATCAAATCAGGAATGTACATATACACATGGTCTCTGCAGCTGGCATCGTAGGGACGCCCAAATATTTAAGTTCACCTTTACTAACCACAGGGGAAATGGCAACCTTAACACCACTGTATGTACTAGAGTCTGCCAAAATTGTGGGTTTAGGAAAAAGTAGAAGGCTACACAAATTACACACCGTACAAATAATTTAAAACTCAACCACCTTATCCAGCAGTGTGGATGCTCTGCTGGAATTTTTTTTTCCATGATACAAACATCTACAGCAAACTCCACCCTAGCACACACTGTTATGGAGCATCCAGCTCCATATTCAGTTTGAGTTAAAGGGTAATCAAGACAATTTAGCTCAGATATTCATCCAAACTTCTCAGAGGTCGTTTCCCAGCTTATGCAACAGAGATTCCCTGATAAACCTTGAAAATTTCTCAAGCGAGCCACGGTGGTTCACTGCAGGACAGAAAGTAATTTTAAATTCAGGTTTAAAAAACAGGCACTTGAGATGGTGAACACCCAGGTACTGAACAGCATTAAAACACTGCCTGACATTAAGCAGGGTATTTCCCCACCCATGACAAGGTGGCAAGTTCAGAAAGCAGTCCTTTGGGAAGCAGGATATAAATAGCTCTGAGGACATAATACAGGCTCTCCAGGTTTTGCACAGGGAAGAGGGCACATTTGCACACTCCAGCACCAATTTCTTTCCAAAGGCAGCTCACACCTTCCTGCCCTCTGTCTTAAATTAAGCTTTTTACCCCTTCATCAGTCTATCAGAGATCTTTCTCTTGCTGACAGCTAGAGTCCCAGGTGGACTAACATTTCAATTCATGTTTTTTCTCCCTTCTGCAGAGAGCAGCTGTATTAGCTTCGCCAGTCTGTTGCTATAGAAACAAATCAATCCTCAACAGTTTTATTTTTACCAGTTTCTGTGAAACAGGATTTATCTCATTTCCATGACTAAGCTGTATTCCAGAGCGAGCTCTTTGGGACAGTGACATCTCGGCATCGGACAGGACCTTATACGCTGTGTCAATGACAAGAGGAAACGGCCATCACCCTTACTGAAGGGCACCTTCTCCATTTCAAGAGGTCACATCACCATGAAATGATTGCAGCTGTATCCGCAGAGTGGAGAAGAGCGGAGGATTGGATGGCACAGGCTGGAAGACCACGGACATGCTGGGAAAGCTCAGCAGAGCACCCACCAGAATGCTCACCCACCCCCCAGGCAGGGCACCGACCAGAGGTCAAGCACTCTCCACGCAGGCAGAAGGATCGTCTTCCCGGAGCCCCCACAAAAAGCTGCGCCCACAGGCTGAATTCAGCTCTGTGTAAGCTCTCCAGAAAGGCGAAGGGCTCATCTGGGAGTCGAGGCATTCACACACGTTATCTACTGCTAGCCGGCGAGGCAGCCCCCGCGGGCGCGGCGATGGAAGGAGCTCAGCCTCCAGGAACTTCTCTTATCCCTGTCCAAGTGCAGCTGGGAGGGGGCTCTCCCTTTTGGTCTGGGATGAGCGCAGGTGTAATCTGNNNNTATCACACCTCTATTTTGTACCACGTCTTTCACTTACATCTTTCACATTCTGCTTGCTTCTCCTTCAATCTCGCTAAAACAATGCATTGCATTAAACAAATGCCACTGGATGAACACTGGTTCTTGGCTCAGCTGCTCCCAATTTATCAAATACTGTTCCACACATTCATCTTTAGAAAGTTCAGCTCTCTGCCAAACAGCCTTAATCAGATGGAGTAGCATAGGACCCACGTCATCAAGCTGAGATCCCCTTCCATAAATACACGCTATTTAGGCAGCCCATACGCAGACACGCGTTACCACGCGCAGGCGGCCGCAGCAGGACAGCTGCTCTCCAAGCGAAAGAGAAGGGAAGGGGAGATCCTGCTCCTCTGTGCTGTCACCTGCAGGTTTCTGCTTTATCCTTCTTATGGGATCGAGGAACCGTGCAGCCTCATGAAACAAAAGTTTTTTGTTAGATCAGCTGGCTGGAGTGATTCACCCCAGCACAGCCACGCAGCAACGTGAGTGACCATCGGGGAAGATGATGGGGGAGGACAGGACCACTGTTCTCGGCAATAACTGCTGGACAAGTTTAGCTGTAATCTTCAAATTCCACCGTTAAGTACCAAACCTCGTCTGTTCAACATTCAGCGTCCAGCTGAACTCTGCATAGCTCCAGCCTTTGAAACACAGAGCACTCTGGATGGACTCAAACCCACAGTGATGTTTCTTCAGTTTTGGGATGGCACACAAAAGGAGAGGGGAACAAAGCTGTGGAAATATATCTCATTGCTCAAACATCCCCTTTTTGTTTACGTGCATGGCTGTGGTTTCAGTCCTGAAATTCCTACACACATAGGAGAGTAAGCTGGGGTATATAGATTAAAAAGCCATCAGGGAATCTCATAAACATCCACTCGGTCCACTCAAGTCTTACAAGCATCCACTCTGCTGTCAAGGTAAACTCAGAGAAATCCCACCGCATGAACGTGCTGAATGCAGCTGCTAATTCCAGCAAGCCCTAACGTCTTCAAGATGCAAATTTCCAGACTGCACCTGGCATTAGAACCAAACCACCAGTGCCTATCTCCAACCACTCCTGCAGGCCCCCTGAACACACACCACCTTCCCAGTCCTCGGGCTTCTTACAGCCGTTCAGGGTACTGCAGCCAGCTCTGGAGCCTTGTTCAAGGCATGGGAAATAAGGAAAGCGCATGTCACGGATGCATAGTGCTGCTTCTCCCGTGCCGGGGCAGAGCACACACCTTCCGTGAGCCCTGCGAATGCGAAGAGCTGTAAAATGATGCTCCTGGGAAGGAGTGTAACCTAGCAATTGGAAAAACACCCTGGGAGCCCTGTCTCCTTGGCTCTGCTCCTGCACCCAGCCCTCTGCCACGCATGGGGATGCTGCAACTGCTGAAATCCTGGCATCTGTCAGCGGGCAGAAACTGCCTCGAGTTTGACACCCTCAACGCAATCAGACCCGTCTAACGCTCCTCGCACCACATCGTAGCCCACAGTAACTCCCTCGTGGAGTATTTGAGGGAACCTGCATGAGCACATGGTTATTTCCAAAACCTGTTTAGCACTTCAAAACACACTGCTGAGAAACTCTCCAAGCAAGGTGAAAATTAAAGCTAATGTGTTCTCACCCTCTGCCTGACATAAACACGTTGGCATTCCCCAGGGAGCAAATCCCAGGACACTGGAGGACTCAGCACATGGGTGAAGACTGATGGGAAGTCAATAGCCAGAAGAATTCGCCCCAGCCCAGACACCCACCTATATTATAGACCCAATGTTAGATTAATCAGTCACAGAGGTTTTGAGTCACTGCCTACACAGTAAGACACTGTTAGTCAGCGTTAACAGAGACATTTCAATCCGACGCGCTGCACTCGGAGCACTTTGCTCGAAGGCTGCGCCACTTCATTCACATCTGCTCCCAATCCCTTTACCCATTTAATTCAGCTCTCACACCCCGTCCGCAGCACCGCTGCACCTCCTTTCAGCTTCCAACCATCTTTTCTGCCAACCAAACCAGGCAGCACCAGGTCGCTGCCCCCCTTGTGCACGGCATGGATCCCTCAGACTGCGCACAGTGTGTCTGGAAGGAAGCAGGACAAAGCTCTCCCAAGGGAGTTTCACCGAAAGGGAAGCCACCTACACAACAGTTTTCATGTGCACTCCAAGCAAGCCCTGGGTGCTCCATAAAACCCTTCTCTACAGAGGAAAACAGGCAGCATCTGTGGCTTAGGTGAGCAAAGCAGATCACAGCTAACATGACTTGTCTGAGGTCCCACAGCAAATTTATGGCAAGCAAAACCCAGTCCTCCCCAGACACGACCCTAATCACAGCATCATGCTGACCAAAGCAAGCAAATAAAATATTCCAAAGCAGAATCAGAAGATCACACAGATACAAAATGCTTAAGTCACTGCCAATAATTGCAGCCTTCCTGAATTATTTAAAAAGTGCTTAGAAAACAATTCATAAAAAAGAGCTGGTGCACACCTAACGCCTGTGGCACTAATACCCTTAGCAATACCAACATTCAGGTATCTAATTAAAGAGAGATCTGTCCTGCTTTGCTGTTTGCACGGCAGGGTGTGGAATAGAAGACAGTTTAAAAGCGGGTGAGATTAATAATCACAGCACCGAGAAGAGTGAAAGACCCAGCTGTGATTTCTAACAGCCCTCTTATAGGAATGCACCAGGAGCAGCTTCCTTTTCATGGGTGAAGGGGGAGATAAGGAAATATTTTGTTTGCACCTTTACACAACCCTGGAAGCTTGGACCTTGGAGCCTCACTGCTGTCCCCTGCCTCTATCTCCATCAGACACTGTCAGACTTGCCACTTAATCACAACGCTGGCCACACACAGCATGGAAACAATCCACCTGTGAACGGACACACATCCCGACAGCTCTTCCTTACTACGGATGGAGCGATTCCACTTTTCCCCCCCCTTCCCCACAGAAACACAGCGGGCAGAGGCTGCAGCCAGACTCTCAGCCCACCAAGAGAACGTGTAGCACTAACAAATCACTTCTTTAAATCATCTAGCCACACAAGAACAGATATGAAACCCCACTTTTTTTTTTTAATAATTTTTCTGACTCCTAACCACATTTGGATTCTTTGAAACGACTTTTAAGTGTTCAGCCATTACACCATGTCATTTCCTAAACCAAACAATATACTCACCAGCAATAACTACTGCAAATTGACTAGAATACTTGCTGTGGCTTCTGTGAAGCAACAACAGAACCCCTTCCTACAACAGATGTATACAAAAAAGTCCTAACTCACAGCAGAAGTTTCTCCTTGATACACTTACAGAAGATTACATATACAATCTGGGGCTCAACAGCAGCCTCAGTTTCCCCTCTCGCCAACAAAGGTCCAGTCTTTTCACGTCAATAGATGAAAATAAAAAGCTTTTTTTGCAGATTTGGCTTTAACACAATTCATCCCTTACTGCTACTGGCAAAACCTACTGAATGTGGCTTGACATTTCAGGCCACAGATTGTTTTGTTGCTTCCTGCCTTTAACTTCACAGTGAAGCAATAAAAAAAAAAATATCCAAATTCTGCACCCTCTGTGCAGAAATACCCTCAAAACCCCAAGAAACCTCAAGGATTCACAAAGCATTTCTAATTTCTGGACTTACTTTTGCTTATAAGCATTAAGCTGTGTTTACATTAAGTTGATTTTATCTCTCAGTGCTCACTGATCTACAATAAATGCTTTTGCTGTGCTATATGAGATACAGTCTGAAAGCAGAGCAGCCAGGGTACGACGGAGGAGCAGAGATCGGCATCAGACTCCTGGACCTGACTTCCAGCAGATTTCCAGGCCCTGAATGGATCCCAATGATCACATTATGTGGGCAGATCCCAGAGGCTGCATGGACCGCAGCACGAAGCCAAGCCTCCCGCAAACCCTGGCAAGCCACTGCCTCTTTGTAAGCCCCACCATCTGCTTTGGCAAAAGCTACAAACCGATCTCCCTTTCCTCTACTGCTTCTCACCCTCCTCATATCCTTCTCATCCCCTCAACATGCCGGTTGCATTCACTCGTTCACATGGGTTTTTTTATTTTCTTGCCTAATATTTTTAGCGTTCCGCAGCGGCACATTCACCCCCTACGGAGAGAATGTACCTTTAATTCTGTCGTTGCATTTCCTTCTCATCTGGCTTATCACAGTCTATCACGTCTTGCTTCCTGCTTACCTGCAGAAAACGGTGATTTCGTTTGGAGTTTGTGCACGTCTCTCACCCAGAGGGCTCAGCTCAGGGATCTAAGCAGGAAGTATGAGAGCCTCAAACCTTGACAAAGTTCACATTTAAATTATAATAAACATAGTGGGTAGGTAAGTTTATGTGATAAAACAACATGTTCCACAGAACATACTGCTGGGGTCATCTTTTATGACTTTATGGACTGGTGTTTGCTCTTTTTGGAAAAAAAAAAAAAAAAAGGCACAAAATTATTAGCGTGCCAGCTCAGACCAGTCCCCAGCTCAACAAAAACCTTACCGGGTGTAACGGAGGGAACGCAGCTTGCCGCACTGTGCCTGCCGACACGAGTTTCTGCCAGGAAATGCCTGGTTTGTACCTAACCCAAAACTGTCTCTTTGAGACGTCTGAAATGCTGCAGAACCGCACAGGAAAAGCAGGGACCCGCATCTCAGCTGAGGTGGTCTTTTGAGAACAGGTAGTCCAAACAAGTGAGACTTCAAGCAAAAATAGGAACTAAACACTCTGCTGACATCAGAGACCCACAATCAGACAGAGGAAGGAAGAGGTCTTGGAATGAGCTTCAGGGGGTGGAGGGCAGCTCAGCAGCTCCCTTATCAGGGGATATCTTTAAATACGTGAGCAGCTTCAGCGAGACCAGGAATCAATGTGACCGCACAAAAAAAAGGAAGGCTGTCAAAAGTTGTCTGGGGAAGGGAAAACCACAAAACGGACCGAATGGGCTGAGGACAGGCACCTCCATCACCACCGAGGGGTAAGAAATCCTTTATTAGAAAAGTTCCCATGTTCCAGTGTTGGCAAAGGTAAAGTTTCCCACGCAGATATCCCTAAAATGAAAGCAGCCTGCCTTTTCCTTACACAGTGGATGCAGACCCTCTAGCCCATCAGCTGTGGCCATCCTCTCCTCTTGCAGGCTGCTCGGGCTTTTGCAAAGCAGTTGCACGGGTGTCAGAGATGCTTTCCACAGCACCCAACTAAAAAACTGTGGCTGTTACAAGGCACAAGGTCATTCTTGCCAGCAGCTGGCAACAGGACTCACTTCTGAGCAAGGGTAAAAGGAGTCTTACCCCCTTTTCCTAAATACTTCCAAATCTCAGTGATGAAGCTTTGTAATCTAAATTCTCTCAGACACAGCTTTAGCATACACACAGAAAATGAAATCCCTGCTTCCGATACCTATTTTGAGATTTCTTTACCCACCAGCACTGAAGGCATCTATTGTTTAAGCAGCTCTCCTGCGCTGCGGAGCCTTGACAACCAGCCACCAGCTGAAGCACCTTAGCCTTCTCCATCAACTTCTTCCATTAACACTTCCACTTAATTGGCACTGTGACTTTCTCTGGGCACATGTCCAGTCATTATTTACTGTTTTTAATTTAGAAAATGCATCTAATCATCATCAGGAAAATAAATCAAGATACAGGAGTAAGATCTAAGAGAAAACCCTTCAACTTTAAAGTCGTTCTTGACCTGTTGCACTCTTTGGAGAAGGGTTGGTGGGGAGAACACCGCACAGACTCTTTTCCGTCATCTCCACCCTTCCACAGCATCAGGTCCCTTTAATTTGCCAACCTTCAGCTTTCCACGAAGTGTCAGACAGACAAAATTTCATATTCCCAGTTTCCAAATCCTTGAAGTTATTTTTAAAGGAGTACAGAAAGGCAAAGTTAGCTATAATTAAATACTATGCCTGCTGTGGAGAACTTATTGCAACATCGTCCCTGCCCCCGGGAAGCAGGGAAACCTCAGGCAAAGGTGCTCTGGAGGAATCGCACACCTCAAGAGATGAGCAAAGAAGCCAGTAATCAGGCTTGGCACCAGGGGCAAGAGTTAATTTCACACTTCGCAGAGTGAAAACAGACCACAACAGAGACAGGACATTAGACACTGCCCACATTTCTTCTCCAGTCCACTAATGCCACTATGAAACTTAGTCTGGCTACTTGTTTTGGAAACTCAGATCCTCCAAATGCAATGCTGTACTAAGACAACACGAAGGAGTACGTTTACTACTACAACAAACCCTTCAGCAGCGCTTGAATGTCTCCGAGCCATCTCCCAGCCCCAGCAGGGTGCTAAGCAGTCCCTTAGACTGAGCCCACGCTGCAGAAAGCAAATTTTGAACACGGCCCAGCTTGTCCCAGCTGCTCCCCAAACAACTGTCAGGCTTCTCCTTGCAGGTAAATTTAGCAGCTGTTTCTCATAAAACCCTCATCAGTCAAGAATAAGCAGAAGTCTTCTCATGTGGAGTCATTTAACCCAAAGTAAAAGCCCAACAAGTTGAGAGAACACCAGAAACAATCAGAAAGCCTCTAAATCACTAAGACCATTTTCACTACCTGTATCACCAGCTACCTCCTGCTTCCCAGTGCTGCAACAGCACACACCATGGCCCCCTGAACTGCCACCCCACCACAGACTGTCCTCACAGTCCCTGCCTGGCACTCGGAACACAGAGACCACAGAATCCTGCAGCCACTGCTTGGAGAAACACGGTACAGCGGTCACAACCTGCACAGGTTTGCAATCACGTTCAGGGCAAGCATCCACGTGGGGTGTAACATGCAAACTCTTGTAAAGCCAAGGATGCTGCAGCAGATTTCACACAGCTGGTTAAGGATGAGCTGCAATGACTTCCAACATGCTGGGAACACCAACATGCTTCCAGAACAAGAACCACCATCATAAACATGCAAAAAGCCTGACTGTAACTCAGCGGTGGGGAGTAAAACGTTCAGGGATTGGGAAGTAGGGTGGGAGAAAGGGATCATTATAGTGTCAACTGACAGACATTTAAGACAGTCAAGTTAATGAACACAGAAGCTCTAAATGACAGCTGTGACATTCGCCATCCTTCAGGTACGCATCTACACACAAAACCACATTTATATGTGAAAAATCACGCTAACTGATCAGACATCAAACAGCCTGCCCACTCCACAAATCAGCTGGTATCACAAGCAGTTGTCTTACCAGGGGGGGGAAAAAAAATAAAAGGTCGCCTTCATCACCACGCATTGTCGGAAAGTGTGGCAGAGCTGTTAGAACAAGAGGCTGATAACACTCATGGTGTGTATTTAACTCAACTGACCCTCTCCACTTTATCTAAACACCCCGCAAGTACATGCATCTTCTAAAGCAGACAAGTCTGAAGTGGTCACAGCAACTTCCCACTCAAAACAAGGGCTCAGAGTGTTTAATATATTAAAAGAGAGGAATAAAGTTTGACCCGAGAGCAGATTTACACTTCAGAGAAGCAAATGTATGCAACGGGGAAAGGACAAGCTCTCCATGTCAGCAGGTCTCTGCCAGTCGGCTCAACGTGCAAGAGCATGTTTCTGATAAGGTTGTGCAAAAGGAAAAATGGATCAAATTTGGCCACAAATGGGCAAATCTTATCCCTCTAAATAGTCAGGTCACACAGTTACAGTGTCACTCAGCACTGGACTCAGATCTCCTCCCTCTGTCCTACTATAAACCAGTTTAATTTCTCAGGGAACAGGAACAGCAGCATTTCCAGCAGAGAAGCTGAAATGGCAAAAAGCTGCAACTCAAGAAATGCGGCAGCAAGTGGTTTTCTTGGGAGATACTGAAAAAAGGGGGGAAGAGGAAGAACTAACCAAGGTCTAAGAGCTTTAAAACAGAGCAAGTTACACAGCACCATACTTTAAATGCTAAAGCAAGGCAGGGGCTGTGCCCTTCATCAGCTTGCACAGCCCCCAGCACAGCACAGGTGGTCCCCCAATCCCACCAGGTACCGGTGACCCGAGAGCCACGGCTGAGCATTACTAAAAGCCATGCCAGTTACTGAGGAAGGGCAGGCACGGAGCAGGAGCAGTGAGAGGATGCCTCGCCGAACACCTGGCTGCACATCTGCCCCAGTAAAGCCACCCAGCAGCTCCCCTCGGGGTCGGAACCTACACGCATCCTGGCTGACCCGAAGCCCTCCTCCAAATACATCCTCCCAGTTACACCAGTCTGCACCCACAACCCCAAAGCAGTCCCATCCCCGAGGGATGCACTGGCTCCAGGCAGCCTCCTCTGCTCTCCCAGCCCCCTCCAGTACGACTCCCAGTCCCTCAGGCAGGATCAAACCCACCGGGCTCCCCCAGCCCACCCTCACACACCCTGTGCGCCCCACATCCATCCCATCTCCCAGCCCCCACCACCCACCACACCACCCGCCTTGGCCCACCATCCCTCTGTCACTGGAACAGCGTGAGTGGCTGCGCAGGGCTTAGTGGTTAAACCACAACACCCACGCTGGCCCGGACCCCCAGGGGACCGGCTTCCTCAGCCCCCCAGCTCACAGCGTGGCAGCCCCCGTCTGCGTCCCCCCCACACACCGAGCCACAGGGACCCCCAGTGTCCCCCTGCCCTCCACCCCAAGGGTAAATCTAAACCCTTGTGGCTACCTCCCTCTCCCACCACCCCTCATCCCCCCCAGCTATGCACCCCCTGCCCCTGGTCCCAGAACCCCCCAACTCATGCCTCTGAGCCCCACACACACCCCCGACCCACATCTCCTGCCTTTGCACATTCTAGTAGTTGTGAAAACAGTACATGCCTTTTCCTAATTTTGTTTCCGGAGACCTTGACTTTG
>JAVJGJ010000035.1:2801762-2831113 GCA_035590215.1 Microhierax caerulescens
ACACCCCATCATCTTTGCGCTTCACAATGACGTGATCTACTGCCAAGGTGATAGGAACAGGGCCGGGGGATGTTGGGTATACCCGGGGGCTGTCATCCTGGAAAAAAAACAAAAGCAGAGAAGATTAACTGCTGTGACAGCTCTGGCAACTCTGCAAAGGATTCCCCTTGCCCCCAGCCTTCACAAGAGTAGCGTTACCGACTGGCAGCACTGCCAGAGCTCACCAAGGTCACCCACCATATGGAAAAGCCTGGCTTTATATACAAGGCTGCATGTGAGTCTTAATCTGTGTAGAAAGCCCTCCTGCAGATCAAACCCAAGTTCTGTCATATCCATAATAAAGGTTGAGGAGAGGCCTATGACCATCTCCCTGAAGGCTGCTTTCACAGTTGTTATCCTACACATTCCTGATTCAAACCCCCAGACAATATTCCTTAGCCCCAAAAAAAGGGGCAATATCCCTGAACCTGGAGTTTTTCATGCTGCTATGCAGCGATACTGGATCCTGCTTGTCAGCTGAGCCAAAGCATTGCTTTCAAAAAGGTTTAATCAAGACCTTCTCTCGGTGCCCCCCCTCCTAAATATCAACCAGCTCTTACATAATATTTTTCATCTGTAATTCTCTAAAAAGAGTACAGAAAAGGTCAAATATTTCCCATTTCACACAAGTGCTTGAAGGAAAAGGTATTTAATTCCCTTGAGTCTGTAAAACAGGTCACCAACAAAGCTGAGGAAAGAATCTGAATGTCAGGCTCCCATTTCTCCACAATTTGATCACTCAACAATTTCATTGCATTGCTCATTCATCCCTAAGGCAGTTTTTAGAAGCAAAATAACACAGTATCAGGAAAACAGGACCCCTACAGGGGCCAATAACAATCCTACAGCATCCCTTCCCAAGCAGAATGAGCTCTGCCCAGGCTACCGCACCAGGAGGAATCTCTGGTTCCCCATACACTCACCTTCAATGTGATTTTGGCATCCACAACTTCTATCTCCATAGGGATCACCTCTGGAATTATTTCATCCTCAAGAAAAGGGCCAAGGTTGGTAAGGAAGGACATGAAGAGCTCTGCTGTGTAACTGTGGACCAGCATATGAAGGAAGCCATTCTGAACAGCGAGCGGTGAGTGCACAGCAGCACTAGGTCCTACTTCAACACGTAAGCACACTTCTGGTTGGGTCTTACTTGCTTCAGGGACTGAAGGCTTCTCTATACCTGGATCTCCTAGAGCTACAGCAGAAAGATCTCATTGCAGATGATGGCATCAGTAATAAGATACAAACTCAAAACAGGTACCTTGAAAAGCCCTTTACTGTCCAGATGCAGAATGGAGTTCACAATGACAGAAACTTATTTAAAAGATGTGTAGATGTGGCACTTGGGGACATGGTTTAGAGGTGAACTTGGCAGTGCTGGGTTAACAGTTGGACTTGCTGCTCTTAAAGGGTCTTCTCCAACCTAAAATGATTCTATGATCCTATGAATCCCAATTTTAAACGACTAAAAGTCCACATTGCAGAAACTAACACCAGGAACTGGACCATTTAGGCCCCCAGACGCATCCCTCTCTCTCACCGTCTCAGCACCCTTTAAAACTACCCTTCGTTTTGCATATAGACGGGTTGACCAAACTCACTCTCATCACTCCACTCTCCGGAGCCCAAACTCACTCTCATCACTCCACTCTCCGGAGCCCAAACTCACTCTCATCACTCCACTCTCCGGAGCTGCTCAGCCTCCCCAGTGCCCTCAGCACCACCCGATCCCGTGTTCCACTTTGCCCCCCTGTGGCCACAGGCATTGCTGCTAAAGGGAAGGATCAACAGTCCGAGCACCGCTCAAGCTTTCGCTTGGAAGTTTTGGGTTGTCGTTGCTTTTGGTTTCATTTTTTTTAGAGTTGGATTGTTGGGAGGTTTTTTGGTTGGAGTTTTGGTAGTTTTTTTTTTAATTTGAATTTAGCCCTGGCAAAGAACCCTAGCCCAGAAGCATTATTCTCAGGGTAGGAATAACTTCAGGGTTTCCTTAGATAGCTTTATTCACTCTTTTAATTAATTTCATGCATCCTAGCAGCAATTAAGAAAATCCCAGTCAATGACTACTAGGCACCACACAGCTTGGCTGTGTAGGCACTTTGGAAACATCTTTCAAATACCAAATTTGAACCACTGACAGATTCTTGAGCATTCACATTCCCTCACACACAAGTCATTTTTAGTCCTAAGTACACTAAATAAATGTTAACACTGAAGCACCAGTTAAAATATTCCCTAAGTGAGGCCAGTATAAAAATGAGTTATAGAACTGCTGCTTTTATAGCTGCACACTCCAAAAGCCAGCGTCTTACCCAGATAGCCCCGCAGATACTGCCACATTCCAACGTTGTTCAGTTGCTCCGGAACCACGTTCATCACTTGCAAAGCAACAGACAAATCATCACCTCGTGCCTCTATTCCACAGTTCACCTCATTCATCTTCAACACCAGGACAGACACCTGAAACAGCAAGCGACAAGCTCACGTTATTAAAATAAACACCACCACACGATTCGCTTCCAGATTCACTCAGAGACAATATTACAGTGAAAAGGAACAGGACTCTGACCAGCTGAAGGCTGGGGTCTTCACTCGGTGAAGTCGAACTGTTTATTTCAGGAGATGCTCCACCCTCGTCCTCTGCCATCAGACTTGTTCTACTGCCTGTGTGATTGTGGACCTGAGGAAGGTGCCCTGGGGGAAGAGGGTCCAGGCTGGGTTCTGAAATGGAAGTAAAACCAACAACAAAAACTCAAGTCTGTTTCTTTTTCTGGTTCTAAGAAGTTCAGATCTCAGCATCTGCCTGAATCTCATGGCCTGTCTGCCTATACCGTTCTCTAGGGAACTCTCTCCAGCTCCTCAGATGAACTGAAGCAACACAGAGCTGAAATGAAAGACATCCACTGAAATGCTCAGTGTATCCTATTTCCAAACAGCCTTACTAAACCCTTCCTAAATGCTGTGTACCATCCACCCACCTGCACACATTTACGGCCCTTGCTCTAGTATGGCCAAATGCCTTCAAACACCACCTGTTATGTGCAGGGTTACTCTCCCCCTCATTTATACCCTCCATCTCAAAAAAAAAAAAAAAAGACACCTATAAAAGCAGAAAGAGCCACAGTAGGTGAACTACTCATGACCTTCAAAACGAAGGCGTAACACAAGTGAACTCCGTACAAACACAGCATGACTCAGTTGCCCACAGCAGAAAAGCTACATCAAATAAGAGTGGGAGAGAGGAGAAAGCCAAGCACTCGTTACCAGAGTCTGTGAGCATCACAAAGCCATCGCTGCCATCGCTGTCCACAGACAGCCCATCCTCAGGGCCGCTCCCATCCACAGACGTGGTGTCGAAGGAATGCTGGGATGCTGTCCTCTTCATGGAGAAGAAACGCATTCGGCTGCTGCTAGCCCCGCTTGGAGTCACTGCTCCCTCTTCTGCTTTGGGCACAGAATCCCTACCAAAAAACAAAACCAGTGATAAAGGCACACAGCTTAGCCTCCAGATTATACAGATATTGGGCTGGACTCTGAACACTTGCAAGACTTTAGTGTACTTAGACCAGCCCCAAGAGATGGAGATTTATCTCTAACTCAAATGATACGGAAAGAAAGCGAACAGTCGACCTACGCTTCCTCCCTTCCCTGCAGCCCAGGGAAGCACAGGAGGATGGCCCACTCACTTGGCTGGAGGAAGAGAGAGCATCTTCTGCATGGTGGAGGTCATCTTCTCCCGGCTCAGGCTCAGAGCATCTTTTGTTATAGACATGGCTTCTTTGGTGAGGTCCATAGTCACGTGCAGCGCTTCCTTTGTGGCATCCTTTGTGATATGCAGCGCACTAGACAACTCCACCTCTATGTTCTTCAAAGGGATGAGTTCTGCCTGGCCATTGAGAGCGGTGTTTCCTCTCCCCAAGGGCTGCGTGTCTGAGGTTGGGCTAGAAGGGAGAGCAGGAGGGCTCTGAGGGTGGCTGCTGGCCTCTGCTGGTCCTTCTGCAACCAGGGCCTCCACAGCTTCATGGGCTTCCTCTATCAAAACTTTCTCCTCTATATTCTTATCAAGTGGAGCTGTACTCAGAGCTCCACCACTTGTGGACCTTGGGAGTCCCTCCAGTGGTACGCTGGTACCTGTATTTTCAATCCCGCTGTCCTCTGGGACCTCTGAGGCACTGAACGCTCCCTTCTCTAAACCAGTCTCCGATTTCAGCTCCTTCTCTTCAGCTGCCAGCCCCTCCTTGCTGTCTGAAGGCGAGAGCTCGGAATCAATCAGGCTTGTTGTGTCCGAGTCGAGGGATCTGGGTTCCAAGACAGACCCTGGCGCAGGGTTCATGAGCAGGGCCACTTCGGCACTATGGAACGTAACTCCTACACAAGCGGACATGGGATCTAAAGGAGACCCAGTCACTTCCTGGGTATCTTGGGCCAACTGCTCCTGTAGCGTTTGCAGAACTTCTTTCATTCTGAGCAGCACCAAGTATTGGTAGTGGTTGAGCCGAACTTTGACATGAACAGATGAGGACATAAGCACATGGATATCAGCAGAAGCTTCGAGCTCTTTAGTATCTACTCCATCATCAGTTTCATGGTCAGATTCTCCCAAGACATCCATTGTCTCTGGGACCTTGTCAATGTTCTTCAGATCCTGGTCAGTCTTTGATCTTTGCCAAACCCCACGTTCTCTGGAAAGGCTTTCATTCTTGGAGTGATTGCTAAAGCTGGCAGAAGGCTTGATTTTCAACTCAGAGTTGGCCAATTCCTGTCGTTTAGATATCTGCGCTTGCCCCCATCTCTTGGGAAGGCAGGCCCAAATGGAAAGGGGAAAAGGGTCAATAAAGCTAAGGGCTCTGCCCTTTGAGCTTTCAGCCCCCTCAAAGTCCAGGGAAAGCTCAGTGAAATTCATAGACCACAGATCTTCAGAGGCAGAGGTTTTATGTAGTAGCTGGGGAAAGCCCGGATGCTTCCGAGGCCTATCATCCACCTCATACGCATGGCGCAAGAAAAGGGTGTGGAGGAGGCTGAAGTTATCCTGAGACCTTGGGAACTTCGTGTAGCTGGAGTGGAAGAATTCTGAACCAGCAAATTTACGGAAGAGGCTCTGGAGGTCCTGACAGCTGCAGAAGGGAGCGTGGCGGGTGTTGGTGGCTGTCATCTCTGACGTGCAAATGCAGAGTGTCTGTGGACGATCTTGATGGTCAGTGACTTTCTTCTCCACAGGGATGTTAAGCTACACAGAAGAGAAAGACATTACAAGTAAAGCAGTTAGAAGGGAAATTAACAAGGGGCTTATCTTGGCCATTTATACGGGAGCTCAGGCCTGGGACATATAAACAATTGCGATGCCTTGGTCTCTACTAAAATCCCAAGAGCTGGACTAGACTCTCAATTTGTCCTTAACTGAAAAATTAAATGAAATTTACACATCAAGGAAGAGGAATCAGATGCGAGGGAATTTAAACTGAATTTTAGTTTAGGTTCTTTTACCATCCATGGCCTTATGTAGCAGCTCAACTTACAGCTTTCACTTCGATCTTTCTCTGCAAGGACTTACTACACATTCAGGCCTTTGAGCCCCCTCACAAAAGCGCTAACAAGGGCAGTCACTGACACACACCACAGGGCATCAACACAGCAGGCGAAGGCTCACTGGGAATGATGAGACTCAAAGTTGTTTCCAAAGGCCAGAAAAAAGCTTTTAACTATTGAACCATCAGTTTCTCCTCAAAACTATCTTCATAAATACCGACTTGCCTGACTATTCTGGACTAGAACTCAAGCACCTGTTTTACTGCCCACAGATCCAAACAAAACTAACACAAGTGGTGGACAGAAGAAAGTTAAAGGCAGGCAGAGGTTGTATTTTTCTCATTCTGGACTCCAGCTATGTCCTGGTCTCATGTTCCTTCCACAAAAGGGAGGGAGAGAACACTGAAAACTGGGAAAGGAAGGAAATGAAGGGTACCTTCAGCCGAAAGCCATCCAGTCGAACATCAACATGCTCATCACGCTTGCCTGAGTCCTCCAGCTTGTAGATGGCTTTGAACTGCTCCAAACTGCGATAAAGATCCAGACAGAAGAGGTTTATCCAGAGCACGCTTGCTGTATCCAGGGTAAGCATCAGGCCATTCAGCTGTACATACAGGTTTGGGCACGGAACTAGAATGAAAGAGAATCAAGACAGATGAATAATAACAGAAAAGGAAAGGAACTTTGGATGGTCTGCAGCTCCGTGTATAACCTGTGCTGTTAATACCAACGCAGAGGGCTTCAACACCCACTGGAGGACAGATCTCTGGATGAAAAGGAGAAACTGTGGCGCACCAGAGAAAGGAGGTGTTCCAGGCCTTGCATCAAGCCAGCTGCAGAGCACCCAAAGCAGCCTGAAGTCCTACTCCACTGCTAATCAGTAAGGCAGGACCCCAAGTGCTGGGCAGACAGCAACTCCTTTAGTACGTTCCTGGATACGTTATTTTGCCAGCACAAATTTGCCTCCATATTTTGCACCAGGCAAACTCTATCCCACTTTCCCACAGGCAAAAAAAAACCCCAACAAAAAACCAAGAAACTGGAAAGGCAAACATTAGAAAACTAGGTAAAAATGGACATCCAGGAAATATGTAACAGGGTTAACACACCTAAAGAATTAAGAGTTGACTGATTCTTTAAGAAACTTATGAAGGAAGGTGCTAACCTTGGTGTATTACCTGGAAAGTCCTGATTGTCTGGGAAGTAATACTCTGTGAATTCAATATGGATTGCAGAGACCTGATCGGGAAGTTTGAAGAATTTTCTACTACATGAAAGCAAGGTGGAGGGTTTCTTACTTTGCTGACCAGCTGTAGAAACCTGGAAACACAACAGTACACAGTTGGGCAGAATTCAGATTTGGCAAAACAAAGTGTCCCAGTAACCCTGCGGTCTCCTGTATTAAATCCATCTCATTTACACATCAAACATACTCTGCTTTCAAGTAAAAATAAAACTGTTTTCTACCTGCTGATATTGCCAACACCTCTCCTTTGAGGGAATTAGTTCTTTATGTCTCCTGTCACTGCTAGTAAGAGCCATGACAATCAGAATTAGGTGATGTGAATAAACAGAACTGAAATCTATCATAGCTTTCTTCAACACTAACAGCATGTTGGAAAGTCCATTACAGTATCTGGTGCTGTTTATGCTCTTGCAATGGTTATAGGGCATACGGATATAGGGCCTGCTCCAGTCTAGCAATACTATCTGTCCTGGGCCAGAAAGCATGAGGTAGGACTCCTCTGTCAAAAACCCATAACCTCACTAACTTCTCAAATGCATGAAATATTTTACCCTGGGCCTGCCTAATGCTTGATGCAAGTTTAGATGTGAACAGACACAGTGTGCTGAAACTCTGTGGTTAGGCACGCAGTTTCCTCTGAACACGAAAATTATCAGCAGTTCATACTTGGTTTAGAAGTTTTACATGCAAAACAATAAAGGCATTTGCGCTCTCTGTGCAGAGTTTTGATTGTCTTGGATGACAATGGATTTGCATGATTTATTTGAATTGTATCAGATCAAGTTCATTTTTTAAAAATGACATTAACATGTCCAGACACTGTTCAAATCCCTACCTGGTGAACATCCAAGTCATCTACTCGAACTACCACACAGCTGGATCGCAGTCGGTTCCACGGAGGGTGCCGGAGTCGTGGCAAACTTGTGGGAGGTGCACGGCCTTTCTCTAAGGGACTTTTATGTGGACTCAATGGAGTATCTGTGGGGATGGAAAAGCAGAACCAGCAGGGTTTTACTAATCTACGTTGCAGCAAACTTCACCATCAATACCAACACATATGTTGCAGAGCAGAATTAACAGCCCAAGTATTAGAAACAGATGGACACAGCTAGGCAGGAAAAAAAAAACTTAGGTCTTTTGAAGGAAGAACACTGTGAAAGGCAAGTCTGCTCTGTAGCAAGAGGCTTTAAGCATTTAATTTACCCCTTTATGTATACTCGCTTATGGAGAAACTCAGTAAATAAGCTAGGAAAGTGACCACTGCCATCTGTCCATTCTTTCTGCAATGTTATTCAAGTATGATAGCCACTTTCCTTTGCCATTATAGTTATGATTCTTAGTGTGCTATGGACTTCTGCAACAACAAATCAGCCTGCTAAACCAGGAAGAGGTAACCAGAGGTACAGCTAAATGGAGCAAAATTGTTACCATCTCCTGCCTTACACTGGGTTTTCTCAAATACCATTACCTGGTTTCCTTTTGAAGGGGGAAAGTGGAGTCTTGGCAAATGCAGGGTCCATTTCTTCATAAAGCTTCTCAATCTTGCTTTGAAATTCATTGACCAACTTCTTTGCCCACTGTCCCCGTGTTTCCATTGCTTCACTGTACCTCACCCAATGCTTGCAGGGATCTCCTGCACGAAAACAAACATCCTGGTTTTAAAAATGAGTTCCTGGATACACACACAACCTTCCTGTGCCACTCATATGTATGCAAACCTGTACAGCATTCCTCTTTATTGATATCAGATCTGGAGTATGCAATATGCAGCGTACTAAGCGCTTGTGAGACAAGTGCAGGCTTTCACACACAGAGCTGGTCCTACCAGCAAGTGTTCCAAATTCAAGGGTTGGGAAGAACACCAAGGTCCCTTTTCCTTGATTCTTCAGTTAGCCACAAACAAATTTTCTCCTGGGTTACATCCTATAACGCTTCCAAATTGACTAGGCACACGTAAGAACCAGATGTAGAGCTTAAGCAACTGAAAAGGAATCCAGAGCTTCAACTTTATGTCTTTACAACAGACAGCAACTTATTCCTGTCTTTGTACTCTGCTCTGACAGCAACTTGTCAGTCATCTGCAGGCAGGTAAGTCAGATTAACCCTGCCCATGAGGCTTTAAGTCCCAAGCCCTTTGTGTAGCCTTTCTTCCAGTCCTGCCTGAAGCCATAAAGCACCACTGTTCTTCAAATTCGTTTTTATCCCACTCCTCAAGCTGGGAGGCCACACACTCCCCTACCTGCCCTGTGGAAAGGATAATAGTCAAAAGCCATCCTCTTGAAGGTCAGCTGCATGGCACCTCCCAGCATCCCATGCTTCAAAGCACCTGTGGAAAAAAAAGAAAACCACAATCAGCTCTGCAATCCAGGTCCTGATCCAGGAGAATTCAGAACAACATTGCTTTCATTGCCACCGATTGACTGTCACCACGGCCAGTATTAAGGTATCACCTTCTAGAAAACAGTATCAAAACCTTGTCCTAAGCAAGGAAAAGGACAACTGAATGCAACAGGCCAACAGCCCATGGCAGGGGAGTGGGACTAGATATTTTTAAGGTGTCTTCCAACCCAAACCATTCTATGAATCTATAATTCTACAATAGTTCAGACATACAGAACTGATCTCTCCATCAGCCTGAACAACTGCCCATTGTCTCATTGGGAAACAGTAATATGAGAGATTCTTGTTTTCAAGAGGAATATCCTCCTTCAAGATAGAAAACTGATGACTATATTAATGTTTTCCTCCTGCAGTGTCCTCCTGATGCTGCTCTCAGTTACCTGACTCTCGAGTGTGGCTGTCATCGCAGATATGCAGATCCAAGTGTGAAATGAGGAGGTGGTATGATGATTCTTTCATGTCATGCTTATCAAAGTATTGACCAATGCTACTTGCATTCGGGCTGACTCCAAACGGCTGAGACCAGGACTGCTGGGTACTTGGAGCAGGTGGTGTTATCTATTAGAGAGAGACAAGCTCAGTAAGAACTAATAAAAAGAGAAGAAAAAGAAAAGAGAGAGGTTATAACGCAATTAAAAATAACTCATACAATCTTCCAGACTGTAAGGCATCAATTTATAGAAATTGAACTGAGAGTCCAGAAATCTGGATCCTTTCCTGTGTTCTCAGAAGCAAAACTCTTTGTCTGTGGTTCTGCCTCCTCCAAATCAAGCTACCATTCGCTTACCTTGAAACACTCTTTAAGACTCCCAGACAAAACAAACTAAGTATTCCTGATCCCACCTTCTATGTAAGCTCACTGCACTATGTGCATAGCCCTCCTCCTTCCCCAGAGCTTCCACCAGCAGCAGTGATACTCCTCTTCCCTCACCCTTGTCTCAGAAAACATCTTTTGTCCTCTGCCTTATGTATTTATTTTGCAACATCTGTCAAACAATTACTCAGCAAAGCATTCTGAAAAAAAAGTGGTAAGGGAAGTTCAAGATTACTGCCAGGAGTAGCTGTTCTAAGGTTCTCATACACAGCTAAGCTATGTGTGATCCAAAGAGCAGTTGTAAAAATCAAGAGCTCCCTTCAGAATATTAGGAAGAAAAAAGAAACCCGAACAACAGTGAAATTGGATGCCAATGTTTGCCCTTGAGCGTCACAGCTCACAGTGGTTTTGTGTCATAATTTATTACACCACTCCCCTTCCCGAGGTCTATGCAGATTCTCACTCAGAGGCAGAAAAGATTATCTCTAAAACATTGGTTATGACCAAACCAAACCCTCATGGGATCCTTAGCAACTTTCCATGCACCAGCCAAATCCTGAAAGCCACGTAACTTAACAGCATTTCCTCCCTGCCCTCAGACAGAATCTAGCCTGTACTGTGTGTGAACATTCTTCAATGCTCATTGGCAACGAATCTAACTCCTTTGGTCACTTATTACCCAACAGCCCACAACCCACGCAATGCTGACCTGACACCAGGTAAGTTCCCATCAGGGAGATGCTCTGTGAGCAAGGGCCAGATGCCACACAAACAGAAACTGTCTCTTCCACATTGTTTTTTCCTTTTTCCTGGAGGACTGACATCCAAATCACAACTCACTCACCTGTACAGACTCTGGTGCTAAGCTTTTCCTCTGCTGGGCAGACTTCTCCATGGCTTCACTCAGGGACTCTGCATATTTCATCATTGCTTTCAGCTGAGAGTCTGTCAGCACCCAGAGCAGGTCATCAAGGAGAAACATCAGCTTAGATGCCACCACATTGCAGTCTTTGGTCTGAAACAGCAAGGAGGAGTCAAGGACTTGAAGGATTGCAACCATATACATACATTCTTCATAATACACAAAAGCTGTAGCAGAAACAAGAGATGCTGCTTTGAAACTCATCTGAGAGAGAAGTTCTTCTCTGATGGATTTTCATAGTACCTCCTTTGAGAAAGCAAACAGTCAAAGCTATCTCCTCTTTAGGAGGCAAATGCTCAGTTGTTTTTTTTTTAAAAAAAAAAAAGGAAAGGAAAAAAAGAAAAAAGATGGTTTATTTTTTTTTATTGTCACATTTCCATTGACAGGTAAAAATAAGACTCGCAGGCTTTAATCTCCCAGTAAAGAGATGACAGCTCTCCTTGGGATGTTCAAACGGATTTAAAAACTTACTCCGTACATGTTATCCTCCCCTGGGAAATAAACTACTTTGACATTTGGTAGGAACACAGCTGTCTCAAATAGAAAACACAGAGTGATACAGCAGCTTGGGCTCAACAGTTGTGAGGAAAAAGAATGGTTGCTGAGGAACATGGGAGGAAATATGCATCATCACTGCACCAGGCAGCGAGACCATATCCTGCAAAATATGGAGGGAACTCTCACCCTTCTCTTGAGAGAGATCTGGATCCTCCCCTGGTTGGTAATGAGTCTCAGAGGAGTAGTAACAGGATCCTGATCGCCATTGTCAGTGGCATCAGCTTCTATCCGAAGTGTCTGCCAGGTGAGCTCTTTGAACGTCAAAACCTACCCAGAAGGAGAAAAATTGAAAAATGCTGAGGTTTGCAACAACTTCAAGGATATAGTAAATGTTTAGAAGGTGTGGAATGAAACAAGGCCACAGAAAATCATTCAACACACTTTTCATCTGTGATCCCAGTACAAAACCAAAATCATGTCCCAGGTAACATCTAACTCCCCCCTGCTCCACCCCCCCCCGATAAACCACAAGGGCATGCAGAGCTTCTCCAGATTCGTTTGCTCGGAGCAAAGGAGCTCAGAGAAAGCTCTGAACACAAGTCAGCTCTCAGTCACCCTGTTCCAGCAAACAGAAGGCAAGCTCACCGAAGCTCCCTACTGTCCCCGTATGAGACAGCAGCCCAATTACCCCACGGGACTGGGATAGCATGAGTGCCACTGTGCACATTATGACAGGCAACAGAAGACACCTCCTTACCTCTCCCCTCTGCGGATCAGTAATGCGGGTGAGCCTCAAGTCGCTCTGTTGCCAGTTTGGGTTGACGCTGTAGCCTTGGAGCTGCCATAGCTCAAAAGAAGCATGAAAGGCCTTGGAGTGAATCTTGATGGTGATGGAATTGACGACAATAAACATCCCTTCCACGACTTTTTCAGCAAAGCCATATTCACTGCAAAGAGAGGATCCCCCAAAGTCATCACCTGTTACAACAGAAGTCCCAGCAGAGGTAAGGCTACATACAGAGAGACTCCCCAGTTTATAAGAGGTATTAGAGCCATTTAAAGCTGAGTCCAGAAAGGCCGATAGTTAACCACCGAGAACAACAGCCACCCACACTCCGGGAGCGTGTCAGAAAGCAAGCACAGGGCTCAGGGTCTGACCTTTGACCTGCAGCAAGAGCAATGGGAGACTGTCCGTTGGGTGGCCGAGGCTCTTCACATGTTCGCATCTCTACCTCCACTTTATCCAAGTACTGTAAAGACAGAACACAAGAGCAATAAATAGAAGACCAAGACTCAAGCTCAGCCTACCAGCCTTAGGTCTGAGACTCTAGGGCAGGGATAACCACCTTCTGGACTCTCTTGACTCCAGAAGTCTCACATGTTAAAACTCTCACATCAGCAGTGTCAGGATTGTTGGGTAATCTGGATCCCCAGAAGGGAGCGGGGGGAAACAAACCACAAAAACCAGGCACAAGGTTGCCCTGGACCTCACTAAGAGCTCAGCTCCATCCTGCAGCAAAATGCGGGTCTTGTGGGAGGTCACTCATTGCCAAACAGGATTATTCTCAGAACTCCCCTTCCCCTATCTGCTAAGGGCCTAGACCAGGGGTCCTCAAACTACGGCCCCCCAGGGTCCTCAATCCGGCCCCCCGGTATTTACAGAACCCCCCTGCCCCACCACACTGGGGGTTGTGGGGGGAACCAAGAAGCAGCAGATGACTTCCTGCCACTTCATCTGTGCACCGGCCCCCTATTTAAAATGTTTGAGGACCCCTGACCTAGAGGATTTAGGTCAAATGACAATTTGAGCAAGCACTTCACAGTTTCCCTTTGCAGAATTCTTCTCAAGTAGGAGAGATTAAGAAGAGTGAGAAAGTAAAGGAACGAACAAGAGAGAAAACGTTACCAGGCAGATTGGGTGTGTTTTCAGCTTCGTCCACTGGATCTGAAACAATAACGTTGAGGTTACAAGAGTTATCTTCACATTGGAAAGTTTGAGAAATTGCAGGAAACCATCTGAGCCCAAAGTCCGAGCCCCATTCCTCTGAGAAATGACCGCAGTGACAATCCATCATGTCTCACTGTATCCAGGTCAAACAGGCTCACACAGACAAGTGAAAAGACATCCCAGCCAGCAGACCTATAAATCTAGCTCAGCTTTTGGATCTCACATATCACCACGAGTAACAGATATTTGGCAGCTCCAATTCCCATTTTTCATATTCCTCTACGGAGAATGTTCTTGTCTCTAGGGAGTCTACAATCAATTGCTGCTGTTACTGGAAGTCAGGTAACTCTTTTGAAGGCTATGCACAAACCCAAAAGATCCATTTGATCAGCAACACTTCTTCAGCAGTTCTCATAGGAGGGAGAACAAGTGTTTGTTACTAAATTAAGCAGATCTGACTCTAAAAACAGAGTGGATCAGATGAGTAAGACAGGCTCATTTTTATTGTCACTTGGCAGAGCAGAACCATTTTCTTTTACGGCAAGTCTCTTCGAGATACTAAAAACTTTTGTATTCATGTAACGTGACTATGGTTAGTACCAAGTGAGATTAAACAATCTGGCATTTCATAGCTATTGAAAAAAAATATTTTTTTTGCTCCAAAAAGCACAAGGAGGAAGCATTTCTAAAAGAGTTTAGTGTGCAAAAGTGCAAGTGCATGCACAATTTCAGTGACTATGCATGTAAATGGGTAACTGTGGGCATAAAGCCTGGCTGAGTGCAGAGAGTGCAGCTTTTCACATGCACTATTCACGCATCTCTTACAAATTGCATTTTCAACAATTAAGGCTTAAGTTCAATTTATTTTTACAATACCTCAACAGCATAATTAGGCTTTCAGAGAACTGCACTCCATTTCTCTCTGCTTCCCATTCCTGTTGGAGGTCTGTGTTGCTTCTTTAGCATTAAAAAAAAAAGTCAGTGGGGGTAAGGGCAGACACAGAAACATCCTCCGTTATCAAAATAGCAGGGAAATGGGAGGGAATGACCACACAGAGAGCTCTGTAAAACCCTGAGTGATATGAAGGTGATCAACAGAGAACGGCTGTTCACTATTTCTTCCAATAACAGTACCAAGAGTTTATCAACTAAAACTAGTATATGCAGGCTTGAAACAAGGAAAAGCAGATGCTGTGAAATTCTTTGCCACAGCACACTCTGGATGTTAAGCAGGTCCAGAAAGCATCTGGTCAAATTCCTGGAAATTCATCAGTGGCTATTAAATACAAAGACCTCACTGCTGGCTTAACAAGCCACCTGAAGGTGAGAAAGGACCACAGCACCACAGCACACTTTCCCTGTGCTTCTCTTAGCATCCTCCACCATCTGCTGCTGGCCACCATCAGAGGCTGAACGCTTGGCAAAGGCAGCCTTTGGTGAAACCTGCTGCGTCTATCTCCCAGCATTCAATCAGCAAACCTCACACCTAAAGCACAGGGTTTGAGATGCAGGGATTACCCCACATGACGATTCTCCATCAGAAATTCCCAAGTGACAAAGAGACGCTGCCAATGGAAGGCCTCAGCTGCGTCTGGGGACGCAAGCACAGGCTCTTCTGCTCACCCTGATAGAAGCCTTGTTACAGTAGACCCGAGTGATGGCAAGCCAGGTGGGCAGCTCCAGCACATTCTGCAGCACCTCTTCATCCAGCTCCAGGTTGGTCAGCTGCCCCTGCCCTTTCAGTGTGCTCAGGTTGATTTTGTCTGGAGAGAGATTCTTAGTAAACCTACAAGAGAAGAAAGAGGAGACTCTAAAAACAACTCCCAGCAAAGCTGCTGAGACTAGAGGAGCCTTTAAGAGAGCTATTTTAAGTATAAGAATCTGCTTGTTGTTTTGTTAAATGCTTTCTGACATTTTTAAACCCAGGGCAAGTTAGTTGCTCCAGAAAATGACATCTTTACACCTTGACATTTGAAGGACTTAGTTTGTGTGGTTTTTGTTTTAAAATTCAAGTCTGAGAAACTGAAAAGTTCTTCTAAAGCACTGGCAACCTAGAAACCAGCAAAATCACCCTAGGACAAAACCAAAGAAAACTAAAGCCAAACTGCAACAGGTCAGCAATTTTACTCTCCCCTGGAAGTGCCGTATCAGCAGTGAAAAGTTTATTTATCTAGATTCCTTTTTAAGTTTTTGACAGAGGAAAGTAAAAAGATCACCAATAAATTACTTTTATGCCTGCCTCTTTAAAACACCAGTCTTGCAATTCAGCCTGCTCTCTGGTCAGCAGGTCCAAGCATGCAACCTAACCCCCCTCCCCAGTTACCAGCCCAAGCTCCTGTCCTCCTCTCCTTTCGGCAACCAGCAGCTGCTGCTCTCACTGGTTGTAATTCCTCCTCCCAAGGGCTTCTGTTGTTTCTGTCTCCCTCGTGTGCAGCCAAGTACCTTCAGATCCTTTAGTGCCCGAGATTTAAATGCAACAGGTGAAAAAATTTCAGCAAGGTTGCTTAAGAGAAGTGTATTCTGGTGTAAAGCTGAAAACCTCTGACTTTACTAAAACCACCGTGGTCCCTAAGGAGCCAGAAGAGCGAGTTTAGAGGGCAACAGATCACAGAGGCTGTATATGAGTCAGCAACACCTCTCCGGGATAGCTCTCCCCACCAAACCACCCTTCTGTGTAGAAGGGGCTGCCACCAAGGGAGCAAGGCAGCTTGCCCTCCGCAGTCACAGCATTCAAAGTTGAAGACTTCCCATCAAACAACTTGCCCACTACCGAAGCCAGGGCTTATAGCACACATTCCTCCATGCTAATGCTAATTCTAATTCTGCACAATGCTCCAGAAAGCGGAAGAGAAAGAAAGACCCGATTGTCAGTGTAAGCAGGATTAGGCTCATAGTCAGTCACACGCTGCCATTCTCTCTCCTTTCCCTGCAGCCGCAGTGTGGGCTACTTCTCTGTGAAAGGCACAAAGGGCATCTTGAAAAAAGTCATTGCTAAAAGAGTGGAAGGGAGGAGGAACCACAGCAAGGCTGCCAGGACAGCAGTGGATGTGGCCACCGCAGCAGCATGAAGTGTAGTACAAAACTGACCCAGGTGCCCAAGCAGCTGCGCGTCGGTCAACCCAGGGCCTCTGCGGCAAACACGCCGCTCCAAAGCGAACGTTTTGTTAGGAGAAAGGCGAAGAGCCACTGACGTCAACCCTATGCTACTGATGCAGCAGCTCTTGGAAGAGGGGGGTGGCACCAGCAGCTGAGAGTTTACCTACTACTGCTTTTTCCCTTGATCCGTGCCACTGTAGAGTCTCCAGCTGCCACAGAAGCCTGAGTCAGACATTTGCTGTGCCAAGCTGTCACCTCCCTCCCCTGAGCCGAAGGTACACACTGACAGCTGAATAAAGTTTATAACGCACCTGCCAGCATCTCAGGCTGACACATTCACTTTACACTTTGTACTCCCTCTAACTGGAGCCCTTCTTGTTTGAACACACCCAGGAAAGCGGCCAAGTTCAACACTGCTTCTCAGCATCTGTACAAAGAAGTAGCATATTCCAGAGCGTGCCACAGCAGCTGCTCCGCTGGCAGAGAGATGCAGGGATATGCTGACTGTAAGATTTGCACTTAGATCCTCTTGTGAGCACCCACCATCTCAGACACTGCTGAAAATTAGACCAAATACCTCCAGAGGAAATACATGAGGATTCTTGTCTTGTATTAAGAGAATCAGCTGTGTAGAAAGCTGTTGTAATCATGTCCACTTGGGACTGGATACTAAGAACAAAACGATCTGATCAGGTAGGTAATAAAAAGCACTTGGCACTGTTAAGTTCACAGGCTGCTGTGGGTAGCGATCAGCTTACAGGTGGGGAGAGGCTGAGGCGCAGAGCAGCTTTCTCACACTTGCAAAGCAAGGATCAAACCCCTGGTTGCTCAAATCCTCATCCCAAGCTAAACATGCTTAAATGGGAAAGCTGCTTTCAGCTGGTAATGCAGAAGAAAAATACACAGATACCTCTAAATCAGGGCATTACTGTTATGTAGTGTGTATGTGTCTCAAAAAAATAAAAACAGTAACAAGGTGAAAGGATGCTAAAGCTGTGAAACAGGACACTGGTGGAGAGAGTGGTATGAAACATGATCTAGCTAAAACCAAATAACTATTTGTAACCATATACAGGGAAAGGCTGCAGAGATCCTGCCTAACAGGTAAGAGAACCACCATGAGTATTACCAGGCTCTACCGAAGAATCCTTTCCACAAGCCATTCTAAATGCACCAAAACGTGCTGTTCTACCCCCAAAGGAGAGGTTACAGACCCCACCGATGATGGGACAACAAAAGCTGCAAGTTTTGTACACAAAAACCTAAAACTGAAACAAATTCTCTCTTCTAAGCCATGCAATCTAAATTCCTGAAGGAATTACTATCACCCACTCAATTACTCTCCTTGTAAAGAAATCCGAGCTCTTCAAATGGAATAATCTTCACATTTAAGACAACTTGATACACATAATGCATGTTAGATGGGGCTTACAGGAAGAAAACAGATGAAGTGTTCCCGTGAACTCAGGAGTTCATAGATGCCAAATCTTCATTACTTCTTGAAAGAAACTGCTTTGGTCACTGCCAGGGGAAGGAAAAAGCAGTGAGTGCATACAATTTTAGATGTTTGTTGGCAGGCTCGCTCCATTCATAGTCATCAACAGTAACATTTTTGGCAGCATGGATAGCTGGCTTAGAGAAAAGTGAATGAAAATGGTAGCTATTAGGAAAAGTGACAGTGTGGGATATTTGCACCTTTTTTTTTTTTGTGCAACTCCAACAGAAGTCACATAGCGCTAAGCCAGTAAACTCAAAGGACAGCACTCCTTTTGAGCTTGCCAGGATTACCATGACAAAAGTCAAACCAGAAAATCTTTTTCTGTCTTTTATGGAATTGTCACTGCACAGTCACAAGGGCATTTTGCATCTGTGTTACACTTACATGAGCATGCATGCATCCACACTAACAATACCGTGAGCAACATTTTGTCTCTGAAAGCATCTGCCAGCCAGAAGCTGATCTGCTGCACAATAGCCAGATGGACCATCACAGCCACCAGCATCCACAAAAAGCCTTCAAGTGACTGAAAAGGTCTTGCTGCATTCACAATTAAGGCAACGGGAAATACTAGCTAGAAGCTTAGAGCAGCTGTAGCCAGGGAAGACTGCTAGGTCAAGCCTAAGTCTTAGCCCAGCGGTTTGTGGAGAAGAGTTTTCCCTACGGTCTGTTCCCCACTGTTTCTTTCCCTTTTAGATGTCGTGAGTGTTAGGGCTCTCAATCAACGTTCCTAAGAAGCAGACAGAGTCATTAACAGCACTACCCTAATTTCACAGACTGAAGGTCTCATCCTAAGAAGCTAACAACACCCAGATGATTTAAACCTGAACACCTTCTTGGGATTTGCCCTAAAAGAACGATGATTACTAATTACTTACAGAAACCCTCAGCCTTCTTGGTCAGTTTCTGAGATCATGATTCAATTTGCTCTGAAGCCTCATTTCAGGTTTTAGATGGGGAAAGCACAGGAGGGTCAATCTATTTGCTCAATCATCAGCTTGAATATATATATATATATATATATATATATATATATATATATAAATGATGTCAGTACTAAAAGTACGACTTTCCAACTCATCAGCTTGCATATCAAGAGGCCAAACACTCACCTATTGCAAGAGAGAGTTTGGCCAAATCTGATTGCTGGCCTGAAGCCAGGCTAGAATCATAAATAATAAATTTATGTTCACATTTGTAGCTGTCTGGCCACACTGTCTCCAACTGAACAAATGCATAGATAATGCCAGGAGAAGATGTCTGAAATCATAAAACTTCTCTTCAGATCCATCCATCCTATTGCCTTGCAGCCACGTGGTGCAGGAACCCTTCAAGGAACCCTTCATACGCTCAAACTAGATTTTCTGCCTCAGCTTTTTCTCCTGCAGTTATTCAGTAATCACTGCCTATTGTATGTAACCACTACCTACAGCTAAACACATTCATTTCTATTAATACCTTTGTTACTATGGTTATTATATGCAAGAACTAATTAGCAGAACACCAGTGACCTTGATTTTCCTTAATGACAAGCATCATCAATTGGCAGAAGCAAGGAACTGTTTGGCTTGCAATCCCAGCCACAATTGCAGATAGCAGATGGAAAAATACTTAAAACCCAAGTAAGCCAGGAAGGGGGTAAACTGTCTGCTGTGAGCTGAAAACAGACAAGCAGTGCCGAGGGCCCCAGGGAAAGGGCTGCAGACAAGGTTCTTGCCTTCATAAGGGTAACAGCAAGGGAAGAGATGAAGATTTTCTGCTTTAATTTGGAACATATTTTTTTTTAATTTGTAATGTAAGCAACTACGACAGAAGGACAGAAATTAGACATGGAAAACCCCTATATTCTGGCCAATGCAGATTTGCTTCTTTCCCAAATTCTTTCCCAGAGTCTTATCCAGTTTGGGTTTAGACAGGCTATTTAATGGGAAGATCTTCTACAACCCAAAAATCTCTGTGATAAGACATTTCCGTTTATTTTAAAACTTATCTCAGAAGCCAAAGAGCACGTTTACTTGGAAAAAAGGTTCATGACTGGTAGAAGAAAAGGTCAGCGACTCCCAAATGCAGGGATATTTTCAAGGAAGACAGCAGCAGAAGCTTGAACTACAAGATAAATGTCTGCGAATGAGCTGAGAAACCATTTTTGAGGAAATAAAACTGGGCAAGTGATCAAAACTTCTCTAACCAAAGGAGAAAACAGCTGCCTCGAAGACATATAGGAAGAAGAAGTAAAAGCCCTTTCAGGAAGAAAAGACATTTTACTTACTCAAGTTTTTGGTATAACTGTGGAACAATCATCTGTCTGGTAAGCACGCACAGTACTACTCAAGATTGAGAGATTCAGGGTTGAACACGAGGAAGAGAAACACGCTGAATTAGCAGAAGACAAGACTAATTTATGCGCAGTATTAGACAGTATCCAGTACTAATCTAGTTAGTATCAAACAACATTTAGAATTCAAGGGAATCTGACCCATACCAAACGAACCACTTGTTTAGAAGACAAAAAGCACCACATCTTACTAATGAAAAACCATCTGCACAACTCCAGCTCCCCACTGTGTACAGCACTAGCGTGCCCCAGATAACACTACTAGGCAATAATATTTTCCCGTGCCGACAAAGAGATCCAGCACAATAAACCTGATGACTTCGCCCAACTTAAGTTACCCAACAAACTCTGTACACGTTACAGTGCAGCCTGGTAACGCCTTTAGCACCATACTGGTAGGTTCCCTCCTCACCAGAGTAAATTTAAGTGCACCGGCGTACGTATGCACATACCGCTGGTGGCTTTACATTATCAGCTTTCTGTTTTTCCAAGCGTCAGCTACACTGAGTAAAAGGCTGGACCACAACCACGCAAAGCCAAATAACAGTTTCACATGGGCCAAAAACCATCCTGATTACATGAGTAACCAACCACTTGTCTTGGCTCCAAGTTATCTACTGCCCTACAACATGGCTAAAGTAAAGAGAAAATCAATTCAGAGTTCAACTAGCAGAGGAAAAAAAAAAAAAAAAAAAAAAAATCAATATTTCCAAACAGATCAGGAATGAGACTAAACTATCACACAAAGCACTGTCAGCTCACTCCTCCCTGATGTCTGCATCCTCACTTAGGTCCCTGTGAGCACCTTCTTGTCCCAAATAAATGACTCTTAAGCATTCTGAATACTAGAAAACTGCAAAGGCTCCAGCCTCGGTGCACTTCTTGCACCACATCCACTGTCAACTACTTTGGTACTAGGAGACCTGAAACCAGAAGCTAATCTGAAAGGAAAAGAGGCCGGCTTTTTGGCAGGGGTTGAACTCTGCCTCACTGAAGAACTGTTTTGCTATTTCTAGCTCATTAGCTGGAAGCTCAGTAAAGTTTAAATGCCAGCTGCCCCACGCTCTGAAATCTGGAATGCAAACCCTCCATCAGCTGCCAGGGAATTTCCCAAGACAAAACCTCAAGCAAATAATAACACATGAAAGAAAATGAGCAAGCCATATAAATAAATGCACTAGTCAGAAACACCGCTTCCCAGATTTTAAGAAATTATTTGTCCTGCAATCAAATCTGCATTTTTTATTCCAACCTGCAGAAAATAACAGGTTATTACATAACTCAGGCTCAACTGAGTCGCTGCAGAGAAGGTAAGAGCTCAAGGAATGGGGGAGAAATATGACAAGGGGAGAAGAGTCATGTTTAATAGCCACTTTTACTGACCCACTGCTTGGCCTGAAGAGTAGCAGGGGTGTGGAGAGGTTCCACGTGGCCAGCTCTGCAAAACCCTTGAATGCAAGGATATTTCCAGCCACACTGGCCTCCTGAGCTACCAAAGCGCCATTTATTTTTGCTCCAAGAAGAGTCTATTTAGCATTCCTGAAACGGCACATGCTTCTTTCTTGAGCCAAGTGGAGGTGGTTGGAAGCACCTTGCATCCAGCAGCTGACACACGCTTCCTAGAACCGACCATTTGGTTCTTCTGGTAGACTGCATCATAACAATCCTGGTTTTAGAGATTACTGTCTGTGAAAGGAAAATGCCACGTCCTGTTATATGTGCATTCTCTTTTCCCACCTATCTTGAACAAAGAAGCAGTAGTTGTTTATTACTTCACTCCGTAATAGCCTGGGGTTCTGTCATTCCATCAAGAATTCCTCCATATTAAAACTTAAAAAATTAAAAAAGCCACCAAAATGTACTAGGAAAATAAGAAATTTCCAAATTACAGCGTTACAGGGTTTGCATCCAGCCTTAAATACTTTGCTAGACACAACATCTAAGAACATAAATTTACTACCAGTGGTCCAATGGTCAGTACCTCAGCTTTGCCCAACAGCCTGCAAAAGAGCAGCCACTGCTGGGAAGGAGACTTGACAAAAGCTTTTTTCTTATAAATTGCCTCAAAGTTTCTTGCTACAAACTGTTTCCACCCCATTCCCAAAACTGCTTCTATGCACCAGTGTTCCCAGGGTTATTTTCAGAGCAACCTACAAACTGACTCGTTAAGTATCATCTCTACTTAACCCCTGGGGGAAACTATGACACCAAATGATTAAGCAACTTCCCCACAGCCCCACGAAGCAGGACGCTGCCGACTGCCCTCCAGACCCTGCTGCACACCCTGACGTGGGGGAACTGTGGGCATCTCCCATGTGTCCCCAAATCCTCCCACCTGAGACACGTGTCCTGTCACTCTCAGCCACATGGAGATCAAGATGTAAGACTTAAAAATTCAGGGAGGTTACCAACACCTGGGTTACTCACACTCTGTAACATACTTCTGTTGCTCTACTCTTCTTCAGCCACATCAACACGTGTGCAAGCCCCTTGCAGGTGTGAGCGCACAACGACATCCCTCCTCTCTGCTGTTCTCTGCCATTGTCAGCGCCGGCTGCAGGACAGGGTTATTTCGGGCTTTGGCTATCAGATTTGTTTTTCAAACCTTCATGTTTTGCATTCCAACTTGTGTGCTTTGTGGCACTTGGGCACCAAAGAAACTATTACCTGGCCAAACGGAACGCACTGAAAAGCGGGAACAGAATGCTTTGCAAATGGAAAAGTAACAATTTTTTTAATGTCAATTTTTAACTGGTAGCAGCTTTGTGGTTTCACGTATTTTCCATAGCTGCAACAGCTCTTTTAGGCAAATTATCATCCTTAGCAGCAGAAATTTCCCTGATTTGAAGGAGGGTATTAAAGCAGCTAAAGCCAGAATTGCAACGTTGGTCTCAATTCTAGGAAAGATTCTGTCCCAGACAAAGGTTCTCCAGAGGTCCCTTCTGCCTAAATCACTCCATGAGTCTATAGCTTTGTTAGGTCATTCCCAGATGAGATTTCCTTGCTTTCCTCCCTACACAACATGCCCTTTAAATTGCTTCCAATTAGTTCGTAATCAAGGACAGGAAATGGGGAGAAACCTGAAGGGTTAAGTGGTAAACACACATCTTACACTGATAGTAGATCTTTCTAATCACAGTTTCCAACATATCTTACTAACAGAACATGCCATCGCTTGGACTGTCACTGCAAGGGCACAGCTGTATCTTGACATTCAAGCACACAGCGATGCTGCAAAACATTTCAGAACAAGCGAGAAGCAAACAGACCAGAGAATTCAGGCTGCATTTTCTTATAGTGATTTCCAGATTTCAGCATTTAGCTAAGAAATCTGTTCACTGAGGGGGAAAAAAAAAGTGCTCTTCAGACTTCAGGAATTCCCCACACCTCTGTGTTGGGCAAATGATGCATATCTGATAACATGATCTGACCTTCTGTCCTGTGCAAGCCACAGAGCCCATCTCAATGATTCCTGATCATTCAGAAATGAATCCCATTTTCTTGACTGAAGAAGAACTGCTTCTGCCTCTTGTCCCAGTCTTTTCCGAGGAGAAGGATGGGTCCTCTCAGGATAACACACTTCCCTTCTGCCACCCTGACCTCAGAGAGTGTAGTACCATGGAACAGCAGGATGATCATCAGCTGCAATAGCCTTTCTTTGTCCTTAGACTGAAAGCCTGTCTTTAATGGTGGAGAAGGATAAAGGGCAGCAGGCAAGGAGATCACATTTTTGAGCACAGAGGCACACGCAGCTCCAAGGCTAACTGAAGAGCTAATCCAGTAACACTACAGAACAGGCAGGGCTCATGGCAGAAAGCAGTTTGGGGTCAGAGAGTTAGTTCTGAATTCTTTGCATGTGGCATGGAAGCAGCACAACTGTGTGGAAGGGGTAATACCAAATGCATTTTTAGGGCCAGGAAGGGATTCTGAAATTCTTACATCCAAATTATGAAACCACAGCCCACAGAAGCCCATGCATTCCTAGCTCAGCACACTCTGCGACACCCACATGTTCCTGTCTGCTAAACTGATGTAGAAGAAACTAAAGATACATTACAGGCTCTCCTGTTATCTTTGCTTATCTGCTAGCAGCAGTTTTATTTGCTGCAAGGACTAGGAGCAATTGCAAATGAAACCAGGGAGGAGACAAGGCAATCTCTTCTGGAAAAAGGGATTTATGACCTAAACCATGGGGAACTGAGAGGAAAGGCTCTATATTTATGAGGAGTTACACGACACTGTTTCTGGCTGTGTACTTGACCTACATCTGCAAGTAAAGTATTACATCCTACACTCGTTATTCATTTTGTTTTCTAGGATCTTTTAAAATTCTGTTTCTAAAGCCCATCTGATATATTCAAAAAGGTGGCTCCAATACTATGCTGTGAAAGACAGTTCTGCCAACTTCTGCCACACCTTGTCTTCCTTCGTACGACATTGGGACACAGAAGTGACACCTGGCAGCACCATTGATAAACCTGGCCACACAGCCTTGCACCTATCAAAGATAATTTGGCTTCAGCCTTCATTGGAAAGCTTGTATTGCCCAAATTGTTACCCACCATTCAGCAACCTCCAAAACCAAGGAAAAGAGGAAACAAACCAACCAACAGAAGAGCAAAGCACAGTATGACACAGAAAACCTTGCTAAAAACACTGTCTTAATCCCTCCCACAGTTCCCAGTCTCACTCCACAGCAACTTGCAGATACATGTCCTGACTGACACATGAAGCAGCACCCAAGATCCTGTGCATCTGGTAACCCCGTGTATAGACGGAATAAAACAGAGCAAAAACCTCAGTGGCACTCAAGTACTTCATGGTCAGCAGGACCAGGGCAGCGATTGTCCCCCTGTGCTTGGCACTGGTGAGGCCCTACCTTGAATCCTGCATTCAGTTTTGGGCCCCTCACTTCAAGAAGGATATTGAGGGCCTGGAGCATGTCCAGAGATGGGCAATGGAGCTGGGGAAGGGGCTGGAGCGCATGTGCTCTGAGAAACGGCTGAGGGAGCTGGGGGTGTTTAGCCTGGAGAAAAGAAGGCTTCAGGGAGACCTTATCACTCTCTACAACTACCTGAAAGGAGGCTGTAGCAAGGGGGAGCGGGGTGTCAGTGTCTCCTCCCAAGTAACAAGCAAGAGGAAGCAGCTTCAGGTTGTGCCAGGGGAGGTTTAGATTGGATATTAGGAAAAATTTCTTCACTGAAAGGGTCATCAAGCTTTGGAACAGGGTGCCCAGGGAAGTGGTGGAGTCACCATCCCTGGGGGTATTTAAAAGCCATGTAGATGTGGCACCTGGGGACATGGTTTAGTGGTGGATTTGGCAGTGCTGGGTTAACAGTTGAACTTTACAGTCTTAAAGCTCTTTTCCAACCTAAACTTCTACGATCAACTCAGGAAAGGGCCCATCTGTGCACCAGACCCTGTTCACAAGCACAGCTCTAGCCAAGACAAAAGAGGCTCTACCAGCCTGGTATCGCCTCTATTTCCGTTGCACCCATCTGTTATCAACTGAACCAGGCGCCTGCGCTGGTGGCTCAAGCGCCGTACCCTTTCCTCTGCACACAGGTCTCACTTCCCATGCTGGTTTTCCTCCGTATTTTCTCAGCGATAGCGCTGTTACCTCAGCCAACTTCTCTCTCTCATTTCCCCTGTGCTTCCTTCTCACCCTACTTTCAGGGATTCCTGAAGTTCCTCCTCAGCTGCAGTTCTCCAGGGCTCCCGTCAGGGTTAGATACAGCTGTGGTCTCCTTCCCCTGCTTTCAAACCTGCTCCCGAACCCCAGCCCAGCTCCTCTGCTGACTTTTCTTTCTTTCTTTCCGACGCTTCTGACTCAGTGGCTCTTTCACATTGGCCTTTTGGAACTGGAGCAAGTAAAGCTATTGTCTTACTATTTTCTCCACCTAACTTTTATACTTTTCTTTGAAACAGAAGGATTACATACCACATTTTCTCTGGAAACCATGTAACATGCACAATTAGATAGCCTATTACTCCATAAGCTCACACGTTTTAACATGTTACAAGAGAAAACATCACAAAGCAGTTGTCAGATGCAGCAGTGAATAAAAGCTTCGTAATGAAATTAAGTTAAAATAATTTTGATCAGGATTTCCACTGCAGTGCTGAGAACTCAAACCCCAAAATGTTCTGTTGAGTAAGTTTGAGCAGTTTGGCTTGCCACAGTTTCCCTGTTTACCAAATGGGGATAAATACTTGATCTCTGAGTATTATAAAGGTGGTATGTACTACAGTTGCACTGAGCACTATTAAAAAGAAAAAAATTAAGAGAAGGACAATAAAAAGATGCTACTTTCAAACAAAACCAGAAAGAGGCAAAGACAAATTACTGTTTTGATTTTAAAGCAATAGGTGTACTTCCATGAATAATTCCAGGCTGGTAAAAACAACTGAAGTGCCGCTCCTGTTGTACAGCCTTGGAAGAGTTCAAACCACCTTCAAGTTCAAACGCACAGCAAGCAGCTGATGCTTCAGACAGCTCGTAGGGAGAGCCCTTTGTCCCAGCTATAATCATCTGATGTTCGGTTATAAACAGCCTCCCGCAGAATCTGCCACCCCAGTACCGCAGCCATGTGCCAGTGCAGAAGAAGCGGTGAAACAACCTAATCTATTTTCTTTACCAAGCTAAATATAGGATAAATGAGTGAAAAGCACAGATGGTGAAAGCACCGCAAGTTTTAAGATTCCTCTGCTCTAGGAATTTAAGCTGCTAAAGCACAACACAGGCTAAGCCTTCTAAAATACGTTCATAACTCAGCTCTGTCACCGACGGCAAAGCCCAGCTATAGAGATCACCACAAGCGACCACTGTCATCCTATTAGACATGGGATTCATTTAATCTGAACAGTTGGTGTGAACTCTTTCATATTTCCCTGATCTTGCTGTCTCTCGTGACCATTCCTTGCAAATTTCCAGATAGAAAAGGAACAAAAAAAAAAAAACCAACCAAAAACCACCCCATGCAGAAATGACTTCAAATGAAGACATAACAAGAGGAACAAGGAATTATTTCATATGCAGACTGAAAGCAGAAAATAAAAGCAGATTAATGATTCAGTAGCAAAATTCTTCTGGGCAAACGAGCATATCTGAAAGAAAAATCCCAAAGGGAGTATGAAGCTGAGGTATTTAGAAGAACTAAAACCAGAATGCAAAAACGTCGTCTTTTTTATATAACTGTGTTGAAAATGCATTTCTGCTAAACATCCACAGTACTTAGTCAATAAAGGGTCAGGATCAGACCAACCACCCCAAACGACAGAGTAAGTCTAGCTAGTAGGAAAACAGGTAGAGCTGCACAATTTTTCGTGACTCCCTCTCCTCCCTAGAACTGCACAAAGGAGAACACTAACAATGGGCCCAAATGGAGGGGATGAAAGGGGGCACTTTGAGCAGGACCTTGTCACAACAGTGCAAGGTAAGGGAAACCAAAAAGCAAAACTAAGTAAAAGCACCAGCAGAAAAACGTATTCATCTAAAGAGAATTATCCATAAGAATAATATAGACGCTTTGTCACGCTAGGAGGGGTGGTACCCAGGAATAAAGCCCAGGTCTTTTTCAGCCTCCATTAATAACTGCTCTCATCCATCTCTCCTTGTTATAAATACTTCAGTGCCTCCTGACAAGAAGGCTGAATCCTTAACGAGCACGACAGGCCGATTTGAGGTGGAATGAGACAGAAAGCTTGGAGATTTGTGATGTCAGGTCTAGCAGAAACGCATTTAAATTAGCACACTGAACAGATCAAGCAGCAGGCTCTATTACGCTCCTTTTTGGTACAGTGCCTAGAAAGCTGGAGTACTGAGCAACTAGTGATTCAGAACCTCCGCAGACAGGCACTTTATTAAGGAGACTGCTCGCTTTAAGTTTGCGGTAATTGTTCCGAGGTTCCAGAAACTCTGAGGATTTACTACCAGCCTCAGAGAGCTTGGACTCGCAGGTCTTAACTCCTTGCTCCAGCTTACTGACACTACCAGCCCAAGTTACTACAAGCCCCTTGCTTCGTAGCTGAGATTCTCCACCAGTGAAAACGGAAAGGACTTGATCGTTTGCAGCTCATGAAGCACAAAGAAAAGCACTGTGCAATGCTGCGCCTTCACCAGTATCCTCAGAGAAATGCCATCTTTATATTTCATATTATCCTGATCATTCAGCAACGCAGAGGGAGGACGTGCCCATGAGCTAACACCAGAACTGCCAGCTCTCATGCAGCTCTTTTCTTTCAAACGCCAGGGAAACCGAGGCACGGAGATTTGCCCAAGGTCAACCCCCAAGTCAGCAGCAGAGCCACAGCTGAAGCTGCATTTCCCGACTCAATCTTACACACGAAGCACCAGATGATGGTCTTCCTCAGCACACCTCTTAGTGCCTTTAATGAAGTTCACTGAAAATGATAAAACATCGGCAAAAATGACAACCAAGTGCCTGCGTGTATCAAGCATTACAGCATTCCTTCTCGCCCTGGGTCCCTTGTGCTGTTTATATTCTCCTCTGGTCTCTCGTTCACGCTCGCCCGCTCCCAGCCGAGCGGGAGCTGCCGTAGGGAGCAGCCCAGGCCCACAGCACCCCCGGAGGGTCACCAAAGGCAGCCCCCCGTTCACCGGGCCCACCGAGGGCAGGAGCCTGGCCGGCCCGAAGACCCCCACCACCGCCCCCGGGCTCTGAGGGGCCTGACCCCCAGCACGCAGCTCCGGGGGGCTCAGCGCCCGCTTCTCTGCAGCCAGCAGCTCCCTGGGCCCGCAGCCCCCGGCCCTCAGGTCCCCCCGGGGCCCAAGACCCCCGCCCGCCCGGGCCCGACAGCTCCACAGGGGGGCGGCCAGCAGGGCCCTGCGGTCCCCCAGCCCCACAGCAGCCTCGGGCCCGGCCCCCCTCCGCACCCACCGGGCCCCTCCGCACCCACCGGGCAACCGAAGGCCCGAAACCCCCCTCAGCCACCGGGCCCTCTCGCACCCACCGGACACCCCCCGCCCGCACCCACCGGTCCACCGAAGGCCCGGGACCCGCCTCAGCCAC
>JAVJGJ010000035.1:2840029-2875088 GCA_035590215.1 Microhierax caerulescens
AGCCGCGCTGGGAGGGAGGGAGGGGGGGGGCGGTGTTTGTGGCGGGGTCCCCCTTTCCCCTCCCCTTCCCCGGGGTCGGCGGGCCGGGCCGGCGAGGGAGTGTGGCGGGGCGGCAGCGATCATGGCAGCGCGGAGGAGGGGAGCAGCGGGACGGGGCTGAGGGGGGGGCGGCGCGGGGTCGCCTCCCGGCCTGGCGCGGGGTTGTGATTTTGCCAGGTCGAGGAGCTCGTCGGTCAAAGGGCTGCGGAGCTGTTAAAGAGTGACTAATTGATAGGCAGAGGGGCATGTGATCCGGCGGACCCAGAAGCGCTTAAAGGGCTCTTTCTCCACCGAGCGGGAGGTTGAGCTGGGTTCAGGGATGGCTGACGGTGCCCTGGATCCTGGAGCAGGCTTCGGAAGGAGGGAAAATTGTGGTAGGAAGGCTGTAGGAAAGGCTTCAAGCTGCCCTGGTTTCCATGTGAAAGTTACCTGCGTGTTTGGTAAAAACTTAGCGTCTGCTGGCAAGCTAGGGGTCTCTCTGAATGCTCTGGCTTTCCGCGTATGTTTTGTCTTTTTAAAGGCTCTCTGTTGCTGCCCTAGGAAAAAAAAAAAAAAAAAAAGCAGGTACAGGTGGTTAGGGAAGCTGCAGCTGGAGAAAAACGTGGGAAATAGGAAATATAATGGTGAACATTGAAAATATGGAGTGTTGTGGTGTAGTGAGTTCAGTGACTGTGAGAAAATGTCGTGAAATTGCTGCTGTCTGAACTGTGGGCTTTGACTCCTTATTACCATTTTGCATGTTTTCAACCATCTCTTAATAGCTTTGTCGTAATGTAAAGTGCTAACCAAAACACAACCCCCTTGTTAGGTTTGCATCTCTTCACCGTGGCAGATGCAGGAAAGTTTTTTCTGTTTCAGATTTGTTAACAGAGGCTACTTGGCTAAGTTGTAGTTACTATTTTTTTCTTAATGGTGTAACATCAAATCCAGAAACCTTGTTTGAAACTTGAAATCCAAGTGTAAGTCTTCCTATCAACAGTTGGGAAAAAAAACTTTCACAGAATTGTTGAACTAATAAACAGTAACAAGACAACTTCGTCACCATCTTCCTTTCATCTTTTCCTCCTCCTACAGCTCTATATTGAATTATATTGGCAAATCTGCATCTGCAGAGGGAGTAAGGGAATAGCAAATAATACCATGTGTTTTGAAAGCTGATACAGTGTGAAAGGTCTCTCTCGAGGAGTTCATGAGTTTGCTTTGAAGAAGTGGTTCACAGTGGAAGATGTTTTCCCAGTTTATTCGTGTGTTGATAATATGAATAAAACTACCAACACTGCAGTGTAATATTGTTGGGTTTTTTTCTGTGATGTTCCTTGCAGCAGAAAGCTTAGTAGAGCTGAACCTGAAAGTTACTCATGAAGATGCTATGTATAACCATAGTATTCCTGGTTTGTGTCAAAGAAGCTCTTTCTTTTTCAGAAGTATTTAATTTATTTTATAAGTAACAGTATCTCAAATACAATCTTACAAACAATGGCTTTTTGTAAAAAAAAAAAAAAATCTTTTAATTACAGTTGAAGAAAATATTAAGTGATTAAAATAGCTTTAACATAACTTCAGTGGCTAGTTTCGTTCTGAAAACCTAAGTTTTCAAAGTATTTTGGAAGTATTGGTTGATAAGCCTTGATGGATGGGGGCATGTAAAAAGGAAATCTGTTAAGTTGGTGTCATGTATGCAAGAGTCTATGAAAATTAGTGCAGGCTGTGGTGTGATTACTCTTAGAGTGGGCTTAAAGCCTCTGCGTGTTTAACCTTTCAACAGCAGGGAGTTGGGTTAGGTATGCTGACAGGTGCTGCTCGTTTTTCTCGTGTGTTCTTGCCAGGGCGCTGCTTTCCTGACCTGTGGTATCATTTGTTGTGCCTTGTTTTGTAGGGTTTGCAGTTCTGCCGTTCTGTGTTTTTGTCCCATTCTCCAGCTCACACCTCTTCTTAGTATGACCTTTGGGTTAGTGGTCTGAATATTACTAACCCTGCTCTCAGCTGTTGTAAAAAGGTGCAATCAAGACCCAGTTTCTTTTCCTGGAAGTACCTTTCCTTTGTCATGTCAAGGGACCCTGTGTAATCCAAACTGTCCCAGGTGATGTTAGGTAGTGGCCTCCTAAGTTTGGTTTTTCTGGCCTAGAGACAGAATCTTCTATCACCAGCCTGTCCTGCAAATAATTTGTCTCTGAGGCTGTCGAGTCACTTTTCCTTTTGTTCAAAGCATGGCACTTTTCTGCAGTGATGATCCCTTAGCTCTTTCTCTGCAATGAGGATTAATGTTCATGTGTGGGAAACGGTGAGGGGATTCGCAGCAGGAGTGAGGGATGTGCATTTACTTGGTAGACTGGGTTCTGTATAGTGATGTCTGTGTGCTGGTTAATTAACAGAGACACAAATCATTTTCACTAGAACTTTTTTCTCAAGTGTGCCAAGCTGCTCTTTGGCAACAATTATGTAGTCTCCAGGTCTGAAGTTTCTTCCCAGTTGTCTGCCTTTACATATTGTGTAGTAAATAATCTGTTGTTGTAGTCTGTGTTGAAAGGCTATTTTTAATAGTATCATTAGTAATTGTACTTCACATATTTAAAGTGACTTTACCGTTCTGCTGGAATAGAGTAATTATTTTAAATGGCTTATTCAGCCAGTTTGGGGGAAAATAATTAGTGGTCGATTTTGGAGCACTATAGGTGCTTGCCTTTAAAAGTGTGTCCACTTCTCCAGCTTACTTGGAATTGCTCAATGTGCTTTCAAAGTTCTGTCAGACTTGGGGCAGTACTAAGAAACTGCCAGCTGGTTTTATGACTAATATTGCAAAAATGCTTCAGGTAGAACATATGCACCCTAAGTTTCTGAGGCTGTTCCTTGATCTTCAAGAAATACAGGTTACTCACTTTGAGTTGTCTTCTTCCCTGTTACTTATTAAACACTTTCCTAGAGTTCTGCCCCCTTTTTTAAATTACCATTGAGTTCTGTTTGTGGGCTATTCTAACATCTTGGCTTTCTGCTACAAAGATCTGGCTGAGCCCTTTCTGAGAGTCCTGGCGGTAAATTCTTTAATGGCATCACACATTGTCCCTCTTTATTTATTTATTTATATTTCATTAGGAGTTGTGAGGCATTAGTGAGAGGCTGAGCTTTTGCTTTTGGCCTAAAACCAAAAGCGAACTTCTCCAAAAGATGTTGCACCGAAATGTTCCTCCCTCGGAAGGAAAACCCAGGCAATGTAGTTGGGAGGGCATTTTGCTGCCATTGCATCTAGGATAAAAATCCACCCTCCATTAAATGGCATGCTTAACTCTGCTTGCTCCCTTCCCCCCTCCAGATGTTATGCCAGGCAGAAGCCAGGCTGCCTGCACACTGAAGCACATCCAGCACCGCAGGTTGGAGGCTGTTGGGAGCAATTTTTGTGGTGAAGTTAAGTTCCATGTGTTGTCTGCAGCTCCTCAGTGTGATGTGATAATACGGCCAGGAACGTGTCTGAACTTGTCTAGACTCAGCCTACCTACACGAGAAACTCCTTTTGAAAACCCCTTTGTGCTAGTGTTTTAAAAATGGGGATTGCTTAGTTGGTACTGAATGAGTTTGCACCAAAATACCTGCTCATGTTCTTCTGAACATTAGAACGGTTGGTCTCTGCATAGATAGTACCAGGGCAGATTGGACTTTCCAAAAACACTTGCAAAACAAAAGTTTGTGTCAGCCTAGCCTTTACTGGTTTGCGGCAGTATGGAGTGGTGTGAACGTAAGACCAGATGAAATGGCACAGAGCGTGCGTTTTAGTTTTTGTTGACACCCAGTTCAGGCTTATTTCATAAAAGTTATCGGATTCCTCTGTTGCTGGCATGGAAATTGTATTGTGGCAAGGAAGAGGACTTTTTTTTTTAACTGGAGAGTATACCAGCTTTTGAAGGTGAGAGGTTGCAGAGTAAGGCTTGGAGCTCCTTTAAGTCAGTGAGAAAGTGAATTCATTTGAAGTAGCTAGTGGTACTGGATTTAAAAATCCATATTTCAACAGAGTTGGCTGTGAAGGGATTCTTAGTTTGGAAGACTTCATGTATATTCCAGCAATTTACATGTAATATTTCTCTAAATTATCCTTTTAGCTTTTGTTTAGAAAGCTGAATTTTTATGTCTAGTAAATTTCAATATTTAATTGAAATGTGTCAGATAATGATGGTTTCCATTGTGTGTAGGAAAAAAAGTTTTATTGTTATGAACCCTAGCCTTTTTTGACCTAGCTTTCTGGTGGGAAAAGGTCTTTTAAAAACCACTATTTTTGAGGTAGGCAGATCTTTTCTGGAAGTCCTCAATTTTTTTCATGTGCTTAGAAGAATTTTTAGCTGTATCATGGTTTAGCTAGTAGTCTAAAGTTGACATTTTGCATGAAAATATTTATGTGTATCTCTGAAAGTACTACAGGAATTTGCTCTAAAACCTCTTTCTGTATTGTGTAAAATGTAGGACACTTCTGTGTGTATGAGTGAGGGGAGCCAAGGTGAGGTAGGGATTAGCCAGTGGTGATACTGATTTTAACATCAGAAATCTGAAATTTTTGAGCATAGCAAGGAAACATTTCCAACATTTTTGTGCAAGTGTTTTATTGGTCTTGGAGAACAGACAGAATATTGGCTTTTAACAAAATGAAAATTGCTTTATAAATGCATGTTTATCCCTGTGGGTGGGCTATTTAAATTCTTTATATCAAATGAACCACCTGTATTGCCCAGAAGTAGATGTACTTGATTGGGAGCCTAAAGACATGTTTTAGCTAATAGTTGTTTTTAATTGCTTTTACTCTGACTTTGTGCAAGTGTTTAATTTTTGCTTTCTAGCAAAGATGATAGGATGCTACTTTAAGTAAAACTCGGATCTGTGGATGAAAGCATGTCTATTTACAGTTGGTATTAGTGCTGGAGTATAGGTACTGTTCAGAGAAATACTTGAAGCATACTTAGGTGAGACATCAGGACATACCACATTTAACATAACAGATTCAAATCAACCAGATTCACTCACACATGATGCATTTCCCACAGTGGGTAATGCTAGTACTCCTGGTCCTGATTTTCAACCTTGCAGGTGTTTGCAAAACTGCCATTAAACAAACAACAACCCAAAAAAAACATGTAGATATCTTCTGTTAACAGATTTTTGGCCTGCTTTTCAAAAGCAGCTCTCCAAGTGCGTGTCAGGAAGAATTTGGATTTCCAATACTCCTCAGCTCAGATACAGGGAGGTTACCACATGTTGGCTGAAGGATGGTACCGGTGTGTGGGCAGGCTCATCATCTCAACGTCCTTGGCTTTCCTGCGCTTACTGTATTTAAAGTGTTTGCTGGTACTCGTCATCCTATGGTATGGTATTCTTCCAGTCTTCAAATAGTTGTACGTTATTTTTCAAAGATCTGTGGGAAAAGCATATATAGAAGGCAAATATAGGGACATGAGAAGTCAGAGTGTGCAACTGGTAAGTTTTTAGGCATTACCTGTCAGGATATGAGTATCAAGGTGGAATGTGGGGCTGTAGCTGCACCATGAAACCTTTGATGGTGTGGTTATATCAAAAGCCAGTTTTACTGATGATAGTATGGCTCTACATGCTTGGCCTGGTACAGGGGTTTGCTAGAGCTAACTGCTGCCAGTGGAATACCTGCATTTTTATTCCAACCCTTACTTAAACACCAGCAATACCCCAAGAATTTAGTTGATCTCCTGAATGAAAACATTGGGTTTATATCATTGTTCAGATTCAAATATGCATCTCTACTATTTTTGATGAAATACTTCTGATTATAGACCTAATACAGTGATAGATTTGTATTTGTACATTTGTTGTGGGGGGAAAGAGACTGTTCTTGTGTGGTCTTATATCAAGATTTCTTCTCTAGTTTTTATTTGGAAATCCTAACTGAAGTGTGAGCAAATTAATTGGATTTCCCCAGCCATTTGAAGGCAACATTTTTGTTGATGTCTAGTAAAGTAATCAACTGCTGGCAGAGAACTCTGTCAGGTTTTCAATAGATGTTCTGTCTTACTACATTTACTGAGTTTTCCTCTTTTTTTTTTTTTTTTTTTCTCCACGTCTGAGAAGTCAAAGTGAAGGTAGGATAAAACAACAAAAGGCAGGATTTTCTCTTTCCCTGAACTAAGGAATATAACCCCTTCTTTCATGTTCATATTGGTGGTGTTGGATTTTCCACAGAGGTGATTTATCTGTTGTGAGCGGAGAGTTGTGGGGCATGTGTGTGCTTTACCTTAGAGTTCAGGGCTGTCCATGTTTGGCCTGATCTTTGTCTCAGTCTGTGGGACTCCCGTGACATCCCTTTTGCTAATCCACACGCAGGTAAATCTGAGGAGGACTTCTCCACTCTGCTCTGTACAAATCTTGAGCTTAGTTTTGATACTCTTTTCCTTTTGAGAGGGCAGTGGGGGGAACCCTTGTGTCATGGAGGAGGCAGGAAACCTGAGACCTGATCTTTCAAGTCAGTCCTCTGCCTTCCCTGGAAACTTCTCTGGGTTAGCTCAACACTCATCCAGCATCTATTAGGGAAGTGACAGGAGTGGGTGTGAAGTCTATTATTTTGCTTCTCTTCTTCCTATATCAGGTGATAAAAACAAAACAGTCGTGTGTTCTTTATGTGTCTCAGTACATAGGAAGATTTTAAGTAAGCTAGGTCTTCCCGTGGTTCCAGTCAGATTAATATTTGTAGGTGCAGACCAATTGAACTGAATCTGGTAAGAAGAGTGAAGCACTTAGTTTAAAACATCGTTTGCATTTTGATAAAGTTTAGTAGGGAGGAGGGAAGATGAGGATTTAAACTTCATGGCATTCTTATTCTGAAACAATCAAACTGGTGTCCTTACAGAGGGAAAAGATGCCGTAAAAAGAGATCTAGTAGTTCTTGATATACTGTTGTCAGAACGTCAGAGAAGAGGGTTGCAACTCCAGAGCTGTGGCTGCCGCTGAGCAGGGCGTACGGAGGGTTGGCCGTACCCTATGGCTGTGGAGCAGAAAATAGTTTTTAGACTCTTGTGGCAAACATAAAGCATAGCAGTTGTCATCTTGGTACGTGTGAGCTACTGTAGATTGTTGCATCTCTGGTGTCCGCAACTGTCCCCTGATGCTATTAAAAATAACAACATTATAGAAGTAAATCATTAAAAAATATTTTCTTGGATAGCTTTTATCTAGTGCATTAAAAAAACAAACCCAAACACACAGCTCTTCTCCAGAATAACTCAGATGTTTGACCTGATTATTTTGAATGAAACCTAGGCTTTAAACATATTGTATTTTTAACTATGGAACATACTATAATTGTGCTATGCTCCAAGTTACAAAACATTTACAAATTGGGTGCATGTGAAATGGAAATGTAAGCAGACAACTGTAGCAGAAGGAATTGGGTACCATATAATTTTAGTCCAGCTGGACTGCCTTACATGCCTGAACTTGTTCTCAGGCAGTTTCTGTAGCTTAATCCCCCTTACTTTAATGCAGACAATTATAGATTGGTGACATCTTTTATACTGAGGAATTAGCAGTTACAGAATCTTTTGCCTACTGGCTGCACTTGATTACTTTCCACTGTGAAGAGCTGCTGCCTCTTTTCAATGGCAGCAAGTAAGAGCAGCTCCTGCTGTGACATTCTTAAAATATTTTACCCCACACTTGAAGCTCCTGACCACCTGCTTTAGGAGAGTTCAGCTGCTGGGGATGGCTGTGTGGGCTCATGCTTATAGCAGCATCGTAGTATTGATTCTGTCATTGAGACCGCTTGCTGCTGTTCGGCAAGGTGCAGTGCCCAGCCAAGGGCAGGCACCACCGTAATGGTTAATATTATATATAAAATGTGTGTGTGTGTATATAACAGCCTGCTAAAGGAAAGTGATTTCCTTTGGTGGTTTGGGGCGCATTGGAAGCGGTGTGCCTCTTCTGCAGCCTTTCGGTTTCTTTTCTTGTGCTGCCCCTGCAGAGAGCACAGTATTGCTTCTAGTCACCGCAGGTTTCTGTCTTCCTGGAACATCCCACCTGTGTTTGGAACTGGCTGTTTTCAGCTAAGACAATGAAATGCTTTTCTGTGGCTTCATGTGAGAAAATACATAAGCTTCAAATTAACCAGCTCTTCCCGCCCGCACTCCCAGCTGTGTAGGTTCATCTTAAAGCTTTCAACTTCCCTCATCTAACGTCTGCTAAGGTAGTTTCCCAACCTCATGGTTTAGTGTAAGAGAGGTCAGGAATGAAGACAACCCATATACAAATTTTGCTTTCTGAAATGATGTCTATTGAAAGCTATTCAGTGATTAAAATTCCAGTCTTCAAAACATCTTGAGACTTTCCACTTAATTGCCACGTGTCATCTCTATTGAAAATGTTTGAATTGAAAACTCCAGGTAAAAGTGCTTCCCTGTAGTGTAATGAATGCATCTCTTCCCCTGCACCTCTTCAGCTCTCTCAAAGGCTTTGAGTGACGCGCCTTCTAGTTTGGGAGCAACCAGGACAGCTGTTTGTGTTGTCCCAGCCTGTAGTATTATCAGTCCAGTTCCCCAAAAGCTGGGGCAAATAAAACCCAAATAAGATGCTAGAGACCAAGAAACTAAGTGTTGCCTCATTTGGATGTCCTCCGTATACATTTTTAGTCTCTCCCACCTGTATCACGTAGAGATGTTTCATTATTTAGGAGTGAGAAATTATCCATCTGCCACACTATTTCTTTTGCATATTTCTTTCTGGTTTTAACAATAGACACCTCATGGGGTATCGTGGTGCCTGGTTACATACTGCATTCGGAGAATGAGAGAAAGCTCTGTAAAGGTGGAGGGTTCAGTTACAGAAAGAGTACAAGGTGTTTGACGTAACATTATGTTCTTGAGATTTTATTGTAGTTTCATATTGCTGCTTAGTTTTTGCATTGCATGTTTCCAGGAGAACACCACCCAAGTTGCTTTCCTCATGACAAAACATGGCGCCGTATGCGAGTGCTGAGGATATACAACGTGTATACGTTACAGCTTGGGCGCTTGCCTGGCTTTTCCCTCCCTCCACAGAAGGAGAGAAATGTAACTGGGTATTCGCTTTATTACAGCTGCTCTGCACAACAAAGAGACCAAGTCCATTTGTAAAAGTGCTTTCTACTTGATCTAATAAATGTCCTTTGCTACTTACTGTCTGTGTATGATCCAAGGGCTACATCCTGTGTGAAATCCTAAATCGGAGGCTAATGGTATTGCACTGAGAAGTTTAGCCTTTGTTTTTTCCAGCAAATCAGGAGAATCAGCAGTGGGAACTTTTACTCCTTAACTGGTGATAGGTGGGGTGGCTGTAGGAATGGGCAGGAGCTGGTAAGAGCAACATTTGGATGCTGGAATTTGAGCCTAAGCTGTGATTTGATTTGAAGTTTTGACCAAAAACTCCTTCTTAAAAAAAGAAATTTTTTTCATTATCTTTCATCAAATAATTTGACAATAAATGAAAACCTAGATTCCTGTAACTATTCCTATAGTTACAATTTAATTTTAAAATTGTTGCTTTCTTCTGTAAATGTTACTTGTAGTGGAATTCTTATATGTCACCACATACATTAGACAACGTGCACATCATAAGGGATTTTTTTTTTTAGTAGAAATCTTTAAGCTGCTGGATTGTGAACAAAACCAGAATACAATTCCCTGTGTCAGCCATGCATGATAGTTGGTGGGAGAGGTGTGTGGGGAGGTTACAGCTCCTGAATGGTAGAAGATTCCTCTAATTCACTTTCTGCCTGTTTTGAGAATATCTGTTTGCCAGGACTCTAGTGTTCATTGTCTCGTATGTTAGGGCGACCTACTTATACAGCTTTCTTTCCAAGGTGCTTACCTTCTATACATGGAAAGAATCATACACTTTATTGGTAACAGCAGGATTAGGTATTGTGCCTATGCTCTGCTTTGCATAAGGCCGCAGTGAAGTGACTCTCACACGTCAGTTTCTTCATTCTCCTAAAAAAATAAAAATCTGATTCAATTAATTAAAAAAAAAATTCCAATTACCTGTATATTGCTCTTTGTTTGCACAACGGTTAGGTTTTACAAGGAGGCCTCTAGTTTGTGAATTGATTTGGAAGATTTTCTTTTATTTTGGAATACTGTGTGATGACCTAGTTAATTGAGAGTAATTACTGTCTAAATATATTGGTTTAACATAACAAAAGGCTGTCTGGAAAAAAAACAGGGAAGGGAAAGAATGGCTCAAGATAAACCACCTCTTTGCAAACACTTAAGAGTTGTTAAGGGACATCTCCAGAGCTATTAGCAGAGAAGGCTTTAACTTCGCTATTGTAATTTAGCTCCTGAGGCTTGAAACAAACCAGCAGAGCAAAAGAATTGATCTGAAAAGGAATGCTTTCTCTGGTTCTGTGGGTAGCATTTTGTTGGGAAAGCACTTGACACGTAGGAGTCATGGGATGCCCTTGGAAAGGAAGGAGTTGGATGCCGGTATTTAGCATGGATTTGGTTGATAATATGGAGCTATAACCTTTATTTGCTGCCTTCCCCCCTCATCTCTTTCTGGAGCCTTGCCCTTAGGACTGAAATTGAGCACTGTGTTGATTTTAAGTAGGCTCACCTGGTCGCTGGGGTGACTTCTGATTGCAGGCTTTTTTTCAGGAGTTAGAGCCTAAATCCTGTCAGACCTGCTCTGTAAGTATGGCAGAGCAGGACTGTTCTAAAAATGGAAAAATTGCTTAATTTAGGAAAGGTAAGGAGGGCCTGACACCTGAAGGGCTATGTTAAGAAAGAGATGTATGGCCATTCCTGTAATTAGGAGAGATCAGTCACGTAAATTACATTGGCTGGATCTGGCATGCTCATATTCGTTTCAGAGTTGTTTGGTTTATAATAGTAGTTTATCTCATATGGCAGAGAGCAAAGGGGTAGTGTGGTGCAAGTCACACCTCAGGAGTAAAAGAAAGCAGGCATGGATGTGTAAGCAGAAGCCTTTAGATGATAACCCCTTTCTCTCAGAGGTCTAACTCTTCATTCCTGTCCCTGAAGTATCTGCTGTCGGTGCTATGCAATTACAGCTGAGGCACAAAGGTAAAGACCTAAAAAAACAAGTGTATATATATATTAAAAAAAAAACCAAAAAAAAACCAAACCCAAAACACAAAAAACCCCAAACCAACAACCAAAAACCAACGAACCAAAAAAAAAAAACCCCACAAAAAATACAAGAAAATTTCAGGGCCTTGAGTGTGTTTGACCTTGAAGCCATCTTTCTTGTTAATGCTTGCATGTGCTTGTAAACTCCACTAATGTGCCTCTAGCAGGAAGGCAGAGCAGCGAGGTATACTGCTTCAGTCTCTGGAACCTGCAGATAGTTTGTAAGTGACACGTATTTTTCCCAAGCAGAGTGCTCCGTTCAGAGTGGTGGTGGGGTGTTGGTAGTGGGGAAGGAGGGGGAGCACTGTGTCGTGGAAAGACTGGGAACAAAGCTAGCAGTGATACGTTGCTGGCTTTTCTGGTGGTGTAAGCAGGGAGCATGACTAAAATGTGAGCACTGTGGGTATCTCTTGCAGCAGAGCAGTGCCATACGGCCTCTCAGTGGCTATCTCTTAGGGTTGTCTGTGTCAAAGAACTTGAACTTAAGTCAGATTTGCTTTGTCATCCTGACTTTGGCTCTTGCCACTTTCAATTTCTCTTTAGTTTCTGGAAGTTTCTTCTTAATTCTCTAGTGGGAAAGCAGGAGATGTATCCGAACACACTGAAGGGCTCGTTCCAAACAAAACTTGCTGCGCGTTAATCAAAACAGTGGGAGCGGGAAGGTGGGTTTGTGAATATCTGATCACAAACGGGTGGCAAATCTGTTTTTCAGCATGTGTTCTTTAGTTAGCTTTTAACTAAATGCTGCAGAGGGCTGGAGTTGTTTCCCAATGGCAAAGCAAGCAATGAAATATGACACAGGGAGGGGAAGAGGGTTGGCAGAGGGCCTATGTGCACAAATAGCCCACTACCTTTTGAAGCAGATTTGCAGCCAAGCAAACAAAAAAACAGTGTGGACTGCTTTACAAAGAATTACAGTAGAAATCTTCTTCTTGGAACTTTTCCTTTTCCCTCTCAATGTTAATAAAAAGTCATTATTGCTGATTCCAGAATCATAACTTGCAAGATGTTGTGGTATGTCTGAAAACGTATTTATATGATAGTGGATTAGGACAAGAAAGAGCTGTGTTGCAGTCTTTTATAGCGCTTAGAATACCTTTTGCCTTGGATTGCTGTTAATACAGGGAGGAATCCTAGTGAAAACTAAACTCTAGATCATAGTGTTAGCTGGTTGAGTGAACAGGAGTCTCTTGGCACAACCCTGTTGTGAGTTATGTAAATCTTGTGCAGTGTATAAGCAACAGGCGGTTGGTGACGTAAAACTGAGCATTTGTCTCTATTTATTGGCTAATGTGACACGCACCCTTGCTGTAGCATTTGACTGAGCAGGCTGTATTAAATATAGCCCTGACACTCCTAAGTAGAAAATACCTCAAGCTGAAAAATAGTTTCTGGTCTGAAATGAATTGTTCTAAATGTAGAAATCTTAGATGGTGGCTCTTTTGTCTCCGTATCAAAGTCCGTTCCATGTTGATGACGAAAGGGCTCACTGAGGCTCAGCGTGACGATCGATCGCCATGGCCATGTTGTGCAGAACATTCCTCCAGTGCCTCCTAATGCTTTGGCTGTGCTCTGGGAGACTTAGCAGGATGTCAGTAGCTCCTGCCGTTAACACAGCGTGATTATCTTCTGTCATTCGTGATGGATTACCAAACTGATACATCTGTTGTTTAGGTCCTCTCCCACCCGCCCCCGTCACGGGTGGCTCACAGATCTGCCTAATGCTGCTATTACCCCCTTTGACCCAAGCTTCAGTGCTATTAGCTACTACGCTTTGGGTCCCCTGTGTTTTCTGTGAGGAGAAAGCAGTGATGCTTCTCCCATGCAGTTCTGATTTTATCCAGAATGTCTGATTTTTATTTTTTTTTCCCATGAACACTGTAGGAATTGAACAGGAGGCAGTTTCTCTGCTCACCGTTTTGAGCCTCTTTCCAGCTGGCAAGCAGTCCAAAAAAGCCCTATGTTTGCTTTTTCTCAGGGTCATACTGCAAATGTTTCTCTTGCTTTCACCTTGGCTTTCTGGCTTTGCTTTAGACACATGACACTCCATCACACAATACAAACCCTCAGCGTATTGCTGTACTTGGTAGTGCTGCTTCTGACTGGCCTTCTGCATTTGTTTTAGGTGGTGATTCCCAGTTCTTGAAGGTTTGTGTTGGTGTTTTTTTTCTAGCCTGCTCAAAAAAGCAACACAGATTTTTGTAATCATGAATAAAAAGCAGTTGTTATGCCCATTGCATTTGGTGAGATTTTACTCATCTCCATTCTCGCGGCACCTACTCACAATGTGTAAATTAGGGCCACAACCTCACAGATGTGTAAACAGAGGAATTACATGACTTGCCAAACACTTACGTAATAACTTAATAGTATATCGTGGAACGGCAGCTAAGACTCTCATGAATCCTCTTCCTGTTTGACTGTTCCTCTTTTCAAATTAATTATCATATGAGTTTCAACTACACCACGACTCGGGAATCAATAGCGTTTGTGGCTCTCTGAAAGTCCTTAATATATCACAGACTTCACTGTCATTTGTCTTTATTCAGTAAGAACTTCTGACTCAGATGGTTTGTAAGTTCCTTTGAGCTCTGACTATCCGGAGCTGAGCAGGCACTTTAGTGATTAATAAATAGTCTTAGATTATGCGTGGCTCATACACGACCATATGTTCCAAAAGCAGCCAGACTTGAGTTATTATCCATAGCTGCTGATGCCCTTTGGCCCTCAGAGTTATCATAAGAGCATTCTTTGTGTTTTGTTCATCTTACGCTTTTCTTGGACATTTTGTGCCAGAATAAAATGGAGAGATTTACTCTTTCTGAAATTAGCTCAGGAAATTAGGCTGATAGAAAGAAATTGCCCTGTTTGCATGCTGCTGTGTGGCACTTCCCTCGGTGTCTCTTTTTGGCAAATTTCATAAACAGCTAATGGGGTAGAAGTCTCAAAGACTTGTAAGCTCCAAGATTTCCAGTGAAAATGATGCAGAGTAGAAAAGTAGTCTAAAATATTGTCCCTGGCAAGTAAAATGCTATATTTTGAGCTCTGTTTTATCTTGGTGAGTCTGTGTGTGGTAGAGATAAAAGCTTTTAAAAAAAAACAACACATGTACAGCAGAGCTAATATAGTCTGGCTAATATTTTTGCTTAACTATTTAGGATGACATATGTAAACCTGTGAAAAAGACCTGACCCACCTGTACTTTAGGTTATAACCTGACTTTTTGCTTTCTAGGAATCTACAAGCCGCTATTGGAGCCTACTATGATTTTGAGAGTCCAAATATCAATGTACCCTCCATGTCCTTTGTTGAAGATGTCACCATAGGTGAAGGAGAGTCCATCCCTCCCGATACCCAGTTTACAAAAACATGGAGGATACAAAACACAGGTAAGGCTTTTAGACTGTAGCAAAACTCATGTAGCATGTATTGTGTGAGAGGGTGGCAGATCTAATAGAAGAGATGCTGGCAGGAGGTTCAAGTGCACTTAACTTGGAACAGAGCCACCCTGTCAACTGAAGGAGCTAGCCTGCCAGCCTGTGCGTATTCCCATTCTTACGTTGGCACAAACATTTTGTGGCGAGATGTGCGGCTCAATTCACCGGTCTTACTCCTCATGCCACCACACGAACAAAAACTCTAGGAAATTTCTAGATAAAAGAAACTGAAGTACAACTTGGGAGGTTGTTTTTGCTTTTTTATTATTATTTTTTCAATGGAAGTATCGACGTGAAAATAGATAAACACTCCTTAGCTAGTCATGGTTCTGATCACTTGATGCAAACAAATTAGAGTATGTTTTTAAATCAATGAAGAGATTGCTTTTAATCTCCAAGCTTTTTAGCTTGTGAACAGCGTGCATATTACCACTACCCTACATCACGCCATTTCTCTGGCCATCCTTGTTGTTTGGTCATTTGGCTTTCCATGGATTTGTGTTCTCTGTGAAGAAGGCGGTGATGCAATGATCTAATTCTGAGAAGAGGTAGAGACTTAAGGGTAATGTGGCAGGTACCCTATTTAATATGCTTTTGACAGAATTGCTTTTTCATGCTCTGAGAGGATGCAAGGCTGGAGAGACCACATTCCAGCATGAAATAATTCAAAACAGTGACTGGGATCCAGGAAGTGAGACTAGGCAAAATACATTCTCGGTGCTTGATCTGTTGAGATGTAGTCAGAGAGAAAAAATAGATCCGTGGATGCAGAGTGGAATACCTTGTCTTCAGGTGTTGCAATGACAGGATGCTGCATGAATGTTTAAGCTGTGTGTCTGAATTTAATTGACCTGCTTGCACTTTTATGAAGAAGAATGATAGAACAACAAGGTATAATACCATGAATCATCACGAGTAAAGTTCAGATGTGTTAGTATTTCTACTTGTAAATAGCTGCAGTACTCAAGTGTTGTACGGATTTGTGCTGAATATCAAATTATAATAGAGAGTAAAATTGTACTAAAAAAATCTAGGAGTGTATCACCAGGATGTGAGAGGTGAGAAAGGGTGTGTGTGTAAGAACACTAATTTATAAAGCCTGTGTTCTAGAGAAAGAGTTTAATTATTTGTTTGCTTTTTCTGCCTCAATTTGTTTGATTTAGCACAATGGCAAGGTGACATGTATAGCTTGCTTAAACTCTAATAACATGAAAAATTGGCAAGTTTTTTATAACAGTCTCACATACAGGTCTTACACATGTAGTAAGTTTGACAGGTCTTGTTTCTCCACTGTTAGTATCTTAATTTGCATGTGTTATGACCACACCTCCTCCTTTCTCCTTTCAGACTCCTTCCTCTCTTATTCCTCTGATGTACCCTTTCCTGCATGCAAATTCAGCCTTAATTCAACATCCTAGTTCAAGCACTATTTCATTATTCTTGGAATGTTTGACCTTCTGAAATCCATGGGCCTTCTAAAACGAGGAAAGGAAGTTAATCTCAACTTACGAGTTCCTGGCAAGGCCAACATTTGTTTTGGCTTCTGTGTGGGTTAAAGCCTGATTTCTTAAAACGTACATCTGTGCTCTTAACAGTGGTGCTGGAGGCTAGATCTTGTTAAAACCACGCTGTTGAGGCATGTTTTAGTTAAATGCAACTTCACATACTGTGTTATGACTGTGCAGTTTAGGGAAGACCATGGCATTTTAAAACCATTTTATGGTTCAATTAAGGTACAATATCAAAGGACTGTAGTGTTTCCAGATAAAATCTGCTTGTTGGGTAGATAACTGAAGCAAAGCCAAGGTTTTTAACAGCTCTACAGGAAGCCTTGATTAAATGACTTCAGTTCTAGAACACGAAATACCTGAGGCATGTGTCACCAAAGCGTTTAGTGTCTGACGAGTATGACAAGCAGAGCTCTGAGAGATTGTCAGTTTTAAGCATGCAGGCAGTAAGCTAGGTTCAGTTGGGTTTTCATATATGTTATTAAAAACTAATACCCTGCTCTGATACCTTCCAGGACAGTGCTTGGCTTGTCTGCCAAAAGACCAGTTTGTATAGTAGAACCATTGCTGAAAGAGCAGCAGGATTTAACAGACTTGCTTCCTCTTCCCACTCTACCCCCAGCTGCTGCTGGCTCTGCAGGACAGTTACTACAATTTATCATCTCCTGAGAGATGAGTGTACCAAAATAGAATGACATAATCATAATTTCATTTTATGGGGCTTATCAGTTGCAGCGTTCTAGGCACCTTGCAAGCCTAAAGCCATTAAAACCGATAAAAATCACATAAATTATTTAAACTAAACCATGTTGCTGGGCTGCCAACCTTTTCAGATGAGACTTCATACTCAACTCCCACACGCCTTGGTCTGAGGTCACCTAGTCACTCAGCTCCTCTTTCAGAGACCTCCTTATCTCAGCACTGTTTCCAACTGTAGTGATATATCCCCCACTCTGAATATCTCACTTTACTTGTTCATGTCATGCTTTCCCTGCCAGATTGTGAATTTCATAAATAAGGACTTGACTAGAAAACCAGTCTTTGCCATGTCTTCACTGAAGTATCCACAGGGATTAAATTAGGAGGCGAGCTTTTGCAAAGGATGCTTTTTGGGGTAATCTAAGGTCAGATCAGCATCCACTTTCTCGTCTTAAACTAGACATGGAGTGGTTCCAAGCCTCTTCGTTCAGGCTTTCCTTTGCTGTTTCATCAACCTCAACCAAGCATTGGGTATTCTCAAAGTCATTGGCTTAGTCATGTCACGTTACTGGGGAAGAAGCAAAAGAAAATGCTGCTAAACTGCTTTTTCTTGAGTCTCAGAAGCACTTTTCTTTTTTTCTGCCCCAGTATTTGTTATCTTTGGTGGAGATGGCTGTGCTTACATGCAGTAACTGTTTTCTCTACCTCTACAGATTGTCAGGTCATGCTGTCAGTCCCACTATCTGCAGTCTAAACATTGATCTCCTCAAATAAATTATATGTTCGCAAACCTTTCCACCTGTGCACAAGGCTGAGGGAAGGGTTGGTGCAAGAAGGGAAATAAATCCATCTACAAAATAGTACTAGCTCTTCAATTATAGTTCAAACTGTGAGTTCCTCCCGAGACTGCTAACAGGCTTAAAAAAGAATGAATCCCTGAAAGAAAATGTTCTCGGTGCTTTATTAATAACGTGTATCTTGAATGTCACAAGACTCAAGAGCTGCATGTAGGGAGGCAGGAACACACCTAGGAGGGGGGGAACCCACCTAGGGCTGACCTCTTCTTTGTGTCTAGCATTGATAAAATATATATATGTGTCAGTTATGTTGATTTTCTTTTTTTTGCGGCTGTTACACTGTGATTCTGAGAATTTTCCTGTGTAAAGATGACCTAGGGATTATTCAAACAGAAATATAAAATTGTCCTGCTGGTCTCTAAATGGACCAGTTAAGCTTTGTCTGAAAATGATTCTTCTTCAGCATCCATTGCTGGCTGTGTTACTTGTATCTTGGTATTCCTTTGACTGTTCAACAATTGCACAACTGTTTTAATAAGCATGTTTCATCCAGTCTTACACAAACAGACACAGAGCTTTTCCTGGTGCGCTGTCAGTAATTCTTTCTTCTGTTTAATCCCAGGGACAGAGGCGTGGCCCCCAGGGGTTTGTCTGAAGTATGTCGGGGGAGACCAGTTTGGCCACGTAAACATGGTGATGGTCAGGTCCCTGGAGCCCCAGGAGATTGCAGACGTCAGTGTTCAGATGTGCAGCCCCAGCACAGCAGGAATGTATCAGGGACAGTGGCGAATGTGCACTGCCACAGGACTCTATTACGGAGGTGAGTGATCCCTTTTTGCGGTTCTTCAGGCTCTTCTTCCTCATACTCCCGCTGCAGACAAAAAGGACACTCCTGGCCCCTTGCAGATGTTCTCCTGATAACCAAATGGTGACAGTACAGGTCTGCCAGCTCCAAGACTAAATATAGAAAACAGAATAGAGAAAACATAAATGAACTACTTTGTTGTCTTGGTCAGCACAGATCTGTTTCCTAAACACTGGAACAAATTCTGGATTACGCAAAGCTCTGAAAAACAAAGGGAATTGCATTTCTCCTGGAGATTCTTTCCAGTTGGTCCTTGCTGGGATTCTTTCCGGTGAACTCCATAAAATGTACATACATAAAAATCTGTGTAAGTGGTGAAAACCTCATCTGAGAAGTTCAGGCCTGGGTTTTAATACAGTAATTAATGCATCTGCTGTGAACCATATTTCTGTGTTTAAAAAAAACACTTTTTGATATTTTGCCTGGTGCCTCAGCCTGAACCACCAACATCTTCATTCATTTCAAGTCTTTCAGTCATTTTTAGCCAGCTTTAGTTTATTCTGAGAACCTCTTTGTATCTGTTTTGGCAGTTGGGAGTATCCCAAGTTACATGGGTTTGAGTGAGAGATGTTAACACTTGGAGTCAAAAATAACTCTTTTTCAGAAGTAGGGGGGTTTGGGCAGGATTGTTGGGGAAACCTGTGACTCCTCAGTGTCAAAAGGGGATGTCCCTGGAGAAAGGGCCAGGGAAGGGCTTTAGTTCCTCCGCACAGGTTGGAAGGCCTCCTCAGCTTACATTCCCTGCCCCAGCCCCGCGTGTGTGTAAAGCTGAGCGTTAAAGCAGTTTAAAATCTTCCTCAACTTCCTGAAGTTGCACATTTTGAAAGAAAGCGACCGACAAATTAAAATCCCTTTGGCTATCGAGCTCTGCCTCAAAGGTACCCTTCCCCCGCGATATAATTAAGGACGTTAATGCTAGCCGGCCCCCAGAGGTCAGGCCCCGCAGCAGCGTGAGTGCCTGGCGAGTGGCCGGGGCTGTTGCCCGGTGGTCTTGGGGGCCACCGGGGCGAGTGGGTGGACGGGCCGGGCGTTGTGCCGCGGGCGGGCAGCAGGGGGCGCCGCAGTGCCGCTCCGCGGCGGGGCCCGGGGGGTGGGGGGGCCGGGCGGTTGTGGCTCTTAGTGGGTCTTTACGGGGCGCTTATGGCCCCGGCGGGGTGCTGGGGGCCTTCAGCTAGTTGCATTTGTGGAAGGGAAAAAATCCCGCTGCCTTTAATTGGGTTGTAAAATGCAAAGTAATGAGCCCGGCCCTGATAAACCTGGGGAGGGGCTGGAGGGAGAGCTTGGGTGAGTTAATGCCAAACAGCAAAAGTACCTGCTGTCTGCTCCCCCAGGCCACCAGTGGCAGCAAGAAAGAGCCTCTCCTAGGTTAACGCTTGACTGCAGAAAACCTGGAAATGATTACATGTGGCATGAGGTGCTGTTATTAGATCTGGTGAGATGAGATAAGGTATTGCTGCTGTTCTTTTTTAATTCTCCCTCTCCGTGCAGCAAAACAAAAGTGGAGCACGTTTAATGGAGAGGTGGAGGGAAGAAAAAAAAAAAAAAAGGCAGTAAGGCTGAATTTGGATACATACCAAGAAATGTATTTATGTAAATAGGCCATAATGTTTGCATGAAGTGTAAATGAAATGGTAAGTAAAATAACAATCTTATCTGTGTACAAGAGGCAGACATGCATTAGGTAAGAACTGTAAATATGTTCCTTATTCTAACCAGTAGTTTGCGAATTTGGGTAATAGTCTACCAAGACTGGGTGCCTTATCCACCCACTGTGAGTGTTTTGGAACTGGAATAGAGATATCTTGCAGTGAGTTGTCATAAACATAGTTACTTTCTAAGTCACCCTTTTATTGTTTTATTTTAATAGTCAAGCCTTTCAAAGCTAAACAAAAACCATTGCCTTTTCTTTACCATCAGAGCAGGAGATTGGCAGTGATATTTCCTGGCTCTCATTTCAGTCTTGCTGCATAGCCTTGGATAAAGTCACTTAAGGTTTTCTTTTTTCAGTGCATCCTATTGGTAATCTGAAGATATGGAACTTCAAGTTGCTATCTCAATGTGTGTTTTTTATGTTCTTAGCTGCTAAATGTAAGTTCAGTGGGAGTAAACGTTGCCTGGCTTTCTTGAAAGATTGGACACTAAATTAGTGTTTAACTTCTGATGCTTCATAAAAATGTACTTTAAACAATCGGTCTTTTTTTCATGCAGTTGTGAAGGATGGAATTCATGTTCTGTTTTTCTCCTTCTTCCCACTTCATAAACTCCATCTAGTGACAACCTGAGTGTCTGTCTTTTCCCACAGATGTCATCTGGGTGATCCTCAGCGTGGAAGTTGGAGGACTTCTAGGTGTAACACAGCAGCTGTCATCCTTTGAAACAGAGTTCAACACGCAACCGCATCGCAAGGTAGAAGGAAACTTTAACCCATTCGCCTCTCCACAGAAGAACAGGCAACCAGATGAAAACAACCTAAAAGACCCTGGGGGTTCCGAGCTAGGCACAATCAGCAAAAACACATGGGGGCCTGCTCCCGACCAAATCGAACAAGATCAGAATGGACTGTCACAAAACTCTGTAAATCTCTCCCCCAGCAGTCACTCGAACAACTTGTCGGTAGTGACATACAGTAAGGTAGGTGCCCTGGGAGAACAGGAGAATGGGTAGGTGATGAGACTGTGGTGTATGTAATAGTTCTTCGTTACAAACTGCAAAGCCCTTCCCTTCTGCTTCTGCCAGACCTGCTAAGGAAGGTTTTGAATTTGACTGTCTGACTCTGCCAACTCCTCATGTTATATTAAAATATTTTTGCCTCTGATAGACTCTACCAGATCTACCTTTTTGGTTTTGCTTCAAGTCCTTCTTAAAATTTATATAATCTTTGTCTGGGTGCTGTAACTATTAGTGGCTGGAGCCTGCTCCAGTTGCGTGTGCAAATAAGTCAAAATATCTCTCTAGATGTGCTCCTGAGTTTAAATAATTTTGAAAAGAGGAAAGACAACCACACCCCCAAATTCTAAGATTAACCAGATAACTTCTTTTTAGCTGGTGTGGGGAGACTACAGAGCTCAACGTTTTGATCCCAGAAGCTACCTGTCAGGAACAGTCAATCAAAGGACTATTCCTGTCTGTGTCCTTGTCTTGTTTATAATTGTAGGTAACTGAAATTATCTTTACTTTAAATCTCTCATAAAAGCTTGCTTGGTGGATGCTATATGAGTCTGAGTGATATTTTGACTGTTTTTATTTGCTTGTGTGTGAAAAATGAATTGCAGGATTATTTACAATTCAGAATCCACCTGTTAATGCAGCCAGTATGTGTAGGTGTGTACTGTCGTATGTCAAACTAGTTTGATTTTTAAAATCCTTTAAAAATGCTTTACTGTACTTTAAGCAGGCTGTGTAGGACAATAACACTTGGTTGCTGAATGACTTAATAAAGCCCTAATGTTAGTTCACCTACAGCACTTTAGTTCCTAACTGGATGAACTGCCTGTCCTCTACCAGTGGATCATATTTTAGTGACCTACTTTGCACCAGGGCTATGCATTTTTTTACTGATGGCATGCGCGGGATTAACTGTTTGACAGGCTACCAATCACCCTTCTTGTGTTTTGCACCTCAAACATAAATTGCTATAAGCTGTATTGGCTCCTGCTTCGAGATTCTTGCGCACTAAAAGTGAAATGGATGACTTAGGAAATGATTGAAAAATAAAGCCTTTCACCGATCAGTTCAAATACAACCTGCAATTAGCAGTGACTGAAAGTCGCTGCCTTTTAGTGGTTGCTTGGTGGATAGCAGTGTTTCCTGAAGGGACAGACCATTGTCTGACTGCAGAGGCTGTCTAGATACCAATACAGCTGCTCTGCACAAACTTTATCTCAGGCGCTTTCAGGCAGGGAGTACTGCTCTATGGCTGTCTGTTGTACATATCCCAGCAAAGATTGGTAACAGCTCCATGTATCAAGTTGATGAAAAATAAAAATCACTTACCAAATACAGCTTTGGTGAGTTAGTAGACTTAACCGAAGCCTGTCATAGCTAAAATACTAGATTTAATTCAATTCCGCTTTTGGTGGTCAGCTTTAGGCTGGAGGTGGCTTTTTTTCCCCCCTTGCCTATTGTCTGAGTGCAGAGCTTGGCAATTGCTTCATAGTTGATTTGCACTTGCAGGTGGATAGATGTGGAACTGCTAATACATGCACTTCTGAGAAGGTTCCTGTGTAGAATTTCTGGATGTGAGGTTTTGGCAGTAACGTGGCCTTCAGTTTTCGCTAGGTCTCTCTCCCTGTGGTATATATCCTTACCCTTCCTAGTGAGAGGAGAGTGGTGTGGGCACGAGGAGGTAACGTGTACCAGCAGACTCTCTTGGCTGAGGAGTAGATGCTTTCTTTTCTAGGAACATAGGTATAAGAGAGATACCTGTTGGCAGTGCAGAGGGCATAGCAAAGGTCAGCAGTACCATGGGAAAGAAAAGCCAAAAAGGAGAGTGAAGCACTACCAGAGAAGATTTAACTAAATTTAAGTAAGTTGGTTTAGCTAGTAACCCAAAGTTTAAGATGAGTACTCTTAATGAGATGTGAGCCATTATAATCTAACCTCAGATGTAGGGTAAGTGGCCTTTCTTCCCTTTGTTGTTGTTTTGGTTTGGGGGTTTGGGTAGACTTGAAGTGGATTATCTGAGATAAAAGCAAGTTTCTTGCTTCAAAAGAGATAACTTCATGGTCCTTTTTGGAGATGGGTGGGGTACGTGAAAGGTCATTGATTTTTTGAGGGTTTTTTGTCTCTACTACAGTGTTTCCATTTGTGACATAATAAAACAGCTTTTCCTTTGGAGGCCATTATTAAGGTAGGTCTAAAGATCAGAGCGCTGTTCCAGCCTTGCTCTTCCTGTCCAGGCCAGGAGGTATTCTGCCACAGACTTGATGTTTATATTGGTACAATACTGTTTTTGTAGCGAACAAGTTTGAGTAGGTTTGACATCCTAGATACTTGGTCTCTTTTAAAATCACCAGGTGAGCCTGCTCACCTCCTAGGTTTAGGTCTAGCAGCACTATTGCATGCCTTCTTCCTACAATCTGGAAAAGAAGATAATTGTGGGGTTTTTTATTAAAAAAGGGGTAAACTGGGAATACCACTTAAAAGGACTTACTGAGAGGTCGTACTGGCAGTATTAAACCACCTGCTCAGCAGATGGTATTCCAGTAACTGTTAGGAAAAGTCATACCTGGCCCATCTTCCCCGCTTCCCTGGGGACTTGACCTGTACTCTGCTGCTTGAGAGGGGGAAAGAAAACAACTACGTTTGGAGCTGTTGTCTTGTGATCAGTTGTTGATGTGAAAGGCTCTATTTAAACTTCTAGGAGCAGACAAAGGAGTACTGAGGGTTGGTTACATAGTTGTACATTAGGATTCCTGGATTGTATCTTGGGTGGGACCTCTAGTATTTTTTGTCTGCTTCCATGTACCAGGAGAACAAAGTGAATCCCAAGTCACATTTGACACACCATTTGGTGAGATATAGCAAAGAGGATGGGTAAGGTCTAGTGAAGGCGTTCTGAAGGACCTATGTCCTGTATTTAGAAGTAAAGTGAGCCCTGAAAGATTTCTCAGATCACTGTGGAGGCTTCCCCTCTGCCAGGAGATTGTGGAGAACCCATCACGCAGTTGCATGAGACCATAAAACCTTTGAGATAAAACTGGCAGTTTCTGGCATCTATAGCTGTAAAACATACTGGAAATTGCCAGACCTTGTCTATATTAATTCTCCCTTTGGTGCAACTGAGCAGGTGTGACTTGGCCTCTAAATTTCCCCATTGGAGTCAGGATCTTAATGACACTGATGTGCCATCTGCTGCTGGATTATACAAGTATATCAATGTTTCACAAGTGGAAACATTCAGAACGGTTTTTTTATACAGTAGCATGGAGTAGGTGGTTTGGATGCTCTGCACAGTGAAACAAACTTACCTAGGAAAAACCAAAACAAGAGACCGAGTTCCCTATAAGCAGATGAGATAAAACCTGTGATATGGTTGAAATGGAGTGTGAGCTTTATTCCTGCTGTAGTGTACGCCTTCCCTGGGTCCACCCTGCGCACCTTATCAAATAAACTGCTAGAAGACCGTAGTTCAGGGTCTGTGTTCAGGGCATTGCTTTAAGCATGTTGTCACATCTATTCCCAGTGGAGTTTTTGCATGTTCTTAGAATTAAAGATGTGCTTAAGTGCAGGATAGGATGCTTATCTCAGGACAGGGATGAGCTGTATTAGAGTCCAGATATACCCATGCATGGGTATTTTATTCTCCTCTTTGGCAATCGCTTTCTCTCTGTATCCTCGAGAGAGATGAGGCTAATATAGCTTCCTTCTATTTACTCGCTCCTGTCTCATAGCAACACTGTCGAGGTCACTGCTGCTCTCTTGTGACAGTCTTTTACATTAAAAGCGCAAGATGCAGTCTTACAGTGCCTGGGGAATTAAATTTCTTAACTGAGGAAAGAAACATACAGGTTTAAATGTCTAAAAAGATCTGAAGTGGATAGCCATATACTGACATTCAGATTGTACTTGTCACCTATATGTAAAAAATAACATATGTATCTCTCTCGAAATCCGTTGCCCATATGAATTGAGGAATTGCTGCTTCCTGTGTAATGCAGAAAACTGCATGTGGAAGTTCTGATTCGGCAAAGATTTGCCCATACAGAACGATTTGCATAGTCACTGCCATAGCAGAGGGTGTTCTACAGCTTGTCTGGTTTTAATCTGTTCTGTTCGTTACTCATGCTACTCTTAAAAGCCCAATGAAATACAAGCATATTTGCAGTTCACAAAATGAAAATCACAAAATTAAACCACCTTTTTTTCCTGCTGTATTTATGCTCCCTGTCTTTCTTCGTTCTGTGTGGAGCTGAACTCTGATCCGTGCTACTTGACAGCTTTCTATATGTAAGGGGAAACCAAAGCGTGCTGTATTCTTAGAGCCTTTAACTGGCTTCCCCTCTCTGAGTTTCAAAGTTGCTGCTGTTTCTAGGTGTGTGCTTCTTCCAAACCAGGGCGCTCCAATTTGCATATTTTTGGAGTACTTCTGTAAACTTCAGACAAATTTTTTTTTCACTGGAAAGTATTTGGGTCCCAACTCATATTTGTGGGTAAGATGCCCCAGAAACGTTTACATCCATGTAGAAGAGAAGCTCCTTCCATGCTGGTATTTGGGCTTCAAACTGGGCTAGTTACTACGTGGTTAAATTAATTTAGAACAAAATGGGAGAACATTGGACTCAACTACCATAGCTACTCTTTGACAGCCACACAGCTGCGTAGCATCTGCAGGCTAAACTGATGTTGCATGAGCTGGTTTGCTTATCTGGTGAAAGACTAATAATGTGTTTGGATGCTGCATGTTAGCTCATCCATGAAAACCGACAGTCCGTGTGCTTTTAGACTGTGGGAAATGTGAGATAATCTGGTTTTAGCTTAACTTTGCTCCATTGTAGGCCAACAGAGTTACCCTGTTCTTTTATCTCTGCAGACTAAAAGCACGCCATTGATTAAGTTACAAGAGCTAAGTTGTTGCATGGTAACTTAATCATGTTCCTGAGCCCTCATGTACTTCATCAGCTGTGTGCATCTAAACCAGCCCTAGGACTGGCTGCACTGTGAGAAGATTCTTAACTGCCTGGTGGTCTTAACTGCCACGCCATGTTTGCACAGCATGCATGGAATAAAATAATGATAATAAAAAAAAAAAGTGCTCAATACTTTGTTCTTCTGTTTGTGTTCAGTTTACGTAAGTTAGTCAAGAGAACTCTGCGTAGTTTGGAGAAGCACTGACTAGGAGCGGCCCAGGAGGTGACGAGGAAACGGGGACTTGTAGCGTTGTCTGATGCTACTGTCAGTGTACACTGGGAGACTCCTGTATCGCTTTGCAGCTGTGCATCAGAAACTCCTGTCTCTCTTGAAGTGTACCTTTTATTGATCTTGACTCAGTCACAAAGGTGAAATAAAGATAGCTATTTGAAAGCCTGTGTTGTGATGCTTTATGAAAGATTAACTCAATCTTTGTTTTATTTCTAGCACAGGTGCCTTCATTTAAAGAGCTCAGTATTTACAAAGGCCTTTGACTTTCCAGAATGTCTCCCTTCCTCTCTAGATACAGAAGTCAAATGATAATCTATACCAATAATTCTCATGTAGAAACTTTCCTTGGAAAAACACGGTCCTCTGTTCTCACAGACATTATCTGTATGAATAGCCAGTATGCTTTCACTAGCAAGTTAGCAATTACTTCTGTGGAAGATACTGGAAGAATTGAAAGTAAATTTGCAAAGCTGCAGCTGAGCTTTTCATGAAGACAGTCATCTCGTTTTGAGAATAGAAGGAAATTCACCAAAAATAGTGTGAATAATTCTTAATTTGAAAGCAGAAAAACTGCAATTGTATGCAGAATTATTTTTGCATGCTCATGCTATAAAATATTGCATACAAGGGATGGATAATTATTCTTGAAAATGTCATTTAATGGAGTCTGGTATATTTACGCTGCAGCAGTAACTGAAGTTTTCAGGTATCAAGACACTATTACACTGTGTGTGGTGAATAAATGTAATGAGAAACGACTGCTCTGCAGAGAGCTGGCCTCTTACTGAGGAAGAAGAAATATTCTCGTTTCACAAAGGGGAGTGAGAGTTTTGTACTCAGGGTCTGATGCTAAACCAAGCCTACACTTGATCTTAAAGAAAAGAAACAAGTGTTTTTAATTTTGTATGTTGTCATGCACACTAATAAATCTCACGGGTAAGTGAAATGCAGCGAAGAGTGGCAATCCCAAAAGCAAAGGTTTTGGGCTCGCTCTTGGTGACAGTCATTGCCCCAGGAGAAGGTACCCTTGGTCACAGATTCTGGGACCATTGTTGGACTTGCTCGTGAGAGAAGCTCATCTAGGGATGCCAGCCTGTTCAGCGCAGTGTAGCAAGTGGTACAGAGCTGTATATATTTAGTAATCTGAAACGCTGAAGGTGAGCTAAATTCTGGTTTTAATTAACACATGATTAGCGTAATTGTTTAGCTTTAAATTAGATGCTATGGAACACGGTATCTGAAGATCCAGAGGGGTTTCCCTGAAAACAAGGTTAATAGCCTCTTTGCAGGGTCTCTCTCTGCATACAGAAAGGCTAATGAACTGTTCTCACATCTGACTTCAGATGAAGACTCTGGGCTGTGTCCTGATTAGCTGCGTTAATTCTTTTATGTCATGGGGTGCTGCAGCTGTCTTGGCTTAACTGCACGCACAAATGAAATCAGCAAGGTTTTGCCTGTGACATAAACTGTGAAATCTGTGACGGGTACAGCACGGGCTCTGCGGCGCGGTCCCGGCAGAGGGAGCAGGCAGCTGGGAGCAGTTGGTGTTTAAACCCTCTCGGGAGGCTTGTGAGTGCTTGCCAGTCAGTGTCTGCAAACAAAGCCTTATGTGCAGGTGACTAAAAGATGAAGCAGATTCTGGCACATGTGTCTCTACAGGTCATGGGCAACAAATTTTCTTCTGTAGAGCAGTAAGTAGGATAGCTTAAACCTTTACTCTGAGGTGAGACTGCTTAGGATCCTGCTTGTAACATTGTTTTCTTCCTGTGTCCTTTGGAGGTTTTTTTGTGCACCTATTCACATTATTTTAATATTCCTCTTCTGCTCCCCTTCCCCCAATTTTTGGAAATGTTGACTATCTCAGTCTCTTGATTTTGGTGGGAGCTTCTCCTTTTGAGGTGAACTGTTGTGCTGGAATCTGCGGGTGTTATCTTCTGAAAAGATTGCTTTGCAAACCAGGAGGAGTGCAGCAGAATCCTAGGGTAAAAGCATGTTTGGTTTTCCATCGCTTGCATGTATTTCTGTCTTCCACGTTTCCCACACAGTTCATGAGATGTCCTGCTTAATAATTTGCTAGTCCTCCACTCTTGGTTGAATTTTGAGAGCTGCTGATAGATGTTTGATTTTACCGTTGTCTTGGATCTTGCCACCTGATGTATCCTAAAGAATTAACTTTTCCTCACCAGCTGTAGCGAGATTACAGGCTTCTTATCGCATTACCTTTATCTCATAGATGTACAACAGAGCTCTTGAGCTTGGGTTTTTGCAACTGGGCTTCAGCTGGTGAAGTTGAGACTTTCTTTATATGCTTATACAAGTCGTGTTGAAGACTCGTTACTTCATGGCTTTGAGGCTGGTGCAGTGAGGTTGTAACAGAGCTGTAGGAGAACATGCAGGGAACGGTGTTTGCTTCGAGGTTTGCCCTGTTGAAGGCAAAACAGTGAAAACTGAAGTCAGAGCTTCACTCAAAGACCGAGAATGGCTTTGTGCTAATTGGTCTCTCAGCTGTCTTACTCATCAGTGTGCTGGAAAGAAGCTGGACTGTGTTACAAAAAGCATTTGCATAATGGTCTTCCAACTTTGACAATGAAATATAATGAGCTTTTCTCACTTCTGACCTGGGTATGTGTCTGGATCTTACAGGAGGATTTTGTGTGTGGTTTGTACCTTCATCATTGTGACAAACTTTATATCCCTGTGACTCGAGAGATCTCTTGCCTGCCTGTTGCTTGCTTGCTTTTGCTTCCTGATGAAACCCTGGATAGCTGGTGTGAACAATAGAAGTTACAGAAAGAAGTTCCTGTTCGCTTGAGACCTGTTACTAGATCTGTCATTTAGGTGACTCACTTCAGGATGTAAAGGAGGAAAAACGGATTTTTTTTTGTTAAATATTGTGGTTGGTTTTTCAATCGAGGAAAATGTATATTGTCTTGAGAGAGGAAAAAGTGGCGGTTGTGGGAACGTGGATTTCCAAGTCTTGATTGATTTATTTTTTTTTCTGAAATGGACTCTCCTACCAGTTCACAGCCTCTTACTTAACTGTTTGCTGTAGTCTTTAGAACAGACGTGTGAAACTGCAGTTGCTTGGCCTTTGTGGCATCTGTTAGGGGCTTTTTGCTCTGGTGTAGAAAATACAAGTTACTTTGTGGCCCAGTAACACCTGGCTATTACCCGGCCTAAGTAACACCTGAGAGGTAAGTGGATAGCAGCGGCCACCTCTGGGCAAACCAGCTAGAAGCGCTGAAAACCTGTGTTTTAGGAGTATTTTGTAAGGCTGGACAGCACAGGTCACGCTGCTGGGTAAGGGGGTGCATTTGGTTTGGAAGTACTGGGATGGGATGGTCGGTACTTGTAGGTGTTACACTGATCGGTTTTATTTTTTGCCTGTTGAAATTGATTATGTCTCCAACTTTCTTTCAGGGTTTCCACGGTCCTTATCCCTTCGGACAGTCTTAAAACACAAAAACACAAAACGGGTATCGACAAGAGGAGAATTTAAGAAAGAACTGACTTTTGGGGGAAGGGAGGGGGATTCATGTGGCAGACAGACACAACGTGGATCCCCCCTTCTCTGCCTCAGTGTTCTGGATAAAGAAGAAAAAACAAAAGCCCAGTAACTTAAGACTAGCTGTTTTCAGAGGAAAATACAAAAATCTAAGTATGCATGTGTGAATGCTGGATTTCAGGAGTGTTGTTAAATGCTATGAGAAAGAAAATATACCAACACCATGGGTTGGGTTTTTTTTTTGGTTTTTTTTTAGAAATCATTCTCACACATAATTAGGTAGCTTAAAAAAGTTTAAAAAATGAAAATGAAAAAGCCATCTTTAAAAAAAAATATTTTGCCTACAGAGCGGTTGTAGTTTGTGCAAATGTTTAATTTGTTTGTTTCTTGTTCATTTATTTTTTTTTTAAATAAGGGACAGCGTGCATTTTTATGGAACTGTCATGTTTTGCTTGCTACGGAATGGGAATTTGCTTAGCATCTTCTGGGGCTTGCGCAGTGACTTCTTTTTGTTGGACATTTTTTTTTAGTGACAGGTTGGGTCTGCACCCAGCTCTGCATTTTTAATATCATCTGCTGGTTTTAGTTATCAACTTTTTAATCTTTTATTTCTTCTTTTTTTTTTCTTTTTTTTTTTTTTCTTCTGGTTTGGGTGTTGCTGTTAGTTGTCCTGCATGTCATTGGAAATCATGCTAAAGGCCAGGTCTCGGTATTGAAGTTGGAAAGAAGACTCAACAAAGGGATTTCTAGGATAGCATGGAACGCTCGTTTCCCTTCCCCTTGTACATGAAGTACACACAAATACGCGCCCATATTAATAAGAAACAGATTTATTAAAAGTTCCAGAGCTGTCCTATGTGGTTAGCATTTTAAAATACCTTTTTGTTAACTCTTGATGTACAGTAGCTGTGCCTAGAGCAACCAAGCAAGCGTATCAGTCTTGTGCCAAGAGGAAACTTTTTCTGTAGCTGTAATTCACTTGGTAGTAGTTGCAAAGCTTTACAAGTCACGTCCTTTTTAATTTTGAATCTCCCACCTCTCTCTTACACTGTTTAAGTTTGCATTAGTTTCTCCTGTGATAATGTATTAGCTTTGAGGCTAATTGTTCGTGTCTTTGAACGCAGAGCGAGAGTTAGCATTATCAGCTGGATTCCACTCTGTTGCCTTGTATTCCTTCGCCTTTATCGTCCTGGCTTGTAGCTTTGTTGAAGCTTTTCCCTTCTAAATGGGATCTCCAGGTCTTGGTATTAGAGGGGGAATCACTCCTCTAAAGATTCGGGTTGCCCTGCTGTTCCTCCAATGCATTTTCCTCCAGTTACGGATTGGGAAGCCCAGTGTGAGGGGAGGGAGAATGGTCTCAAGAGCTGCGGTGGGTTTCTAAAGTGCTGTGTCACTACAGATCCTGCTGAAGGGGAGCCAGGTCAGGGGATACCGCCACCGCCTCACTCGGAAGCACCGAACAAGAATGGAGCAGCCGTCTGCCAAAGAGAAGTCATACACAGAGCTCCCACTACCTTCTTCTGAATCTTGACAGTGAAGACTCTTGTTCTTGTTGGAGCAGAGCGCAGGCTTGCATGGCTTTATTCTGATTGCCCTTGGCTAGATTGATTTGGAACAGGGGATTCACTTTCATTGCAGCTACTGAGGACACTCTTACCTTAGTGCTTACAGGTGGATCTTGTGGAGGACAGCGGGAGTTCCGTGTATCCAACAGAGAGAGAACTAGGTGATAGATTTTGGTTGTATTTCAGAGGTTCAGTTGTTAAAAGGCTACTGTTACCTGAAATCTTCCTTCAAAAAGAATATATTTACTGGGAGAAACAAGTATCTTGTAAGAAATTATCTGCATCCAAGAGGCAGTGCAGGATTTGGGCTGCTAGCTGTTTGCACTTGTGGCTTGGTGAGCGCCTGGGTCTGTCTCGGCAGCTTGCTAGAGCTGGGTGAGCGTTGAGCTCCAGAGCGGACCCGTGGAAGGTGGTGCTGCAGTGCTCAGCGCAGCTGTAGCGTTTGGTTCTTGTCCTGTCACATCATTTTGTCTTGGATTAATTATCTCCTCCTAGTATTCAGTCTAGGGAATGATTTGCATTACTGTAGTGTAGCATGGGCGAGTGGATCCTTTCTTTGCTCCCTCCTTTCCAAGCAGGTGGCTTGTGCGACAAGCTCTGAAGGCACAAACACGTACCTGACCATCATGCTTTTGTAATACCGTTGCTTCCCTTCTGAAGGCATCTAAAACACTGCAGGCTGCTGTTTGTCCAAGTGACAAGGTGACTCCTTATCTTCATTAGCTCCTTCTATCAGCTGTGTAGTGAAAGGGAGGAAAAAATTAAGATCTGAGTCTGTGTGTCACAGCTGCGGCTGCGACCTTTTGCCTTGCGCCAGCTGAGGCGTCTGGGAGACCCTTGAACTCAGATACCCCCACACTGGCTTCCTTCTGCTGCCAGCCACGTATGCTCCTCCCGTATATAATGGCTGCCACATTCGTGTTCCTGTGCTCCTCCTAAGGCTGAATTTTCCTTTTCTTGAAAGAAAAAAAAAAAAAAGAAAACCACAAAACCAACCAACTTGCATGCACCCCAAGTAGTTGTGTGCTTTCCCACTCAGAAGGCATACTTGTTCTGTATAGACTTGAATTCTCCTGAGTGTTTCCAGTCCGTGGTGTCCTTGTGACAAGGGTCACTTACTCCAGGGTGTAAAGAAAGGCAGGGCCAGGTCTGAGTTGCTGCTGAAATCTGCAACCTCTTGCTGCTCACATCCCCGCTCTTCCCCAGGCAGCTGTCTGTGAGCACCCGTGTCTGCAGGAGCCAGCTCTGCAAATGATGGCACGGAGCTCTGGATGCTTTGAGGGCTGGGGTTGTAACCCCGGCTGTGACGGGGAAGAACGTTTAAATTAGTGGTTGCTCTACCTCTGGGTTTTTCCTCGAGTGAAAACTGTTTTGCTAAGGCCAAAGGTGGTTTTATCTCCTATGGTTCCTTGGAGCTTAGTGGTGCAGCGAGCCCTCAGATTGCTCTTGCTGTCAGGTTTCCAGCTCTTAAATAGGGGGACTTGAGATGTATTCAGCAAAGCTCTTTCCAGGTGACTTCAGGGCACTGTGATTGTATCCGTCTCAGCTCCACAGAACAAAGAGCCTGGTTTTTCGGAAGTGCTGAATGCCAAATATTTTGGTGAGCCTGAAGCGTATGTGGTGGCTCGGATAACTCGATCCGTGCGAGTTACACACGTAGAACCCAGGCCTGCTAGAAATGGGGGGGAATCCTGACAGGGTCGAGACTGGGGAACCAGTAAAGAGGCTGTGTTACCCCAGTGAGGCTGGTGTTCCTGACTGGGGAAGGGATGGGGCTGGTACCCGCTGGCACGGGGGGGTACAACCCCTCCAAGGTTCGGGAGATGCGGCTCCCCCAGCGAGGGGCGAAGCCGTGCAGGCAGGAGAGCAGCTGGAGTCTGCAGGGTTAGGAAATGCACGCTGTCCCGTGTCTGGGTTTCTGTTGTGTGTTTTAATATTTTTTTTTCATGTGTGAGTGCGTGGGTGGTTCTGCAGCCTGTCTGTTCTCTCTGGGGGGAGTGCATGTGTAGAACAGGATGGTGTGTTGCCTCATTGAGTCTGGGAGAAGCCCTATGATAGCACATTGGGGGTGAAAATAAAGGAAGCTTTTTCCTTAATGTATAAATGAATATTTGTATGATTAAATTAACACAGAAAAAAAAATGTCCTGTAGCTGTTGAGAGTTTTATTGAAGCTGCAAAACCTTCTGAATCTGTCATCTTAGTTAAATGTACCCAGCTGGCTTCTGTCTCTGGGGTGTTTCCAGACACTAAGACACAGTATCCTTCAGCCCTGTTCTAGCCCTGTCTTTACCCAGCTCACTTCAAAACCAAATTCTGTGCGTGTTGAGTTTATCAGACAACCCCTCCAGCCCAGGCAGATGGGCAGGAGGGTGGCAGAGAGCCCCGTGTGGATGTTTCTGTGAAGGAGGGATGCACCCCTGTCCGGAGGAGGATTCCCACCAGCTGCACGTACAGCACAGACCGCTGCCACGCGTGGTTACACCTCTCCGCTCGTGTCGGCGGTGGATCTCCCTCCTTACAAGGGCAGGTAACTTCGCAGTAGCACTGTCTCTCCTGCCTGCACCAATCCAGCCCGTGCGTCCGAGGGGACGGCTGGGGCTCAGCACCGTGCCGGTGCTGCAGCTGGGAGATGGAGGGTACCTTCCAGCTGCAACTGGGACTGCAGGGGAGGCAGCGCTGGGAGGACTGGGAGTCTGGTGTTCCTTGCCTTCCAGCACAAAGCGGTGCTTTAAAGGCTCCTTGTGTGGCTTATTTACGTGCCAGCGGCTCGCTCGGAGCCTCGGTGCGCTATGAGGCGATGCTTCAGGCTTCAAACAGCAGCGGATGGGCCCCGAGTCTCTTGGTGCAGCGGGAGAGGCAGTTTGAACGAAGGAAGTCTGGTTTTTCCCTTTTCTTTCTATCAGTAAGGGATTATCTTGTGTTCCTGTGTATCAGGAGGGGGACATACGGTCTCCGCTTTGGTGGGCACTTGCAGGGGTCGTCTCGGGCTGATCCTGTTCCCCCAGGCTTTGCTGCTGAGGGCACCAGCCCAAACGTTTGCTTATATAAACTATCCTGGGGAGCTTTCAGCTGCAGCCCTTCTCTTGCTTACATGTGACGCTGTCACTAATCCCTGCAAGAAGCCTCAATGTGCGTGCGCTGGGTTTGCTTTTTAACATTTGAATAAATGCCTGGAGCTTTCATGTGCTTTTTAAGCTTGACTGAAAAGCCTTGCTGGGAACAGACATCCTGCTACCTGTGCCTACAGGTATTTATTTTGTGCCTTGAAAAGAATGCACCCCTTGAGCTCTTGGTGCTCACGGGTGTCTTTAAGACCGATCTGTTTGGGTAGGCTGGGATTGCCTCCCCTTCCCTCTGCCCAACTTTTCATTGACTCTGTTATTTGCTTGAAAGAATCTGTTTGTTTTTAGGGCTGCAACCTGTCAAAGTGTGCCGGTACAGGACAATACCATCACACCTTCTAATACTATCTCCTGAGCAGGCAAATAACTCGGAGGGATCCCTGATCCTGCGCGAGGCTGGGTGTGGTGTGGGGTGGCAAGGCAGGCGGCCAAGGCAAACGGCACCCGCAGTTACCTATGAACTACCTGGGTTTGATTTTTCTGCCTTTTTTTTTTTTTTTTTTTTTTTTCAAAAGGGAAACAAAATGTTGCCCATTC
>JAVJGJ010000035.1:2928161-2964069 GCA_035590215.1 Microhierax caerulescens
AGTTAGCACTCAAACATTAATAAATCTAATGGACTCGTAATTAATCCAGTTCATACAACTATAAATGGTATCAAGCACTTTTTATCTTTACTAAGCCTCTCAACTTTACCCAAAAATCAACATTATTTGTGGGGACAAAAGAAAAAAGTCAACCATGTTACCCCTGAGGAAGTTGTACCTTCTTAAGAGTTCTCTCTTTTGGGACATCAATAGTTGTTACTGTAGAATTACAGGATGGTTTGAGCTGGAAGGGACCTTAAGGATCACCTAGTTCCAACCCCCCTGCCATGGCTAGAGACACCTTCCACTAGACCAGGTTGCCCAAAGCCCCGTCCAACCTGACCCTGAGCACTTCCATGGATGGGGCATCCACAGCTCCTCTGGGCAACCTGTTCCAGTGTCTCACCATCCTCACAGTAAAGAATTTCTTCCCAACATCTAACGTAAATCTACCTTCTTTCAGCTTGTCCTATCATTACAGGCCCTACTAACAAGTTTGTCACCATCTTTTCTTATAAGCCCCCTTTAGGTACTGGAAGGACGCTGTAAGGTCTCCCCAGAGCCTTCTCTTCTCCAGGCTGAACAACCCCAACTCTCTCAGCCTTTTTTTCATAAGAGATGTGCTCCAGCCCTCTGATCATCTTCATGGCCCTCCTCTGGACTCACTCCAAGTGGTCCATGTCCTTTTTATGTTGGTGGCCTCAGAGCTGATCACAGTGCTCCAGGTGGGGTCTGATGAGTAGAGGAAAAGAATAACCCCAAAATGACAGACAAAACTGAAGCATTTTTTAAGTACCATAAAATTCAAAGTGGTCATTAATATGTAACTAACTACTAGTTCAGCTGTAATTTCCACAAACAAAATCTAGATGGTGTAGATGATTTTTCAGTCCAATATACTTTTGACATCAGCAGTCAATATCTTCCACGGTCTTTTGGGAATATAAAACTACTTGTAACAATTTATATTATTTGCAAGAAATCTTGTAAACATTCATTCAATTCTTTTTACCAAATCACACCTCTCTATATTTAAAAGCTGCTTCACTGATTTCTACAAGTATTTAAAAAATTCTCCAGAATTAGAAAACTGGAGGTTTTGGGAATAGTATTGGCTTCTGAAAACAGGAAATATGACCTAAGGAGATACCAAAATAGCTGTAATTTCTCCTTTTTCATTTCCCTCAGAAAACTATCGACAGTGTTAAAAATGAATTCTGAGCTTGAACAGCATTATAGTTTTATGCTGGTCTTTCTGCCAATACTCTTTTGGCCACCATTTATTAATAATAAATACATATTTTTAATCTCTAGGCTTCATCAGGTCAGTTTTCTACTTACCATCTTCATTATTTTTTCAAAGCTCTGATTTTTCTTAGGGATTAACAGGCCAGCCAGTGGATCTGGTCTCATATTCTCTCTGTATGTGCATCAACCATTTGGAGCCTTACAACAGTGGCTACAATCAATGTAGCGAGCATGGAAAAAAAGTTCTTATTTTTATATTCCTTTTAATATAGCCTCTCTAATTTCCCCAGATTAACATGAGGGAGATCAGGCAGAAATGCACAGACTATTCAAGAGAAAGTCCCATGGGATTTTAAATCCACAGGAGAAAGGAATATGCTTGAGATGCAGCAGGCAAGGTTCCTTTGTATCAGTGGTCTCTGTGGGCTAGCTGGTTTCAAGGTCCCCATTTAAAGAATTCTCTTACATGGGATGGAACATCTGTTCCATAAAAGGATTTCCCAAACCAATCAGAAAAAGCCTGTGGCTGTAGTGTTTGGCTACCAGTAACTGAAGGATCAAGCACAGTGATATTAGTTAGGTCTGGATACTGTAATTTACATTGATTGTAAAATTGAGTGCAATGGCATGTGATCAGGTCCAAGCAGTCTAACAGCTGAATGGAAATCATTACAAAGACATCATCATAATCATGCATTTGTGTCTCTTTTTTTTTTTTTTTTTTTTTTAATATCTTATTTTTTATTATTATTATTTATTTCCCGTTAAACCTGAGGGAAAATGCCCGGGCTGAAAGCCCTGTGGGCGGTGGGACAGCGGTGAGGAGTGTTGTGGCACGGGATGTGGGGTTTGGCACTGGAGGGGGACCCACCGCGCTGGCACGACTTCAGTCCAGAACATCACATGAGATGGGAGAGGAAACCTGACCTTGGATTTATAAAAAGAAACTGGGATAAAAGGGGACTGATGGAGTGCCAGAAGTTGCTGTCCAGAAGGAAGTGGGAATTAAAGGTAGATGGGTTCGTTGAGGAACGGCTGTGTTGCTCAGTAGTGGCATTGTCCGTGAAGTTAAAAAAGAGAAACTTTACTCTGACGTGCAGGTTTTTTTAATATCCTCTTAACCTGGGCTTGGGGTGCTGGGGACCAGCTAGACTATGGGTCTGTTATGTGGTTGTTTTTTTTTTCTTCCTTCTGGAATCAGACATACTTCAATTCATTTACTGGTTCCTGAGTGGCTGTGCTAAAGTCTTTGTTCTCCTGATTATCATATTTGTAGCTACAGGAAATCGGAAGGGAATGCAGACAGTTCGCTGGAGGAAAGTGAATTAGCATACTGTTCAGTTATTATTTAACGTGGTGAAGGAGGCTTGACAAACCCTTTGTAGCTGTGCTGTCATGGTGAGGAGTGTCAACGTTGCAAGCAGAAATGGTGTGAAAGGAAAACGACGTGTTTTGGTGCAGCGTTCGTCGTAGCTGGTCCTTCCCGCTGACTTTCAGGAAATCTATGATACTTTGAACTAACTACAAAGAAGAATGTAGTGGTGTTGTGTAATGATACTGGGGCTAATCAGCACGGGTGGGTTGAAGGCATCTGAGTTTCCTCATGTGATTTTACACAATTTGTGGGGCAAGTGTGGCAATTCTTCTCAAGAGCTAGATGCCTGACCATGTTAGCTTATGGTATGGCTGAAGGTGGAAATGTAATTTTAACAGCTACCTGACACAGTCAGCTTTTGACTGGTTTTTAGTCTTTATTTTGCAATGCCTCGATTTGCAGTGTTGTACAGGCTCCCATTTGCCCCATGGTAGTGGTCTGTTGTGTCTTTTGGCCAGTGGGAACTGGTCTTACAGTGTCAGTGACACAAAGGTTTGCCAACATGGCAGTTTCACAGTGCTGACCCGAGATGGTTGAAGAAGGAAAAATAAATTCCTTCTAGAGACATGCAAACTTGCAACAGATTCCTTTCAGTGTAGGTTGAACTGGCTAGGTTTGTTTAAGGTTGAGCTTTAAAGCTATTTTTATGTCAAAGTTGTGCCCCTGTTGTAGTTTGCAGCAACTTTCAGTGGATTGAAAATCTCATTTAATTTCAACTGGTATAATTTCAGGCTTTAGTTTCTAGGTAAGACCTAGACTAGTCCAGTTTCAAAGGCAGGAGCTGAGGTAGCCGTCTCCCTGAGCTGATTGCGCCTTGCCTTTTCTGTGGGTCTGTTACGAAGGCAGCAAGTGAAGCCCTGGAAAACTTTGTTCTCACCTGAGTGTCGTTTTCTCAGTTGAGCTTTGGTCGGGCCTTGCCTCTGATCTCCCCAGTAAAATCAGGTGGTGTGCTCTGCTGTTTTGTGTCATGTTAAGGAGCCTAACTGCTTTGTAAATGATGCAGCATGGGCTGTAGATTGATTTCCTCAAGTGTGTGCATGTGTGTGCTTTTTTTAAGTGAGCCATGGAAATAGTGAAGCAATGAATTACAGTTTTGTTTTATTCTGGATTGGCCTCCTGTGGACATCACACAGCCTTTCTAACACCATATTTATTTATGGTACCTATGTATTTAATGTAGAGCTGAAACTGCATCCTGTGTTCTCATCTACTGTGGACGTACTGCAATAGCCGGCCATGTAGTGGACTTTTTCAACAAATACATTTAGGAAACTTATTACCAAGTGACACGGTACTAAACACTTACACACCAGGATAGACTCCTTTCACAGATGTTGCTCTTGGTCTTAGTCAAAAGGCCTAGAAACCATTTAAATTATCCTTGTATCAGTTACTGAAATTGGCAAGCAGGAAACCTTTGTTTTTATTAATTTCTTCAATAATTTCTTAGATTAATTCTCATTTGTTGGCGTTTACTTGATGTTTAATATGAGAAGTCTACTTGCCTAATCTTACTGCTGCTTGCGCTTTTTTTATAACAAGAAAGGTGTTATCTGTACACATGTAATTATATAGTTTAACCTGTCTGTGAAAGATTTCTCATTTTTCTTTTTCTCTTGGACAATAATACATTTTTTTGTGCTACTGACGTTATTGACATATTTATTATTGATTACTTCTATTAAAATGGCAGTTGAGATCTATTTCAAAGACCTCTCCCCGGAGAGGGTGAAAAAAAACAGAACCAAAGTATGTTAGTTAAGATCTATTAAAAGCTTGCTTCTTAAAAGAAAAAAAAAACAACAGGTTTTGATAAATAATTTAAACTTGCTGTATTAAAGTTTTATTTTTCTGTAGGACTGGCTGTTTCTGGTTACTGCTTCTTTTAAGTACTTAAGAAATAGTAGACCTTAGCTCTCGTGTTTCTTCTTCGTTTCCTGCTATGAATTTAAAAAAAACCCAAGTTTTTTCCCTTTTTGAGCCCCTAATTAGTTCCTGAATTAAACCATTTTGTCGATGAACAAGAAGAAATAAGAAACATTCTGTTTACACTTACAGAGAAGGCTACTTTTTTTTTTTTCCTTTTTAGGTGTTTAGCCCCTAACTCTTCAGTTCACTGATTTAATTTTCTTTAAAAATAGCTAGGATTACGTTTGCAAATGAAAAGAGCCTTCGCATAATAATACTTTGCTTCTTTTTTAGTTTTTAAGTGATTTATTTTTTCCATGTGCTGCTTGAGGTTGCACATTTTCTCTGTATTGTGTTTGGAAGCTACTACTTTTGGACGGGGAAGAAGCTCTGGAAGTTTTTGGAAGACCAAACATTGGCTGAAAAGATGTCTTTGTTATATATTCCTTTAAAAAGCAGCACAGGGAGAATGCATTCAAACATGAATCTCAAATGGACCAAAAAATAACTTTCTTAATTGAGCTGTGAGGGGAAACACCCCCCCACCCCCGCAGAGTTGATGTCTTTTTGGGCAGGAGGGAGAACAGGGGAATCAACAAGATTAATTCAAAGAGAGTGTGAACAGACTTCAAAGGACCTTTCGGCAACCAAACACCAGGACTCTGCTACTTCCATCTTTTCAAATGGAGTGAACTTCCCTTGCTGCTTCTGCAAAAGTGGGGAGAGCAGATCGAGGGATCCCAAGTCTTGTGTATCCTCTGATCCTCTGAAGTAATTTTATTGCTTTGTGATGGCAGCGCCTCTCAATATTGCTATGATGGTGTTATTTAAAATAACACAAGTATTTTTTGTGTAGACCAGCTGTTTCAATGAGGAAATGTTCCAGAAAATGTCACTAATATCTTACTATTAAGAAGCAGATGGAAGCCGGCTCAATGGCAGCATCTCTGTGTTACTTTTTAACAAAAATAAAAAGAAACCCTTTGGCTTTAAGTCCTGTGCTGGTGTAGCTACAGGTTTAAGCCTGCCTGCATTGTATCTGGTGAAAGGACAAGCTGCTCATTAACAACTGGTATTTTTAAAGACTTTTTGGAGGAAATACTTTGGAAAGAATAGGATCCCGGACTGGTCGTCTTTTCTCAATTGTGAATGAAGTCCAAATTGTGATGAGAAAACAGAACTTTCACACAGCGGCTGGAAAGCGCCCTGGCTTTGCTGTTCTGTGAGCACGCCAAGGCAATACGGTCACCAAAAGCTACGTTTATGTAGCCCCACAACAGCCTCGGTTGGGGAAAGTAATTTGAATGCAAACGAACCTTTTTCTTCTTCTCCTGGGTCAGTTTTAAACCAAGCAATGATGTAATACAGCAGTTCTCAAATTCTCACTGTAGTACACGTTGATGATCACACAGTGTTCCTGGGCCATCCTTTGTGCCTTTGCTCCGATATAAAAATAATAATAGCTAAAAACACTTGGAGTACTTTGCTTTTGGGACATAAAGGGAGGCCAGCATCGTGTGATCATCGTACTTTCCATGGAATATAGTCTCAGAATCTCTGTTCTGATGGCTCAGCTAGGCTCTGTACATTCCCTTCAGCTACATAAAAGGGTTGTGGTTGAAACCAAATGAAGTTCTCCCTGGCTGGTGCTGACACATTACCACATCTCCAGTAGAATATAGTCCAGTTAAAAAATAGTTCTCTTGCTTGTGCTTCTCCTGTGCCTCTCAGCTGTGCTTGTAGCTAGTTTTCTCCAAGAGCAAGAGTATAAACCTCTGCAAACTCTCACTTCCATCTTAAAAAGTGTTTAGTCTTTGCAGAGAGGCAGCTTTCACAAACAATCTTAGAAGCAATTCCATGGTCTCTTGTACTTTTCCAGACTACAAAAGAAGGAAAATTGTTAAATTTTCACTTAATTTACTGGAAGCTCTGTAAGCTGTTGTGAAACTGGAGAACTGAGTCAGCGTTGTTCTGCTGCAACTCAGAGAAAGTGATGAGTATGGGCAGAGGAGGGAGCATGCTCGATCCCTAGGTTTTTTGAGAAGGTCCCAGCAGCAGTGGCCTCTGTCTCTTCTCTGTATAATGCTGCTTTGAAATCTTTCATCTCAGATTCATTTATTGCCTGACCAGAGAAGCTGTAGCTCTTTTTCCTACCTTTCTCTCCTTACCCTGTGTGTCCCATCCCCTAGCTTTACTTATTTTTTGTCTTTAACTCATGATCAGTTCCCCACCTTGGTTTCTCTCAGCACCCTTCAGACAAGCTACTGAAGTGTGGAGGCAGGTACAAGCAGTTGGGGGGTGTACCCACTGGGACTGCTGTCCAGGACCTAATCTTTCCATGCATGGTCTCTCAAGGTCTGGAAAAACAACTCTTTTAATTCTCAGTCAAAGGAAAATGATCATGCGCTTGGATTTTATAAGGAAAATTATCCTTGTTTGCATACCTCTGTGGTAGGGTTGCCCAGAAAAATTGGATAACTTCAATTCAACAGAATGAAGAAACTCAATTCTGCCTTACGAATAGTAAACGTCAGTGTTCAGATGCTGCCGTATATAATACGCAGCAGTTGGGCAACAGGTACTCAGTTTCTTTGAACAGTAGCTCTTTCTCAGTTCAGCCAAGAGAAGACTGGCTGCATAGGCTAGTCAAGGATCTTTCAAATTTTGTGCATATTTATGTCAGAATTTGTGTCTCTGTAGCTGTCTTTGTTGTGCAGTGGATAACGCACACTAAGTCTTTGTTCTCAGAAATTTCACGTTAATGTGAAATTCAGAGGGATACAGTTACCTACTGGCTAGATGCTTTTATTTTTTTTTCAAGGTTCTTCAGATGGTTTGAATGTTATTTTCGTTTCTATTGACTTGGGTGGTTACTATTTCTTGTGTAAATAACATATATTGATGTTACATGCAGAATTAACTACCTATATTTGAAAAGCCTCTCTAGAGTTTTCATGGCTGTAGGGTTTTTGAATGTTTTATGAGTAGGACTTGTTAATCAAAACAGTAAATGTATACATATGCAACTGCTGACATCCAGAGTCATTTGGTCCATGTAAAAAGCCAATACAGTCCCTTCATTTCTCTGTTTTTTCTCTCCTCATTAAAAAAGGCAATTTACAAGCTAGCATTCCTTCAGGAAAAAAAATCCACCTGGACCCGTTGTGTTACTACTGTGTGGTCAGCAAACTGGTTTTGACGTGCAGAAATAGGTTATCGGTTTGGGGTCTTTCACTGGGAGTTGCCTTCTTATCAGCCTTTTGCTTCCCAGGCAAGTGGCTGCTGGTTCAGGCATTTCAGCTGGTTTCTCTGTCCCATCCCTGCTGCGAAAGGCATGCTGCAGATAATTTTTGTGGTTATCTGCAATGTAATTTTGATAGAGGGAGAGGACTCTGGATTGTGGTGTTCTTCGGTAAGAGTAAGCGGCTGCTCTGAAGTCACAAGAAACTGTAGTAACAGTAATATGACCCTTGGTATTTTGAAGCCAGAGCAGCAGTGCAGTACGTGGTGATTAATGATTTGTTATTCTAAGAAGCAGCCTAAAAACCAACAGAATTTTCTTGGTTTTTTCCTCTATGGTTATAGTACTTTAAGTGCGATCCAAACACTTGAAATTACTTGAACTCCTTCCAGTTCACCTCTTACTCCGTGTTCAAGACTTGTGCTTTACGTTTGTGTCAGGTTCTGTAGCGCGGGTGCTTTCCCCTTCTAGCTTTGGGCCGTTGATTTTCTGCCTTCAGTTCCTAGGTACCACCTTGGAGGTTAAGTCGCGTTACACCACGGAGCAAGGTGCGGGTGTGCGTGCAGAAATAACACTCGTCTAAGGAAATGTGTACTGTTGAGAACCAGTAATGCTTCTGCGAGGACGTGCTGTTATGGTCAGGAGAGGGGTGTTCTGTGGCTTGCTGTTGAGGTTGTGTGTATTTAGCAAAGGACGTTGTCATGTTTAAAGCCGGCTGTACCCTTGCTGACCACTGGCTGTACTTGGTACTACTATGTGCTAACTTCCTAACGTGCCCTGAATAGCAAGAGGGTGGGAGAAGCCCTCCTTGTAAGCCTCGGTGTCTGTGTTTAGACCATCCTGCGTTAGCAGTTTGGCAAAATGCATGTTTTGTTGTAGTGTGACTGAGGCTGTGTTTCTGTGGGTTAAATTAGATTAATTTTTACGCGGCTTTGCTAACTACATGGTCTCTTTTCCCCTCCCACTCCTCTTGCACCCTGTCAGCATACCCTGTTCTTGCTGTTCAAAGGTGGTTTGATATGATTGAATAAAGATCCCAGTTTTGTCAGATACAAAAAAATTAAGTACAGTAATAATAGTATATTGGGTTGGTGAAAACATTTGTTAACTTTGAATAAAGCGTAAAAGGTCTTTATTATGCTGGACACAGAGCTGCACCGGCTACAGCATCCTGCCTGGTCATGGGGCACATCAGAGAGTCGCTAGCACAGCTAAACTCCAGGCTCCTGAATAAGAGACTCTTATTAAATTGAAACTTTCAAACAAAGACAGATTGTACGGGGAGGGGGGGGAATCATTGAAGTCAGCCATCTTCTCCACCAGTCTCACTACAACGTGTTATGAGACATGTTACTTGTTTGCAGTCTATTTTCTGGTAAATAATGCTAAAGTGTGAAATGAATTTAAATGTCGGGAGGTTTGTGATTTAGTCGCTGTGCAAAATACGTGATTTTGTGGCTTAATAGTGATAGAACACATGAAAGAGGTCGTTTCAGTAGCCAGTGGCTATAGATTGGCTTCTGGCAGCGGAATGCTGGCTCGGCCAAAACCCATGTATTTAACATCTTGTCTGCTGTTTCTTATTAAGTCTGCCAGCTTGATTGTGTCCTTAGGCTGGCATGTGTGGGTAGGACTGTCTTTTCCTGGAAGTCTGGAAGGTTCGCAGCTCATTTGCTATCCGTGTTGTAGCCCAGCTTCTAACAACGCTGTAGCCCTTTTCGTCTTTGCTGTAATGCTTCTGTGGAGCCTCTTTCTAGGAATTGTGTTCCTTACGGTGTAGCTACTCTTGTTTTATTTATGGGATGGTGATGGTGGTTGTTTAAAACCACCATAGCATGAAAGAACCTGGGAATCCCTCTATCTCTCTTCTGTTAACCGAGAATTAATTTTCTGCCTTATTTTGGTTACCTAGTTCTTGCTTTGCAGAACACCTTTTTTTTTTTTTTTTTTTTGAAGGGGTGGGGGGGAACCTGACGTGAATACAACATTTGTATTCAATCATACAAAACAAGATTTGTATGTAATTAGGTTATTTTAAGGTCAGCATGGTGTATCAGGGCTCCCAGATTTATCCTGGTGACAAACGCTTTTCCCATGGAGCTCCTAGCTCCACATGTGGCTGTCCAGGCAGCCTTAGATGTCTCAGCATGTTTCCTGTCTCCTTTCGGGGGGAAAGTTGGTAGGTTGCTCTAGATTTGTTTGGATTTTTTGTTTGTATGCTGCTTTGAAGGTTGCTTACCATAAGGGCTACAATCTAGCACTGTTTAGGAGCCCCTGCTGTAGACTTCAAACTTTGCTTATTTTTCTAACCTTTCTCTTATTTCATTGATTGTGTGTGTGAGAGCTACTTCAGGACTGCCTTGTGCGTTGCCAGAGAGGCTTGTGTTGCTCATTTCCCTGCTTTGAAATGACATAATTGTCTTTCAAATCCTGGAAAACAGAACTTGGCTGTGTGATGTGATACCTGCAAGTGCTTTTCCAAAAAGACTGCAAGACTTGGCTTCAAAAATCAGCCCACAGAATCCCTAGTAGGACCAGGGTCTCAGTAGCCATCTTAACCACAGTTGCCTGGCAAGAAGAAAATGGAAATGTCAGCCTTCCTTGGTGTTTCATTTTTGTTTTTAAAAAAAGGTAGTTTTTATTGTATCTGTATGATATTTTGATTAAATGTCCTCATTATTACTTAAAAACATTCATCTGAATATATGCTAAAGAAGTTAATGAGCAAAAATTCAGATACCAAGGACATACGAGGCGATCCTTTAAAAAACTGTGCTCTTCTGCTTTGTAAAATTGGATTGTATTGGAAAACGTTCAGTCTGAGCAATTGAATAACACTTTTTGTCATGTTACGTTGTAAAGTGAATGTTAGCTAGCCTTACTGTGTATCACGTGTTTGTTCTGAAACTTCAAAAATACTTCTGACCTCATTGTGGCAGCAATACTATGGGCATCACTCTGCTGCAACCTGCTCAGCTGGTATCTTTGATTCCCCAGGTATTTTATGTTCACCCATCCAGCTATCTGGGGAAAAGGTTTCTGCAGGGGAATGCATTTCTTATTTTGGAAACAGCATTTGGGCTTTTCTGCCCAAATATTAACGGTTTTCAGAGTGGGTTTTTTTCAGCAGATCTCATTGTACTGGCTTTTGGGCAGTTTGTGAACCTTTGAATGATGTTGCCTTGTGAAAATATGCCTCGTGAGAAGCTCAAGTTTGTGACCACCTGAGGAACATGAACATATCTAAATCTATGGGACCTGACAAGATGCATCCTGGAGTCCCGAGGGAGTTGGCTGATTTAATTGCCAAGCCACTGTCCATGATATTTGAAAAGTTCTGGCAGTCAAGTGGACTGCTGAAAGGGAAACATTGCACCCAGTTTTAAAAAGAGTAGAAAGGAGGACCCTGGGAAGCACTGACCTTCTGCCTCACCTCTATGCCTGGGAAGGTCCTGGAACAGATCCTTCCAGTAGCTATGCTAAGGCACGTGGGGGACAGGGAGGTGATTTGAAACAACCAGCTTGGTTTCACCAAGGGCAAGTCCTGTCTGACCAGCCTGGCCTTCTATGATGGGATGACGACAGCAGTGGACAAGGGAAGAGCTATGGATGTTGTCTGTCTGGACTTCTTTAAGGCCTTTGACATTGTCCTTCAAAACAGCCTTCTCTCTAAATTGTAGAGGTACGGATTTGATGGGTGGGCTGCTTGGTGGATGAGGAATTGGTTGGATGGTTGCATCCAGAGGGTAGTGGTCAACGGCTCAGTGTCCAGATGGAGACTGGTGGCAGGTGGCGTCCCTTGGGTCCGTATTGGGACCAGTACTGCTTAACATCTTCATCAATGACATGGACGGTGGGATTGAGTGCACCCTCAGCAAGTTTGCAGACAATACCAAGCTGAGTGGTACAGTTGACATGCCTGAGGGATGGGATGCCATCCAGAGGGACTTGGACGAGCTTAAGAAGTGGGTCCATGTGAACCTCATGAGGTTCAACAAGGCTGAGTGCAAGGTCCTGCACCTGGGTTGGGGCAACCCTTGGTATCGGTACAGGTTGGGGGATGGAGGGACTGAGAGCAGCCCTGCCGAGAAGGACTTGAGCTACTGGTGTGTGAAAAGCTGGGTGTGAGCCAGCGATGTGTGCTTGCAGCCCAGAAAGCCATATCCCAGGCTGTATCAAAAGCAGCGTGGCCAGCAGGTCAACTGTGGTGATTTTCTCCCTCTCCTCTGCTCTAGTGAGACCCCCCCTGGGGCCCTGTGTTCAGCTCTGGAGCCCCCCATGTGGGAGAGATGTGGACCTGTTGGTGTGAGTCCAGAGGAGGCCAGGAAGATGGGATGGAACACCTCTCTTAGGGACAGGCTGGGAGAGCTGGGGTTGTTCAGCCTGGAGAAGAGAAGGTTCCGGAGAGACCTTACCTTCCAGTACCTAACAGGAGCTTGTGAGAAAGATGGGGACAAAGTTTTTTATCAGGGCTTGTTGCGATGAGTCAGGGGGTCATGGTTTTAAACTAGAAGAGGGTAGATTAGATTAGGTATAAAGAAGAAACTTTTTTACAATGAGGGTGGTGAAACAGTGGAGCACGTTGCCCAGAGGTGGTAGATGCCCCATCCCTAGCACCATCCAAGGTCAGGCTGGATGGGGCTCCGAGCATCCTGATCCAGTGGAAGATGTCCCTGCTGTGGTGGGGCAGCTGGAACTAGCAGACCTTTAAAGCTCCCTTCCAACCCAGATGATTCTATGATTTGGATTATAATGACCTTTTATACTTGATCCCTTGAAACACGTTGCATGTATTGGGAGACGGAACTTTTTTAGATGTGTGGGTTTTTGAAACACACCAGTGTCTCACCCTCATTTTGAACTAGGCCCCTTTGTCTTGGGAGAGCTCATTGGTAGCAATATCCTGTTTAAAGTTGTTTTAAAAGAATGACCTTGTAGGGCATGTTTCCTGCTCTCTCTTGATGGGATTTCCTTTTTATTAAACAGGAAATAGTCTGATTACATAAAAGTGTGAGAATGACAGGTTTTTCCTTCCCAGTGAGGGTTGTTCATGTTAATTCTATTCAGAAAATGCTCAACTGCCAGAGCAGCTGAAGTTAATTTACTTTGCCTAAAACTGTTGTTTACACCTAAAAGTCCCTACTAGTGTGTTGCTAAAGCATTGTCTTAGTCTGAGCACTCCAGCAGGCTTTCCTGTAGAAGCCTTTGTACAGGGGTTTTCTGAGCAGATACTTTTTCTCACAAGTAGAAGGTGGCAGGACTTCAATGGCTCGAAGTGTGCTGTGCTGAGTTTCAAAGATCTGTTTCTACAGCTTGTTTTAAATCTTTTCTTCTTCTTTTTTTTTTTTTTTTTTTTTCTTTGAGCTGGAACTCTGAACTGAAATGGGAAATGGTAAAGATGATGCTTCCTTACCTGGCAAGAAAACAGATACTTGAAATATCCATTGCTTTTCTTTTAAGTTTGTCCTCAGAATCACCTGCTGACCTGGAGGTAGGAATTTCAGGCCAGGCTCTTCTGTGTACGATCCTGGTAATGAGACAGGACGAAGTGAAAGCCCTGTAATAGGAAAAGATGCAGTGATAAGATGGCACAGGCCATTGGCATGTGTGCTGAGCCTGCCGTGGCCACATATTGGCAAACCAGAGGTGGCTGCTGGTGACAGCCTTACAGTCCCAGCCCGTGGTACCTGGCTGCTGTCCCAAGCCTTGAAGGCTCTGTGGATGAGTGAAGTTTATATTCCCTATTTAGGCATGGCTTACTGGTCGTGGTTTATATGGATTGGATATTTGGGGGAAAGGAATTCCATTTTCCTCTTGAAGAAAGCCAAATGCCATGGGGTGTTACTATAGAGTAAAATGCTGTTCCATTGCAACCTAAGCCAGAAGATGCGTCAGGTAGTAAGCATCTCCGTTAGGAAACTGCAGAATTAAGATGGCCCATTCAGCTTAATTAGTTTCTGGTACATGTTTGCCTTGATTCAGTAGATGTACTGGGGAGCGCTCGGAGATTTCGATGAGCTGCTTTGGGAAATGATCCTGCTTCGTGCAGTGCAGGACTGAGGTGTGCGTTTGGACTGAACTAGGAAGAGGAGGCTTTGAGATGTTATTTTTGGTGGGATCCACAGAAAATTGCTGATTAGAGGAGTGCTGACACTTGAGAACACCGAGTTTAGTTCCAGGCTTAGGAAAGGTTAGACCAGCAGTTGCCAAAACCTTTGTTGTGACCCCTCTTCAGTTTCTGCCTTAAGCTTTGCTACTGCTGGTTTGAAAGCTGGTTTGGACCCCCACAAGTGACCCTTGTCTCCTTGCCCTGGTATGTTCTAGTCTGCTGGCCCCCCCTCTTTTCCCCGTGCTGAGCCAGCGTGGTCTGGGTGGCCCTGGAAGACGAAAAATCACTTTGCAGCGTGGTTGGTTGGCAGATGAGTTTTCAAAAGATAAAAGAACTGGGAAACCCTGGAAATCTTACGCTTGTTTTTGTTTTAGAAGTTTTAATTTTGAATTCTGTAGGTAGGTTTCCCCTTGGTAATTAGTGCAAATCTTTTCATATCCTACTGGTAAATCAACATTTACACAGTAAAGCCTGGGATTTTTAGTGTCTCGCACAGTTTAACTTCGAAATGTCTGAAACTGTTACAGCTGGCCTGTAACCTAATTGGACTGGTATGTTGGGAAGTTTCTGGAGCAAGTCGCTTTGGCTGTAAGCTTTGTGCCAGTGAAATGATGAAGTATAGCATGATGACTCTAATGAACAAGCTTTGTTTAGAGAGCTGAAAAACAGTATTAGTTTTGTTTTTAGTTTCCATCTCTGCTCATGGATGTATTGCAAGTAGATTTAATAAGCAGTGTCTCAATATTCTTTGGGGAAATTTTTCGCCGGTGGAGATTGTTAGTTGGCTTTTTGTTTCTGGAAGAGAACAAAACAAAACCTGAACTTGCAGAGAGCAGAATTATGGTGGATTAAAATGTGTTTCTAGAAAGACTGCCACAAAGCCTGCTTATGAAAAATTACTGCTGTGAAAGTGGTTGAACCGTTTTCCTGATTCAAAAAAATCCCGTCCTATGCAGCCTCGTCATAGGGCTTTTAAGTGGTTTAATGTAGAATTGTTTTTTGTTTGTATCTCATTGGACAACCTCATCTAAAATAAAGGTAACCAAGTGCTGGCTCTAGAGCTGAACTCGTTGGTGCCTGCTGCAAAAGAGGCAAAACTGGGAAGGTGACAATCTCTGTTAAAACAATTGCACATAAATATTTTAGTGGGTAGTTACCTGACTTGTGTATGTCATTAGCATAACTGCAGAGGCAGACTAGGCCAAAGGTACTGATAAAGGTAAATCAAGCTACTTCTGCAAAGGTGCTGAGCAGCTTCTGGTGCCATCTTATGTTGTTGCATGCTGTGTATGTATCCAAGCTGTCAAGACTATGTAGTGACTTTGAGTACAGCAGTGATCTCTCCCACTGTAAGTATTGCGATGCTGTATCAAATAGCAGATCATTGTTCCAGTATGCAGAGGCACTGATTTATTGTGTGATGTGTTGGAGCAGTGAGAAGGTAGTGGCTGAAATAATTTGAAGTGTTGGAGTGCCTTGGTGTCACTGATAATATAGTTTGCCCATCTGTCAGAAAGGGGCTAAGGAAATTGTCTTGGAAAAAGTGGATTATTTTCAAGGACTCATGTTGGATTGGCTGTGTTTGGAGGTGTGGGAGATGCAAAGACAACTTCTCTCCAGCTGGGCTCTAAAAAGGAGCGTTGCCTTGAGTTTATATATCAGCTGTGCTCTGTTTTCCACAGGTGCTGCTGGTTAGCAGTAGTCGTCATCCTGATCGATGGATTGTCCCTGGGGGTGGCATGGAGCCCGAGGAGGAGCCCAACGTGGCTGCTGTACGAGAAGTCTGTGAAGAGGTGAGTGTTTGACAAGAGTGGGAGCTCCTGGAGCTTTGCTGCTGATTATTGGCAAAGGCTTTGTGAATTTGTTTTCATCACTCTTGCTTGTTTTTCTGAAGATGGAAAGGAATATAAGGTCACTGGTGATATCCCAGTCATATGTGGGAGGGAAACCAGAGTCCTAAATAAAGATAGCACAGGAATGTAATTAAGGCGCTCTCGGTCAGAATGAACTTTTCCTCACCCATACCTTTAACTGAAAATAGATAAAATTAAACTGTAGTCATTTCAATGCATATGGTGATATTCTCCGGTGTGTTTTCTCTGTATGACAAAGAGTTTCTTAAGAGAACTTTAAAAAAGAGCTGTCCTTTTGTGGAGTTACCTAATACTTGAGTAGAAGGTAGAAAGTAAGACCTTATGAGCCACTGAAGACACCCCAAATATAGGGACCTTAGTATGGTTTGATCTAGTACGTATTTCGAGTTTTGTGTGAATAAGAGAAATTGATCATGAGAGTTATAAGCAATAATCCCTAATATGTTAATTTTAGTGGTTTTTTTTTACTTGAAGCTATTTCAGAAAGGAGATCAAACAGCAAATCAGACACAGATTGATGAGCTGTAAGGAGAAGCCATATTTTTCTCTTAAAGCTGAAAGAACAATTTTATTCTTCACAAGGAAGAATTTAAAGACAGCAAATGGCAGTTGACTGCATCGTATGTAAAACACATCTTTAGAACTTGCTTCTGAATATTTTCAAATTGGAGAGATGCTTGGATTCAGGAACGATTAAATGATTATATATGGATGACCAAGTCGGTTCACAGTTATATAAGGCAGGATTAAAAATGCTTTCAGGAGGGTTATAAACCTTTGTGCTGCGGAGCAGAAGTCAAGAGCTAATTGATGGGACTTGGGAGGAAGCTGTTCCAGTAGTTGCTTATTTGTTTATTTATTGTCTGGTATATGAAGATTTTCCTCTGAAGTATCTGGAAGTACCTGCTGCTGTCTTAACAAAATACTGAGTATTTGAGCCTTCGGACTTATCTAATGTGGCAGTTCTCGAGTCGTGTTTTTCGTTTGATGTTTTTATTATCTAGCAGTTTATCAGAAAGGTATGAAAGATGATATAGTCAAAGTTTATTTTTTTTAAAGTGTTTTTAGGTCCCTCTTGTACTGGGGATTGCTGCTTGCAAATTTGGTTTCCAGCTTGTAAGACAGCTCCTGCTTTTTTAGTAACTCGGTGATCGTTCAAATACGGTACCAGCCAAAGTGAGTTTAACCAGAACAATAGAAATATTTTTAGCTGCAGAGTCCTGCTTTACAACCCTATCCTTATTAATAATCATTTGATACAGAAGTCAAGGGTTCATCCAGGAGATGCATGGCTTCGCCTTTCAAATCCTTAAAATAAATCCGTATCGACCCTCCCTTCCTCAGGCTTGCAGTGCCTTGGAAGAGTCGCTTTCTTTCCATGACAGCTCAGTGCCTGAAAGGAAGCCTTGGCACGGGCTCAGTCTGCAGCGAAGAAACTGGTTTGGGCTGGCTGAGATAATCCCCTCTCGCTCAGCTGGTGTTCCCTCGCTCACGTGGACCAGTGCCGACTGAGAATGTAATTCAAACTGTGGCAGCCTGGCAGGGTTGAGTCATTCCCAGCGAAGCACCTATCTGCTTGAATGCCGCTCAACAAACACCAACCGGCAAGAGCTCCAAAAACGGCAGGATTACCCCAACAGCTAACCTCCACGACACCTAGTAGCGTTTGATGGGAACGCATGGTTGGAATCTCAAATGGATCAGATGCTCTTACGGCAAAGGCTTTCCTGAAAGCGCTCTGCAGAAGAGCAGCCTGTCACGTGTGTAAAATTACTTGAGCGCTTCTACAGCTAATGATTAGGCTGGCTGACACAGGTGGAAAGCACGGGGGAGATTTTAGGCGTGTTGTAAGACCTTCCTCAAATAGGTTTGTGTTCCAGCCCGCTGTTTACCATCCGCACACAAAATTATAATGTACATCAACTGCCTTAAGCTCGGCGAGCTGTTTACTGTTGCCTGGGAATGTGCGTGCGGGAGGGGAGTGTTTGTTATAGTACAGCTGTAACGCTCTACAGGACTTTGGCACCCGCTTTCCCAGCTTGTGCTGTTGATTTGGCAGAGACCAGGTTTTAGGAGACCACTGGGCAACCGGTGTGCGTGCTGGCTGGTAATTCTTGTTCATCCTTTCATGAGAATCAAGGCTTTTTCAGGTAGCCTGTAGCAGAGGCTGATTTCTGAGTAGGTTTGATGTCTTTGCTTCTCTCCTGGGACAGACAGATCTGCCACTCGTGAGGAAACGAGAGGTTAGCTGAGCAGGTAGAGAGTGATCTGCCTGCTGGTCCAAGTTGTGGAGGAAAATTGTGGACTTTCTTTCACTGGCTTTGGTAAGCCTTTTCCATTTTAACAAGACACAGTTGGAAGAGCCGTAAGGACTCATTACCCTTTCAGTTGCTTGTGGTCTTTGAGGATGACAATAAACTGTTTTTCCTCAATTTATTCCTTTTTGCGTGGTACGCATTCTCTTTTTAAAATACACTTCCCTAAACTAAGATTTTTAATTTCTGCATTCAGTGTTTTAATTCTACCATGTATGTTTGAGTTTATCCATGTTATTGCTGCAATAATTTCCCTGCAAAGAAACCTGACTTTTCCCTTTCTCTGATTTTCAGAATTTTAGAGGACCGTTGTGAAAATGAAATGTTGATTCTCAGTGAAACCTGTGATCCCTCTGCCCCAAGCTGAGTTAAAGTCCTTGTCCTAGTTTGAGACAGTCCTTATCTATATTAATCTGTACCAGCAGAAGTATTAAAGTAGACAGGTACCAACGCTTGTCTTGCTTGCTGTTGTCTGCATAAAATTTGAAGTGACTTGAGTTCTTGTGCATTGTTTTAAGGCAAAGTGACAGTAGACAAGCATGCTAGCTCTGAATGAGAGCAACCTTTTCAGAATAGAACCACTTATTTCTGACAGACTGTTGAAAATTGATGTAGTCAGTCTTACACAGCTGTAAACTCCATGTACATTCTAACGTCCACCTTCTAGAAAAAGCATGTCCTTTTCAAACAGTCATTAGCGCCAATGTAGTATATTTTTTTACTTCTTCGTTCTTTTTTTTTTTTTTTTTTGCTATTTCCTTCTCTCCTCAAAATTAATTTTACGTTAGGAATAAGTTTTTTTTATGAGTGTGAGCAACTGGCTAAGAACAGGTTTTAGAAATAGATGCCTTAAATTAAACTTATTATAGAGTGACTTTGAAAAAAAGCCTCCACGCTCATCTGTTAAACCCAAAGGCATTTCATTTTGCACTTACAGCATCTTTCACATCCTGACCTTTAAATACTTAGCAAATGCCAAGTTGTATAAAATTATGGGAGTGTTAGTTGTGCTTTCTTCATGGGAATTAAAAGCCAGATAAATTGTGCTTGATCTGTGATCAAACAGGCAATTGATGCCAATATTAAAAATAGTCCATCGTGGTAATGCTTTGATCTGGCTGCTAGACCTTTTTTCTTTTTTTTCTTTCCCCCTCTTAAACATGTTTTATAAATAAATCTCTCCTGTTTCATGTATTTTGTTAGTGGTTTAAAATATGAATATTGACATCATTTGGTGCTAAATAGGGAGACTCTTTGGTTTTTAAATATTGCAAGGACCGTGGATGAATGACAGAGGTGACGGTGTTGAACTCTTCCTACATTTAGTAATAGCGCAAATAGCGGGCCGAGTTCACTACTTTCTATTACTCTGTGTACTCAAACTTCTTACAAATGAGTGCAGTGTCTTGAAGCTCTTGCTCTGACATGGCATTTCATGTCTCTTTCACAAATGTAAAAACATATTATTGGTTGTAATGCAGTAAAGAGGTGAGTAAGTATAACCCTCTCAGAGACACAGCAAGAAAATTTGCCTAGCAGGTCCGTAATTGGTGTCTTTAGAACTTGTCTAAGCTAGCAGTTTTTATGGGTGTGCTTTACTACCTTAAGTAGTGCAAGTATTAGAGCAAAGATTTGGGTGTTTTACCACAGTCCTCTTGCCCAGCAGTAATCTGTAGTAGATGCAGGCTTTGAGCCTAATAGAGCAAAGTAAAATAGCTGAAATTCCAACCCACATTTTCCTTAGCTCAGATGGAAGGAAATAAAAGCTGTCCCTAGGAACAGATGGTGTTGCTGCAGGCTGCTTTTTGCATCTGACCCCAACTTATTTTCAGCTTTGAAACCTGAACCTGCTGTTCTTGGATGTCTTCAGTAATTTTTCTTTATTAAAACAAGTTGTTCCATGAGCAGCAGAACTAGTAAAGCTTCATTTCCTCCAGATTTTTGTTCCTTGTCCCGAATGCCCGGCGTGCAGCAGTGGTTTGAAGTGGTGTGCTGTTTTGGGGCAGCTGGCTGTTGCTGTGACATTGATGCACTCTTGCCAGATCTGTCTTTTTTTTTTCCAGTGAGGACTACCTCAGATGCTGGAAACTGATTTGGATCTGCAGAGCAGTGAAAAAGAAGCTCATTTTGCAAGCTGCTGTCTGTCCTCTTTTTCTACCTGAGTGTGCCTCTTCCTGAGCAAACACTGTCGTTTGATTGATGTGCTTTATTTTCACACCTACAGATGGAACAGTTGGTGGCAGTGATCTCTTACCCCTTGTTGATAGGTTTAATAGCTTCTTCCTGGGACGTGTGCGTATTTTGGGGATTGCAGCCCGGGCTCCATGTGCAGCACTTCCGATGCTTGGTGGGGGAACATGTACCCAAATAAATTGTGCTGTCTCTGCCAGACACTGTTGTGGCCCACGAGGGCGGAGGATTCTCAATCCATTTACTACCGAAGAGAAAATTCCTGAGTCATCTGATACAAATGAAGATTTAGATCCAGCTTCAATCCTGGATGAGCCTGTGACTGTGCTTTTAACTTTCCAAGAAGATGCTCGTTGTCCTGTGGTGGAGTCGGGAGGGTGCTAGGGGTTTGCCCGTAGCAAGGCAGGAGGTGTGGAGCCTTCCCCAAAGAGGAGCCTGGCACTTTTGTTGCACACTGTCTATCTTGCTTTGTTAGTGATAACAGCTATAGATTATTTTCTCATATGTCTTGCGCAGCTTTTATGTCAGAAACTCGTGCGAGACTGTGAATTCCATTTCATGATTGTTTGTTCAATTAAAGTACGTGATTGTACAGAGACTTAGGACTTTCCTGTTTGGGTGTGAATTAAGTGCTTTATCAAAAATAGGTGTATTACAATCCAGTTGGTCTGTGTTGGATGTCCTATATATGTCATCTTTAAAATCCACTATACCAGTAAAATAGGTTGAGGGTGCCATTGGATTCCAGTGGTAGATGTGCTTTGCAGTCTTTTATAAAAACAGCCCAATATTTGTTTGAATTAAACCATTGCTTTGCCACCATTTACTACTGCCTGTGATAAATTCATATGTGAAGAAAACCTTAGCACTTTTTAATTCAACGTGACTTTCCTACATCACATGTTTATCTTGGCATCATTTGTTGTGCCTTTTTGGGATGCATAAGACTAGGCAGAAGAGAGAAGGATCCTAGTTTGCAGACGGAGTGTTATTTCTGTCACCTCTCTGTTTAAGCAGAACAGAAGGAAGGGCTCCTCACCTGCCTGTATCACTTCAAGCACAGTTTTAGAGCTGGGGATAAACTGCTTGGGAGGCTGGTCGTGCTGTATTCATGCTTGGTTTCCAGGCTGGCTAGTTGCCTGGAGATAAATTTGTTTCCAGTCAGATTGAGAGTTCACTAAGCATCACAACAGCATCCCTGGTTTTTGATTCAGTGCCTCTACAGGTAAGGAGAACAGAAATTGGATAGCCTTCTTCAGGAACCAGTGAAGAAAATTGGCTTCAGACAGTTATTTACCTGAAACATTTGGTTGTGTACTTATATTGTGAAGGTAGAAGTCTTGCGTTCCTCCCTGTGTTATTGCTGGCTGAATGATACTGCTACTTATAAAAAAAAAAAAAAATCCCACTGTTTGAGGCTGCTGAAGGACTTCTTTGAATGAAATCCATTTGAAGTATTTGCCTTCCAGTTCACTTCTGAGAGAGATTAGCCCAGGGTTAGCAGTAACAGTTTTGCAGATGAGGTAAAATCGCTCATCCGCAAAGGTCAGACCCAGTTATCTGTCCCAGCCATGCTGGTGTGCTCATACACGCGTACATTGACCTTCATGGAATTGCTGTTTGACTCCAGAAATAGCCTTGGGGTTAATAGTCAGTGGTCCACCTGTGTGGGCTGAGCAGAATGTCAGAAATACTGATAAGACAATAAATTTTGCATCCAAAAACAACATTAAAAGGTTCAGTTGAAAAGCTCCTTCCTAGAAGTAGAGGTCAGGGAGCATGTTACAGAAAGAATTACAGATTTCTATGAACACCTGTAGTAGGGGGAGCTGCAAATCCTTTTCTCTTGGGGCAGTTCTGCCATCAGCTGTCGTTAGCAGCACTAGTGAGGTGTGCTCTGGTTGTGTAATTTGGTGTGTTCATTTAGTAGGCTGGGTGCTTAACCAGAAAAATCTTCTAATTAATAAAAGTTCTTCCTTCCCAAAAGCATGTGACTGTACAGCAACTGGTTAGTAGCTGAACAAGTGGGAAATGGCTTATCTCAGCTGCTCAGGACAGAGAATTTTTCTTATTAAATATTTAGTTGCCCTCACCCAAACATCTTGTTTGTTTGTTTGTTTGTATAAGGAAAAAAAAAAAAAGCCTGACATAATCAGATCTATCTTGGCTGCAAGAGCAGAAGCATGATTTTCCTGAACTGTTTCAGATGTGTTCCAGCTGCCAGAGTCGGCAGCCAAATTTACCTTCCAAATGTGGCTGGGTGGTTTGCCAGATTGTGTGTAGTGTTTCAAACCAGTTAAGTCGTGGAACAAAATCTCATTGTGTTTGTAGCACTTGAGTTGCAGGCATATATCGTTGTAAAAAGGAAAAAAAAAAAAAAAAGGAATGTAAATTATTGGGAAGGGGAAAGGAGGGGTCTGGGGGGAGAGGAGTGGGATGGCATTTTGCATGCATGCATGATGCGACACCGGAGAGCAGAGGCGAGAAACAGCAGTTTGAGAAAATGACTGAGCCACAGTGGTGAGTGGATGTTTAAAAAGTGACAGCAAATCAGATAAAGTGGGTAGATCCTCAGTAGTATTCGAATAGAAAACAAAACTGTTGCTTAGATCTCCTCTTGGTTTGTCTGTGCCTGATGCAAAAGGCTTCTTTCAATACCCATCTGTATTTTCGTGTTCTGTCAAAAAATAGTTTTGTTCCTGTTGCAGAGGCCACATTACAACGTTGAAAGTATTTAATGTTTATATTAGCTTGCTTCAAATGTATGCAGGGCATCCGTGAAATACCTGGTAGCTGTCATGTTGCTTTGATGGTGTAAGTGGATGTCTTGTACATACTTTGAAGTTATTTTCTTAAACTATAACTTTAAAGCGGTAAAACTGCTAATGCCAAAGAAAATTTTATCCATGTTTAGGCTGTAATAACCTTTAGAGGAGATTCTGGTCATTTGGCATGCAGTTAGTAACTCATCAAATAGGTTTTTTTTCCTCCAGATTGAATTAAAAAATGGAATATAGAAAAAGAAGAAAAAATTACTGGGAATGCATGCATGGTTAGAACTTGTGACATATTTTCTTTTTTCTTTATTATTTGTTTTTCTTGTGACCGTGATGTTTTAAGGTGAACAGAATTTTACAGCACTTGCTTCCCATCCTAAAGGAACTGCTCCTGCACAACAAATACGCACTGACCTGTCATTAAAGTATGTTTTTTTTTTCTCTTTGAACTTTTCATAGGCTGGAGTGAAAGGGACGTTAGGAAGATTAGTGGGAATTTTCGAGGTAAGTTTCAGACGTTAAAAAAAAATCATTGAATTTCAATGCAAAAAAAATTTCTTGAAGTAAAAATCACTTCCTAGTTTGTTGCGAAGTCAGCTCGCTAACTTGTTCGAAGGAAAACTCAGAACTCCCCGTTAAATAAAAATGTAGCTGATCTTTTCAGTGATATCGCTCGTCTGCAGTTTGCAGTTTGGTTAACAACAAGAGGGATAATTAATTATGCCAGCGTAGCGGTGGATATTCTCAGTGCCTTCGTACCTTTCTTGCTGCCACACAAGGGCACCCAGCAGCTGGGGAGCAGTGGGGCTCCTTTGTCCTTTAGCACCTGCCCTCACCCGTTGCCAAACTGGCCTCTGCAACGTGGTGGGGCCCATGTGCTCCGACGAGGAGTGTGGGAGCACGTGGTGAGTACTGGGGAGATGCCTTGTCACTGTACCGGGCACTGCTCTCGTGACAGTTGGTTTTTCACAGAGGTGTGTGAAATAGATACAGATCTTTCCTGTGGAGTGTGGTTGGTTTGTTGGGTTGTTTGGGTTTGTTTTTTTTTTCCCCCAGCTGAGGAACTGATTTATAAATGTACCTGTCCACCCTTACAGTTTAGACTTTTTGGCTGCAGTCCCTACTAATACTTTCAGACCTCTCATTTAAAACACAACAATTTTTAATCACTAAATATGAGAGGAACTAGGCATAAGGTACCGTGGCATGATAGTGAGGCAGCTTGCCACTTGTAGTTGCCACGTGCCCACTTGCCTTGTTTTTCCCTTGGTAGCTTTGTTGTTACTCTGTTGCCTTTGCCTTCTAGAATCGGGACAGGAAACACAGGACATATGTTTACGTACTTATCGTCACAGAAGTGTTGGAAGACTGGGAGGACTCTGTCAATATTGGTAAGCTCTCTGTGTTTGCTAGCATGAACTGGTTGGATACAGACAAAAGAGTCAGCTGAGCATCCCTCTGGGAGCCGGAATCTTTGTGAGTGGTCCAGAAAAGTTGCAGTGGTGTGTCCTTTGGATGCTTGGGAAAAAAAACCCGTGGTTAAATTGATGCTTTTGTAACCTCTGTGGCCCAAGGTAAGTCAATTCAGGTGTACAGCTGCCTCCACAGCAATTTTGCATTTAATTCTTGCACTTTTAAGTTATTAAGTAAAGAGCATGAAGAGCTGTCCTTTCTAAGACAATTAGATAGGGTGGTGTGGATTAATCATTTGCCACTCTTGAAATTTTTGCATTTAAATCAGATTCCCAAATGAAAAGGAACCTGTTGTTCCATGCGAGGTTTGTCAGTAGTGCCATAGCACCTGTAACCTGGCTTTCTTCAGGATGTGTATGGAAGAATTTTTATGGAAAGAGTAAGAAATTAGTTCTATCCACCAAAAATTAAGGTTCACTTGCAAATCAATAGGGATTTGGGTGGTGGTTCATATCTGACTTGAATAGAAATTGCAGAAATAGCAAAAGAAACGTGTTTGTGTGTTGTTTCTTTGGGTTTTTTTAAATTAGGAAATGCAAGATTGGTTTGTTTGGACAGGGGATGTAATGCCCTGAACAAATAGCTGTTACGGGGATAGAGGAGCCATAGTGCAGTGTTTGGACTAGGTAGCCCTGGAGATCAGAAAATCCTGGGAGAAGATTTTCCAGTGTCTTCTGAACTGATGTTTTCTACACAGTGAACTTATTGTTGCGGTGTTTGTTCATGTGATAATGATTGAAAGCTAATCAACAGTAACGTTTACACGTAGAAAGGATGCCATCATTTTGCTGCATCTACTGGTTTTTCTCTTTACCCACAGGAAGGAAAAGGGAATGGTTTAAGATAGAAGATGCCATAAAAGTTCTGCAGTATCATAAACCAGTGCAGGCCTCGTATTTTGAAACCTTGAGGCAAGGTTGTTTGGCAAACAACGGCACTCCCGTCATGACCACAACGTACTCTGAGAGCTCCGTGTCTGACATCAGATGACTGAAGACGTCCCTATGAGAGAAATTTTGAAAACTAGACTGAAACGTGGATTTCCCTCCCCCCTCCCCTTTTTCACATGCCTCCTCTATCAAACAAGGCATGGGCAGCAGCCTGTGGCAGAGCAAGTGTTAAAGAGTGCTGCAATTTAGTGCAAGGTGGGATTTTTTTTTTTTGTTGTTGGCTTTTTTTTGCTTTTTTGGATCTGTATTTTGTAAAATACATTTTGTGCATGAAGTGCCCCTTTCCCCTTACACCGCTTCCATGGCCTGGCGAGCGAGGCTGCCCGTTTCGCCTCTGCCTTGTGTTTTGAAGTGTCCCGTTTGTGTCATCCCAGCCATAGCCACTTTTTTTTTTTTTTTTAATTAAAAGACTTCAAATGTGAGATCAGCTCTTTAAGTCTTAGTCTGTACTGTAAGGTGCTGTTCAGACCTGTGTGGTGGTCACTTTCAGCGCATATGTATAAACTTTTTTTAGATGGAGAATCTAACATTTTAATTTTGCGGGAATTTTTTTTAATCCTGGTCTGCTTCTGAAAAGAAGGGTTCATAATTAATCTGTTTGCCTTTTTTTCTGTTTTTTTTTTAAAAAATACACGTTCTGTGACAGTGCAAGTGGCTGGGCCAGTTTACTCCCCATTCAGTATCTCCCGATTTAGTGCAGTGACACTTGAAGATGAGGGCAGAGTTTTGATCACCTGCGGACATCTCTGCTGCTCCGTTGCTTCTCCTACAGCTTCCGCCAGTGTTTCTGCATTTACATGAAAATGAAACAAAAAGGAGTTGGTCTTTTAACACTTGGCCAAAAATAAATAGCCTCAGAAACGCTATGATAGAAACTGAATTTAATTGTCTGTGGTAGGAATCAGGGATTTGAAGGGGGGTCAAAGTCTGACAAACTGGAGCGTCGATCACCAATGCTGTTCTGCTGATCCTGCTGCGTTCTGCTGATGTCTCTTCTTGTCCACATGCCTTATACCGTGCTGAACTGGATACGTGTAATTTGTGCTAAAGCATCGGATTGTACTTACTGAGTGTTACTGCACGAACCCTCGGTTGGATAACTATGTGTGTCCCTGAAAAGAAGTCCTGGGGGAGAAATTCAGGTGTTCAATCTCTGGTCCTGTGGTTCTGCAGCACTTAAAATTGCACCATGGAGCATGCTCAAAATGTTTAAACTCTCTCTCTGTGAAAGGTACAGCTGACTCCCGAGCAGAATTGCGAGCTGGAGGAGTACACCCTTTAATAGGATAGTTCCCCTGATGCATTGGCATACTTCACCTTTTTTTTTTTTTTTTTTTTTCTTTTGTTGTTGCTGTAAGTTTCATGCTGTCTTGATTTGCCAACAGTGTTGTCTAGTTGGGAAATAAAATGGGAAGGGTTGGGGCTGGGGGTGGGTTGGGACAGGTACAAGTTTTGGGAGGGGCATTAATGAATCCCTGGCTTGGGACAAGAAGGAGTTGCTGAATTCAGTAACTTCTCCGTTGTCAGAGCATAGCCAAGATGTGAAATTAAATCTGCAGTACTCTTTTTTTTTTTTTTTTTTTTCTTCTTTTGATATTTTTTTCATTCCCCCCCCCTCCTTCTTTATTTAACAAAAAAATATTCTAATAAATACTCACTGTTCCAGAATTTTCTCTCTTCCCGAGAAGCACTTACAATATGAAAAATCTGATAGAAATATCCATGGAGCCTGGGACAAGGGGGAATGGTATCCTTGCTGGTTTGGCAAGAAGCTGTTCATTTTAAGATCCTATTCTGTTCCTTTACTTGTTCTCCTTGCTTTCATCAGTGTGGAGTAGCAAGGCCAAAAGCAGTGCCAGTGATCGCTAACATGAAAAACCACGCATAAGAAAAAGCCGAGAGGCATTATTCAAGAAGTAGCTTGAAACCCAGCAGCTGGAATCAAGCCTAAATTACACCAGTTCAGTTCACTTCAACTTAGAGACGAATGTACAATACTTTCTTACTCTGTGCTGAGCGGCCTGAACCAAACTCTTAAAAAAGGGCTTGAGTATTGTATCTGGAAGTGTACAAGAAATTCAGACAGCCTGCTGTTACCGAGCCGTGAGTGGCACCTAACACAGCCATCTACTGCCTTCAATTGAGGTTGTTTGTTTTTTGGGTTTTTTTTGTCTTTACTGTACAGATCAGGACGTTGAAAATGCTTTGCAACAAAACAGCTGGTACTCCTGAAAGAGTAACTGCAGTTTTAATATCAACAGCATGCACACTTCTGTTTTTCAACTAAAAATGTTTTTACAGGGCTGTTAAACTGACGATTTAGGGTAGAATATTGTTAATGACTTGCTAATGGCTTATTTGTTTGGGTCAGAAAAATAAATTGTGCCAAGAAAGTGTTTTAATGTGGCATGAATTGATGCTGTTAACACAGTAACACGGAGGGGCTGATATGCCTTTTTTAACTGGAAATAGCTCCTGGGTAGAAATAGCCTTTATTTGACAGATGCGGATTTTAAAACAGGTCTTAGTCCTGTGCTACCTGAATCTCTCCCTGCACCACACAAATTCCCGTCTTCCTCAGCATCTGAGGTTCTTCTCTAGTAACTGGTATAGCTGCATGCCCTAGCAGTTTCAGCCATTTGATCCAAAATGATACTAAATTGGTTTGGGACCGACAATCAAACTACCTTTATGAGCGACAAAAGAGTTGTAAGGACGGGGGGGGTTCGCAGTACAGCCTAGTGCCTGCTCGATTAAATGGCTTAGGGCTGCTGGCGTGACCCACCGCTCAAAAATCCTGTAGGATTAGACTCGGGCTTGCGGCGTTTGCTCAAACTGGTGCTATATCGAGAGAGCGGGATTCTTACCTCAGCTGGTGTAGTGTCTCATGACCCCTTAACGCGAGCGTTCCGACGTGTCTCGGCTTCCCGTTGAATAATGTTCTTTGCTTGGCTTTCAGCGGGGCTTTGGTCTGGCTCGGCACGGGTGTGTTGGTAGGTAAAAAGAGAGGGAGGCCAGCGCTTCGTGGGGACGGCCCGCGAGTTCGCTGCAGTTTTGTCCAGTCCCCCTCAAGTTGCAGGTTTTTGGTTCTCTGAAATCCGGGTTGGGCTAAATGCCAAATGGCGTGTGGATGATGCGCAGCCGCCGTCTGAGGGGCAACTGTTAATTACCTTTTGGCGCACCTCGCGAGGGGCTGACGTTAATTATCTTCTGGCGCTCCTCGAGAGGAGCTGCTGCTAATGAATTACCTTTTGGCACACCTCTGAACTCTGGGGTCTCATCAAAAACTTCCAGTGTCCTCCACAACTTCTTAGGGTTGCTAATTGCGCTAGTAAGATTATTTTTTCCCTTGCTGCTTTTCACATCCTGATGTAAGGACGCCTCACTCTTGCTACATCAAGAAGCAAACCTGCCTGCAGCGAGGGGGCAGGGGGGGGAATGACTTGAAACACTCACCTACTAGATTTTTCTATGCACCTAAGTGTCAGCTCAGGGTTGCGAGATGAGTGATGGAGGAAGAGGGAGACCCGCTGCTCGGCGCAGGGAGGTTCTCTGAGCAGTTCCCACTCTTAAACGTTGATTCACTTCCTCTGGTGGTGTCAAAATTAGAAATCCGCGTATAGCGGAGTTGCATCCGGCCATCTGGATTTTTAAACGTAGTTGAGACCTTAATGGGAGAAGTGCTTTCAGCACTTAGACGCCACCGCTTAGCGCGATGATTTTTTAAATCTCAACATACTTAGAAAAATCTGGATCTCGTGTCACTGGAAGCGTTTGACAGACCAGCTTGGATTACTGGCTGCGACAGGAGAATGTTAGCTGGTGGTTCAGGCCAATGCAAGGTGGTGGGTATACTGGCATTTGTTGACACCAGCATGGGAGCAGGAAAAAGAAGGAAGATGCCCCCAGGGTCCCGCTGTCTCCAGCAACTGCTTCTTGATCCTTCCAGCAGGATTTGTCAGATCCTCTACCTTTCTGGTGGTCTTAAAGGATGCGTAAAGCTCAAGAGGCAGGTGGACGTCCCTCTGCAGAGGGGTGCCAAGTGTAATTAAATCTAGCGCAGCTGAAATCAGACGCGTTGTGCTGTAGGAGGTCTCTCTCAAATAAGGTTTTGGTATGGTGGAGCAGGGATTTGGATGCGGTGGTTAATGTCAGCTTGCAAATCGTGCGCGGCGGAAAACGTACAGCGGCTTTGTCATGGAGTGGCTACTGTTAAGATGGCTTGTGCTTTGACTTGTGCTCGTGCTGAGGCTTTCCAAAGACGCGTTTCAAAAGGCAGAGCCTTTTTTTTTTCAGCTAAAAGTATTGTTTTCTGTTTGGTGAGGCTTTCCCCCAGTATTTAACCGGGTGTGCCGTGTGGCTGTGCATGCTGGTGGGTGCCTGGCTATGAGAGCTGTGGTGTGATGCTGCCAGGGAGGGGACGCCTTTTCCTGGGAGATGCTTAGAGAAGAGTGAAAGGTTGGTTGGTTGGTGGGTTTTTTTTCCCATTCTTCCTGAAATTTGCCATTCAGTGCTGTTAAAGTACTTTTGGTCACTTCACAAAGATGTCTTTTGATTTCTTCACAAAGATGGGTTGTTTAATTCTAGACAATAGTTGATTGGCGATAGAGAAGCTCGGTATTGTTGCAAAGCCAGGGGAGGCTTGTACATCCTTTATCTTTGCCCAGTGTTTCTGCTTGCTGTGTTGTGCTCTCTTAGGGTTCGTCAGAGCTGCTCGGGCAGAGCTCAGCACCCTTGCTCAGAACCGCAGTGACTCCTTACAAGTACGAGTGGTTGGCGTTCACCTCTCTAGGTTTGGCAAGGCAGTTGCCTCTCCAGGTATAACATTCGGCAAAACATTCCTTTGAGTTAATGGCTACTTTGCAAACTGAGAATGAGATGGCTTTTTGAAATGGAAAGTGCGTTAGCCTTTGAACTGTAAAAACTCCTCAGGACTGAGGCAGCGACAGCTGAGAGGGTGCAGGATGTGACAACAGGCTTTCTCACCGGCTGCTGTGCCGTGAGGATGAGATAGGGTAAATACTGCTTGCTCCTGATTTTGAACTCTCAGAACAAGATGTGTAGCCCCTGAGTGGTTTTACAGCTGAAATTTCTTGAGATGAGTCTATCAAAGGGAGCGTGCCGGGATGGGGCGGTTCAGTGAGTGTAGGGCAGTTGCATCACCTATAGCAAGAAGAGAACTCAGAAGTTGCTGATGCTCGGCTCACTTGTGTGTGTTTAATGCTGTTAAACAGAGCTGAAGTCGTAGGCTGGTATTACTGATAAACTCCATTAGCCAGTAACTGTAATTAAAACAGAATAAAGAGGCTAAAAATACAGGCTTTAACACAGGGGCACTTCCTAACGGGTTGGTTTACGCTGCTGCGTGGATCAGATGGGGAGGGTCTATCTGGCTTGTTGGAGTCTTGCTGTTTCTTCCCCCCTTCCCTTGCTCGTGTTTGGTACAGAAGGGTTCAGGCAATATTTAGGAATGGCTGTTGGTTCTTGATGGTAATCCTGCTGTGATTTAACTGAGTTCTGTGCACGTTATGCTTTAAGGAACTATGAGATGTACAGGTAAAGGGAGCCCAGCCAGGGCTCTCCTCGGATAACGTCTCCTGCCTCGCTTTGCCATAGGAAGGTGGCACGGGCAGGTGGATGCATGCGCTGTCTCTGCCTCTTTTTAAAATGCATCCTTTGGGATTTGTTTCCCTTTTCATCTGTCCTGGGGAGGTGATTCCTTCCTAGTGGATTTGGTTCCAGCTTAGCAAGGCAGGTGCATTCTGTGATGGCTGTGCTGAGCGGTGCTGGTGGGAAGGAGCAGAGCCTTACCTGGGGTGTACTTCAGAGCTCCTCCACCCAAAAAACCTGCTGTATTTCCTCTGATGATGGCTTTCAGTCTCGCTGCTGTGGAGGAAGGTAAGAGCTCTGGTTTGGGGGCTGGAAAGGAACTGCAATTTAAACATTTGCATCAGCTTTTTTCCCTCGGTAGCGGGGCATTGTGTGCGCTTCCCCGATTTCTGTTGAGCAACGAGAAGGCAGTTTAATTCAGCGTGATCTTGAACGTGCCTTAAAGCAAACTCTATAAACTGAAAAATTGAAAGGGATCATCGGAATCTGCTAGTGTTGCTTTTTTCCCTAGTGCAGACACAAAGTATTCAGCGGCTAAAAATGTGGGTAGGGAATGTCAGGAATCCTCAGTTCCCTTCCCAGATCTAGCAACGGACTTTGGGCCTCTGCCTCAGCTTTTTCATGCAGAAAATGTGTTCACCACCAAATATTTGAAGCTGGGTAGATCAAATGTTTGCCCCTCCCAATTATAACAACTTTAGCTTTTCTTGCTCATACTCAGAAACACAGGTTTATCCCAAATTGATGTGTTTTGTGCTTTTCAGATGGCCAGATGCAATGTTCGTAGCTGTGCAAAGCATCCAGTGAAATGGGTGATCTGGGAGTTTGTGAAAGGTTTGAATATTCAGCTTTTGCAGAGCGGAAGCTACAGCTGGTTCTGGGGAGAAGGTGAAAATCTTGTCGATCTCTTTAGCCAAACTAGCACCAAGAAATGCAGTTGTTGCAGACGCTTGTTGGTGTGAAGAGCTTTTATCTTCTAAAGATAATCAACAACTTTGTATAACTCACGGACTGCTCTGGTCCTGCTTTTAAATGACTGTTTCCCCTCCTGGTTCTGTTCCTCCTGTTTAATAAGATAGCATCATCTAGTGGCTGCATCAGCCTGGGGATGCAGGTGACCTTGCTTCTGGTGTGCTCTCTCGTCTTGTCTCCGTGTTAGAGACTATAACATACATACGTACATATCTATATCTATATCTATATCTATATCTATGATCCTCACTTTTCTCAGTGTTAGAATAAATTTAATACAGTTAGAGAGGACTCTCGGCTTCAGTGGTGGAAGGTGGTGTGTAGATATGTGCAGTGTTTTACTGGGTGTAGTGTCATGAGGTCTGTACATAATTGAGAGAGGTGTAGATGGGTGAAGAAGAACACTTAACTGGATTGAAGATGTATTTAGGAGATTTATAAAATCTCTTTTTTGGTGCTAGTCGATAGGGTTGTGGTTTGGGTTTTTATTTCCCTTTTTTTTTTTTTTTTTTTTTTGGTGGGAAAGTGAGAATTTTGAAGTTATACTTGAGAAATTGGCTCCAGAATTGCCTCAGAAATTAACCTTGGGAGGTCCAAGAGTGTTTGCTGAACTTCCTGTATGTCCTATTTTATATTTATTAAATCAGAAGATCTGGAACGATCGCTTTGCATTTTCTGCTCAGTCTTTTCCTGAACTCTCCGTACCTGAGACCCCCTGGCAGCACCCCTGAGCTGGGAGAGCAGGATCCCAGCCCCCATCGGAGCCTGTTGCCCAGGGTACATCACCCCTCCAACAGCCCGAGCTGGATGCCCGTGGGTATGAGCGTATCTGCCTTAGGCTGCTCCATTCCTTACCGAACCGAGATACCTCCGAGATCAAAGCTGTGGGGCTTTGACCGTCTCTTCTCTTCACCTCTGAGCTGGTGCGTTCGAATCTCCTTCGCGACCAAGGGTAAGACTTTGATACCGACCTCGCTCGCTTGGCAGCGCCGGTGTGGGCGATCCCTCTGGAAAACGTTTGGGTTTTTTTTTAATCCTTGCAGATTTCTGAGTCCTTGAAGCCTGCAGGCCTGGGGTGGAGGGCACGATGGCAGCAGCAGAGTGTGGCAAGTGATTTCCCGGGGGTTCCTGCTCCTGTGTGACCTGTGGTGTTGGTTGGGATGTCTCCTGCTGCTGCTGCTGCCTGGCTTTCCCATGGAAACGTCAGTCAGTTTGGAGGGGGAAAACTGGTGTAGAGGACAAACTTGCTAATTTATTAGAATTAAAAGAAGCTTGAGGTTTTCAGTGATTTTCAGTGAATCAGAAGTAAGTTAAATAGTCGGTTCTCTGTGAGTTCTAGATGGTTTTGGACTTGTAATTTCCATACTCTGGTTTGGTTTATTTTTCTGGCTGCAGACTTCTGTTCCTCACTCCAGTGCTTTGTGTTTCTAATCTTCTGGTAAAGTTAACATGTGGGGGTTTTTTATGATATATTAAGTTAAAATGGTTTGCAAAAACACTTTACAACTGCAAGGGCACTTTGGAAATCTAGCATTTCAGCTGATGCTTTTTCTTACTGACTGGGACTTGTTCTTACTTACGACACATTTGTTCAGAGTCAAATGCGTTCAGTAGAAAACACATTTTGTTTTCGTTGAGGCTCAGATCTTAGTTTGAGCCTATGAATAATGCAGGTGCTCTCTTGCTCCTGCTTAGTCTTGGCTGGCAGGTATAGCATATACCTACATAATTTTGACATTCTCATCCATAGCGTTTCCAGAAAAAACGGAGGGCGCTCTATCCACTCCTCGCTCAGCTCTGGTATCATCACAACCCCCCCTGTCCCTCTTCTGCACTGAGTCTCGGTGTGTTTTGAGCCAGATGTTGAGACGGTATGAAGCTGCGCTGATGTACGGCAGCTGGCGGTCTGGTGTCTGGTTCCTTTCTCAAGGTGTTTCCTCTGTTGGAATTGTGTGCGAGGGGGAGGTCATCACTGTCTTTAAAAGATTTAAAAAAAAAAAAAAAATGAAAAAAAAAAAATTTGTGGATGCAAGTTTGACAAGAGTGTAGGCTGTAATCTAGTGCCAACCAATAAACACGCCAGTATTTCACACACGGCTCTGCTGCTGCGTGGTCTCTCTTCTTCCCGGCACTTGTTACTATGTACGTGATCTTGGACATTGGGCAATAGTGTCACCAGAGGAGAAAGCCCTTCCTGAAGTGTCTCGGGATATTCACAGTCTGGAAAAGAAAATTTGGAGGGATGTCACCCACCACCTGATGCTGAGATGGGCTGGTCTGAGCGGGGAGAGCATCCTGCCACAAAACCAGGGTGAATTTTGAGGCACGGCGTAATCTCACCAGATGTTTCTGGTCCGAAGAGCCTCGTGGAGCAGAAGTGGTCCTGACTCGCAGAGTCCTTATGGAGAGCCCTTCACATGGAAATAGCCGCTTGCTGCGGGAGGGGCTGGGTGCCACCAGCACCCAGAGCACCAGCACCCGCGGCGAGCTGGCGGTGACAGCCCTCGGCAGAGCATGGTGTGGGTCGCTGCCCCGGCGAGGGGGGCGGCGAGGGCTGGAGATGGTGAGAGACGTGGGCAGAGATGCCAGCGCAGGTCGAGGAAAAATGCCGTGAGCTGGCTGGGACCCCGTTTGCACAAATACCGGCTGCGTCTGTGCTCCACGTGTGTGCGCCCACAAACGCTCTGCCCCAGTCTGACCGCTCCCCCAGACCCGTGGTCAGGCTGGGGGTGTCCCAAGCCCTCTGGAGGTTTGGTGTCCCCCTGGCCTGCCTAGGAAGGGTGAGCACTGGGAGATGCTCAGAGCCCATGCAGGGGGTGCAGGATCGGTGCCAGGGCGTGCTGGGGGAGCGCACAGGGTGCTCTGCACCGCTGCAGGCTGCCTTCAGCGGGTCCCCCTGTCCTCACCGCCGGTGGGACGCGGCTGCTCAGCACCTTCCTCGGCCTCCGCATGCTCCGGTGAGAGCCACCGGGTCCCTCTGCCCCGTGCCATGCCTGGGGAGGGAGAGCTGGGTGTGCTGGGGACAGCACCCGTCCCGTGGGTGCCCTGCGTGGCCCCCAGAGCTGTCCCTTCCCCCAAATACCCCCGTTTCTCTCCAGCTTGGGGGTCGGGCTCTGCTGATGCCCCAGGGCAGCAGATTTGCCTTGGGGCTGGGGGAGAGTGAACCAGCTCCCAGGGCTGTGGCTCCTCGCTCAGCCGGGGTGGGGGGTTTCTCCTCCTTTTGGGGTGCGAAACAAGATGCTGGGCAGGATCCAGTACGGTGCACCCGATCACAGCGGCGAGGCTGTAAATCCAGCCACGGGGGAGCTCTCGTGTTTATCTGCCACGTGGTTTGGAGATCCCATCCCTTTGGAAATTCCGTTGGGAACTGAATGCAGCGCGTCACGGCAGCGAGGGAGGGAGAACACGCCGGCTTGTGCCCGACGCCCTCGTGTTCGGCGGCGCAGAGCCAAGGACGAAGTTAATCTTTGCTGACGGTGGAGTTAACACCTTGGCTGGTGAGCGGGTCAGGCAGAGCGGGGAGCGGGGCTGTGCCCCCCGCGGGTGGGTGGCAGTGCTTCCCCCCCATGCTGGTGTTTCTGGCTGGGTGAGCAGCCGGAGGGATGCGGTGGCTGGAAATCCGGCCACTTGTGTTTAGCTGCTTAAACGGGAGCTTAGCGGCTCAGCGAAGCTGGCCCCAATTATCTGCAGGGGGGGGGCGAGCAGTGGGGAGGAGGGGGCTGGTGTCTCCTCACCGCAGGTTTTGGAGCAGAAATACCCCGTGTTGCTATTCTAGCTCTCAGCACCTGCTCAAAATTTGCCCCCCTAGCTGACCCCTTCCCACCTCGCTCACCAGATGAGTGGCGATGCTGCTCTCAACCTCACCC
>JAVJGJ010000035.1:3044432-3073659 GCA_035590215.1 Microhierax caerulescens
TCCCCCCCCCCCCCCCCCTTTTTAAAAGAAGCAGTAAACTGGCTGGTGTAACAGCGCTCAGTGCCTGGCATTGCTCTGCGAGCTCTGGCTCCTGGGGTGGTTGGAGTGTTGATACCATCAGGTCCCTGCACCAGCTTGGGTTTGGGGTTGGTTTTCTTTTCCCCAGCTGTTTCCTCCACCCTGTGCCCACTTTGGCATCATCCTGGCAGCTTGCAGCACTCCCAGCAGTGAGAAACCCCACACCAAAGGGGAAGCATCAAACCAGAACCCCCTTCGACAGCATCACCCAGAGCACCCCATTCTGCTGGGTGCTGCAGGTGCTGAGCCCTCCCTTTCTTGCAGGCATTGCTGGGACTCCCGTGACGTTCAATGAGAACGGAGACGCGCCGGGGCGTTACGACATCTACCAGTACCAGATCAGGAACTCCACTCCTGAGTACAAAGTCATCGGGCAATGGACTGACCACCTCCACCTAAAAGTAAGGCTGGGGGCTGGCTGGTGCCTGTGGCGTGGCTGTGCACGGCCCGTGCCAAGGGGAAGGTCCTGCAGATTTCTCCTGCACCCACTGAGGCCACGTAGGGTGTAGCAAACCTGGCTGGGAGGCAGGAGCCCATGGGTGCAAAGTTTGGCAGCCAAACTTGGGGGAGGGTCGGAGGGAAGGGTGTCCCCCGAGTACACGCTTGTGGTTCAGCCACGGTGACCCACCGTCAGTGTGTGTGACCATGTCCCACTGGCTCAGGCACCCAACTTTGTGGCTCTGGTAAGAGAATTAGAAGCCAAAACAGAGCAGAGGGGGTTTTCTCAGGGAAGAAGGGACTTTGTTTTGGGTTTCTGGTGTTGAATCTTCCCAAAAGGCTGATGGAGAGCTTCACTGCCTCCCTGTCCCCATGCTGGGTAGGGCTGGGGTCCTTCATGGGATGTACTGATGGGGTGAGGGGCCAGATTCAGGCAGCGCTGCCACGAGCAGAGGCGAGGCATCCCCTCGTGCCCCAGGAATGCCTGACTGATGCCCAGCTCGAGCATCAGTAGGGCTGGTGCCATCTCGCCCCGCAGGTGGAGAACATGCTGTGGCCGGGCGGTGGGAGCCAGCTCCCCAGCTCCATCTGCAGCCTGCCCTGCAAGCCGGGCGAGAGGAAGAAGTTGGTGAAAGGCATTCCCTGCTGCTGGCACTGCGAGCGCTGCGATGGCTACCAGTACCAGCTGGATGAGTTCCACTGCAAGCGGTGCCACTTCAACGAGCGGCCCAACGAGAACCACACCAGCTGCACCCCCATCCCCATCATCAAGCTGGAGTGGAGCTCACCCTGGGCCGTGGTCCCTGTCTTTATCGCCATTGTGGGCATCATCGCCACCCTCTTCGTGGTGGTCACCTTTGTGCGCTACAACGATACGCCCATTGTCAAGGCGTCGGGGCGGGAGCTGAGCTACGTCCTGCTGACGGGCATCTTCCTCTGCTACGCCACCACCTTCCTCATGATCGCTGAGCCTGACTTGAGCACATGCTCCTTGCGACGCATCTTCCTCGGGCTTGGCATGAGCATCAGCTATGCCGCCCTGCTCACTAAGACCAACCGCATCTACCGCATCTTCGAGCAGGGCAAGAAGTCGGTGAGTGCCCCCCGGTTCATCAGCCCTGCTTCCCAGCTGGTCATCACCTTCAGCCTCATCTCGCTGCAGCTTGTGGGTGTCTGCATCTGGTTCATCGTGGACCCGTCCCACTCTGTCATTGACTACGAGGACCAGCGGACTACAAACCCCCACTTTGCCCGGGGCATCCTCAAATGTGACATTTCGGACCTCTCCCTCATCTGTTTGCTTGGGTACAGCATGCTTCTCATGGTCACCTGCACTGTGTATGCTATTAAGACCCGCGGGGTCCCGGAGACCTTTAACGAAGCCAAACCCATCGGGTTCACCATGTACACTACTTGCATTGTGTGGTTAGCCTTCATCCCTATATTTTTTGGGACGTCGCAGTCGGCGGAAAAGGTAAGGGAGGTGGGGAGGGGTCTGGCTGGTGGCCCTGTGGGCTGCAAGGAAGGGGGCTGAGAGAGGCTTACAGGTCCTAAGCAAGGAGGGGTGTTTCTCTGCGGTCCTGCAAGCTTGGGAATCGTGGTGGGAAGAGTTGGTTTGCAAACTTCTTGCTTCGCTGGGGAGCGGAGACTTTCCTGTTTCATTTCCTCGCTCTGGTTTTCTGTGCCCTGGTGGCCCTGCTGCCCCTCTCCAGGCAGGGTAGCGGTGGGCAGCCCAGGCTGCTGCTCTGTGGGCTGGGGGAGGATGAGCCCCCAAGGCAAATCCAGGTCCCCGGTGTCATGAGCACCATTTCTGCATGGAAAAGGGACCAAGCACTGCCTAGCCAGCACCTTTTCCCAGTGCTGAGTCAGTGATGGAGGCCGGAGAGATGGAGCTGCCCTCCGAAATCCCCAAGAGCTGGAAGCAGTGGAGGGCAAGAGCAAAGGAGAGGGAGCAGAGAAACCCCACAGCGCGTCCCCTCCCTTTCCAGGATGCATGGCAGTTTGCAGTTTCTTACTCAATTACCATTTCACTGTGATTTTAATTAACACCTGTGTGTTTGGCAACACGGCACTGACAACAAATTGCTCGGCTGGGCTGCGGCGGGCGAGGTGGCACAGAGCTGTGGGGGGAGCAGTGTGGCTGAGTGGTTTGGGGAGAAGAGCATCCCCTGCGACTCCGAATGTGACTGCACACAGTGTAGACAAGGTCCACGCCAGATAATTCCAGATGTGGATTTGTGCTGTGGAACAACTTGTTCGTCCATCCTCATCCCCATCCTCACTTCCCGGAGGGTGGTCCTGGTGCCAGTACCCATGGGACTGAGGCCAGCCTGGATGAAGCTCTGTGCTCAAGTGAGAGGGAGTGAGAACAAAGGAGAAAAATCTCATGAATGAGACCCAAATCCCCTTTGCCTGCCAGCCAAAACAAGAATCGCATTTATGTTAAATGTGAACAGCTCACGCTTGCCAGCCTGGAGCTGCCTGTGACAAATAAACCTCAGTGTTGCTATTCCCTGGAAATCCCTGGGGTGACCCACTGCCCGGATTCCCTCTCTGGACCCATCACAACTGGGACAGTGTCTCCCGGGTGTCCCCCCGCCGCCCCGGTGATGCTGAGCTGTTGATGCCACGGCTTTTGGCAACGCCTGTTGCAGAAGGGCCAGGGGTAGTTTGCTGAAAGGTCTTTTGCTGTGGACACCAGAGTTTCAGACACGTCCTGGAGAACTGGCTCTGCTCAGAGCATCACACCCTGGAGCTCCAGCAGGCTGGGTCTACACAAGCACCTTTAACTTGGCTCAGCCAAAAAGCCTCTACCGAGCTAGCCGGCGCTGGTTGGAAGTGTGCAGGAGAATTAAAGGAAATAAACGGAGCCTTTTGCTGCATTTCCATTTTGATGAGATGGCAGGGGAGATACTAACAAGAAAGCAGGTTTTTTAAGAAATTATTGCAAAACAAAAGCTCCCTTAAAGCCTCCTTAATGTGCTCGGCATACTGTGGGTAATAAAGATGGAAATGATAATGATTGTAGATTATGCGCAAGGTTGCTCACCTCTTCACTGCAGCTTGTCATGGGATAATTTAGGGCTGCCGAAAACTGGCTGTCAAGCAGCAGTTCGACAATAGGCTGTGCCTCACTTTGGGGGCTTGTAATGTGCAGGGCTTCTCTGTTATTAGGCTGCTAACAAGCTGATTAGAGGCGGAAAAAGTGATGTTCCCAACTCCCCTTGGATGCAGCTCTATTTCTCAAAGCCTGCCACTGCCACGGTGCCTGCTGAGCAATCCCAGGAGGGGCTGGTGGTGGTTCAGCTTGGCGCTTGGCTGTGCTGCCATGGGATGTGAGCTCCGAGCATCTCCAGGCTGTGGCTGAAGGGTGAAGGATGCACTCAGAGGGGCAGCTAGAGGAATTGGGTGCTTGGTGCTGCCCCGATGCTTTAGCTGCTGGTTTTCAGTCTTGGGGGAAGAAAAAGGTAAAAAAGGCATCCTTATGCAGCTTGCACAGAGGATCTGGCTCTGAGCACATCCTTGGGATGAAAATCAGGAGTGTTGGCATTGGCATCACCCTGTGGTGGTGGTGCTGCCCAGGATGCTCAGCGGCGTGTCCCCAGGTCACTGCAGGGAGGGATCCCCTTGCCTTCACCCCATTGCTGCTGGGACCAAGGCCCCGTTGGGCTCTGTGGAGGGTCAGCACACCTGGGAAAAGAAAAGCCAGGGACATCGGCTGGGTTGTTGTTCTTCCCACAGAACATGGCTGGAGTTCTGCTTGAGTCTTGAGGATGCCATGGGGCAGACCCACAGCTCCAAACACTGCTCAGCACCTCTGCCCCAAGCCCATCTGAGGCTGTGGCTAAGGCTGCCTCATGGCCCAGAAGAGCTGGATAAAAATCTCAATTTTTATTTTACTTTGCTTTACCTCGTGCCTACAACTTTGCATAGAGGTGGCATATTATTATTATAACAAGTCCCCCAAGCCTTTTCTCAAAAGAACCTCTTATCCCTGCCGATCCCAGAGGATTACAGAAATAGCAATAACAGAGGATCTAAAGAAAGAGACAATTTCCTGCACTGATAAGGCAGCAGCTCAACAGTGGTGTCATTGTCTGGTTCTCTGTTTATCACATTTGCTTTCAGCAAAGGAAAAGAGGGAGAGAGGAAGGAATGAAAAGGACTGTCCAGTGATTTGTTTAGCAGCACTGGTCGAGGGTTGAGTGGGTTTTCCTTTCCCTGACACCTGTGGTGGTGCAAAATCACTTGTAGCTGAGCCAGGCATGGATTTAGAGCAGGGGAGTATCCAACTGATGGCAGAGATTTGTTTTGGGAGAAACACAGGCTGTGCCTGGAGCTTGGGCTGCTCCGCCAGGGCAAGACAGGCTCATCCAACCTTGGGGCAAAGGCTGAGCACGGTGCTGGGCTTGGGGACTTGTGCTGGGTTGTTTAGGTTGCTGTGGTCCCTTGACACAGCGTCATCATTCTGAGTCAGAGACAGGCTGTGTTCTTTGATCCTATCCACGAAGCAGCAGATGCTGCTGAACCGGGAGCTGTAAGTTCTTTGATAACTGGCAGCGCTCAGCTCAAAGGGCTCTGGAGGAAACTCAAGTGTCGTTAACGGAGGGGCAAAGTGGGGTCCTGGGCTGGAAAGCAATTAAGAGAGTAGGAACCAAGAGAAGTGAGAAATGGTCATTTTTTCATGTGGCAAAAGGTTAACTGTGCAGTGCTTCGTGGCTGTGGTTAGACTCCAGGCTAAAAATATTCCTCTCTGAGTTGAAAAGGGTTTGCTGTGGTGTGATACAAAGCGGCTGAGGTCAGCGCGGGCTTCAGAAAACGGGGCTGTTTCTGGCAAACGCATCATTAGAGTAGCCATGGTGGCCCTGTGAGAGCCCAAAAGTGCTGCAGGGATTTGAGGAGGGCTAAGAGATGAGGGGGGAGCATGGAGAGCCTGGAGCTGGGGGTCTTGGCGGAGGGGAGTCCCCGGTGGCACTGAGAGATGGAGCCCCTGCCCGGGCGCGTAGAGGGAAGCGTGCGTGGAGATGTCTTGTCTGAGCTCAAGCTCAGCTGTTCTCTCCACTTTGCTGAAACGCCTCCGAGTCCCGAGGCATGGGTGGGAGTCACTGCAGAGGCAAGAAATATGGAAATCACTGGGTTGAAAAGTGAGGCTCCTCCAAAAGGCATCTGCTGAGGACCGGGAGGGTGGGCAGGCAGGGGAGCCGGGGAGGTGAAGGGCAGCTGAGTCTCCGCTGTGCCCCATGGGGTGTCACGCAGGTGCTGAGCAGAGCTGTGCTGGTCCCTGGAGCAGAGGTTGGGGTGTCTGTGGTTGGTGTCCCAGTGCTGCGCTCATTCCTGGCAAGTCCAGGACACCTGCGGCAAAATCTGTAGAGTTGCAGTGTGGAAAAAAATAAAGGAAGGAAAAAAAAAAAGCAGATATTCTGGCACAGCTATATGTTTTGACTTTCCTTGATGAAATGACATTTTTAGTTCCAAAAACTGCCTAGATTGACTGCGTGCATATAGAGAGAAGGTGGAACAAACAAACCAGCGCATGTGACAGCAGGAGGTTTTATTCTGGGGACAAACAAAACTTTTCAGTTGGCTCAGAACAAGCTTTGTTGGTTGTTTTTTTTTTTTTTCTTTTGGGTTGAGTTGGAATGCTTTGGGCTGCTGTGTTTGTTTTCTTTGCTTGGTCACAGCTGAGACCTGCTGGTCCTGGGGTGGGATGGCGGCCCCAGCTCACACTCGTGGGATGGAGCTGCTTTCGTGCACCTTCTCCCCAGGGAGCTGTGGAGAAGCTCTGTGCTCAGCTTCTCTCCTCCATCACCTGTTTGCTCTAGTGACTCCAGAAAATAAGCGCCCAGTTAAAGCATGCATGGCTTGGGGAGGTGGGACCCCCTGCCCTCCCTGATGCTGCAGCCCCCGGGCTTTCCCTGGCTCCTTCAGGTCCTGCCACTTTGCAGGGCACTAAATCCCACGTGTGAAATAACTACAGAAGAAACTCTGGACACCACGCTGTGACTGAGTTATGGGATAAAGTTCAGGAACTGCCTTCAGCCTCCTTCTGAAACCTTGTTAGCAACCTGCAAAAGAGCCGTGGCATCTGAGAGCAGCTGGAAAAATAAAAAAAGTGTGTGCCCAGGCACCCAAAGACCTAGAGCCCCCTCCCTGCTCAGCCCAGGGAGAGCCAGCATGTGAGCTACACAGCAGAGAGGATGCTGAGGACAGAGCCCTGTGCCAGGAGCAGGGATGCTGACAGGGCAGGGATGCTCATGGGGGGGCTTGACCACCTGGTCTCCCCATGTTGCTCAGGGGCGAGAGGTGGGGATGGGCGGAGGGAAGGGGTCTCTTCACCTCCCGTCGCTGTCTGCTTCAGATGCCCTCAGCTTGTGAGGAGCCTGCCAAATGCTTTCCATAGAAAAATGGATTATTCTACAGTCAGATTAATGGGCTTTCATTTTGCAAAACATCTGTCACTGTTAGTCCTGGACAGTGAGCGTGAAATTAGTTTTGACTGCAGAAAGGCAACGTCGGTGTGTAATATGTGACTTACATGACAACGGCCCAGGCAGCCAGCTGGGGAATGGGAATTACCTGTTGAAAGGAGACGGGGGAGCAGGGGGTGCCCTGGGAGTGGGTGTCCTTGCTGTGCCCATCACCGCAGCATCGGAGCTCCCGCCCTGCAGCTGGTGAAGCGTGCTGCGAGTGCTGGGGAGGAGAGAGGGTGGGTGAAGAGGGTGTGTGGGGGTCTGCCTCTGGTGATGTTTTTGCGTTGAGGTGCTGGCAGGTTGCTGCTGGAGTATGCATGAGTGCTGGGAGGGCTTGGCACAGGGAGGCTGTGCCAGGGCCCCAAAATGTGGGTCAGGGCATCACCACAGCCTCCCAGTGTTTGCAGGTGGGGAAGCAGCAGAAGTGAGCTGAAGGCCTCTCCAGGTGCACCTTGGCCCATGCACCAAGTCGAGTCTGATGTTTAAGATCCAATACTGCCAACATTTGCAATCCTGGCTCCCCACCCCTTCATTTCTTTAACCCCAACTTTTCCGTGTTGCCCCGTTTCCTCTCCTCCTTTCCCGGCTGACCCTTTCTGGATCCTACAGAGCCGCGGTGGGTCTCAGCTCATGCCCTTGTGTCTTGCAGATGTACATCCAGACCACGACGCTCACCATCTCGGTGAGTCTGAGTGCCTCGGTGTCCCTGGGCATGCTTTACATGCCCAAGGTGTACATCATCCTTTTCCACCCGGAGCAGAATGTCCCTAAACGCAAGCGGAGCCTCAAGGCGGTGGTGACAGCGGCCACCATGTCCAACAAGTTCTCTCAGAAGGGAGGTTTCCGCCCCAATGGAGAGGCTAAATCAGAGCTCTGCGAAAATCTGGAAACACAAGGTAACGTGGCTCCCCATGGGGTTGGGAAGCTGGTTCTGCCGGGGACCGATGTGGTGCAGGGAAGCCCAAATCCCTGGCTCGCCGGTGGGCTGTAGCTGTGCTGTCCTCCATGGGCAATGCTGGCAGCGCTGCTCCTTGGCAAAGGGACATCTCAGCTCCCTCCCGCTCCATGGCTTGGCTCACCATCCCCCAGGAGCCAGGGCAGCGTGGGAAGGGATGCATCTCGCAGGCTAGGGGCCATTCTGCCCCCCGCTGTGCCCAAAGCCACCCCGAGGAGGGAGGTGTGCTCTGGTTATCTGTGCTCCAGCCGGGGCATGAGCTGGCTCTTGGCAAGGGGACAGCATCATCTGTCTGCGGGCAGGGGAGAGCCTCCCTTCGTTAATTTATTCCCACCCAAGAAAAGCCATTTTCCATCACCGCAGCCAAATAGCTGATCCTCCCTCTGATCGGGATCACTCCTAGCGCTCTGGTCCCTCCACAGGCCTGTTTGTATTATCCCATAGGAAATGCTGCTGGGTGGGTAGCAGGGGTGATAACGCTGGAGACACGCTCCTGCCGCTGCTGGGTGAGATGCTGGCTGGGGCACACAGAAATCTGCTTGAATACCCGGAGAAGGATCCTAACAGCCCACTCTGGGTGCCTGGAGCCGCTCCCGGGCAGGTCTGGTGTGGCTGATGGAGAACAGTGTTTGCTGTCTGCCTGCGGGCTGTTCCCGGGGCCAGGCTGGAGCTAAGGCTGACACAGGGACAGAGCCACCAATCTCCCCTGGGAAGAGAGGCTGGGGGTTTGGGAAACCCTGACAAACTGGATGCACACCTGCTCTGTGATTGCGTTTCCAAAACCAGAGCCTTGCAGGAGGAAGAATTGTTGGAGCCAATGCTGCTGGGCTCCTTTGTGAAGGGAAATCCCATTTGGGCTTAATCTGAAGAAAACACCATGGAAATACAAATGTTCCTCATGTACCAGCAGAGTTACTGGTTTCCAGCATAAGTGGGATGGAGACCAAACAGCATTTCCACGGAAAGCCATGATTGTCTTTGTAATCCAAGACTCTCTTTCCAACCTGAGCTATTTAAAATCCCTTGGCATCTCCGTATAACCTCTATCCACATCCCTCCGTGTAATGGCTCTCGCTGGTGGTAGGTCTGTATGCGATGTCTCTCTGTAAGCAGTCTTTCTGCATAGTTGACTTTCATCTACCTATCTGCATTGTGAAGGGCAGCTACGTGGTCAGACCCCCCTCACCACCCACGCTGGAGGTGGCTTTTGTCAGCCGCTCTTGCAGGTCTGTGGTCCCATCCCAGCATGGCAGTGGGTAGGGGTCCCTCTGTTACCCCTGCTTTGTCTGTGCAAGGGATGCTTCATGCAAGGCAGGGGTATCTGTAGGCTCCCCGCAGGAAGGGCTTGGCAGGAGCATGCCAGCTCTGTCCTGGGATGCCAGACTTCCCATGGCATCGGTGTCACAGGCTGCGATGCTGTGCACGCGTGACCTCATCTCCCTCCAGCCACACACGGCTCCTGGCCAGGGCTCTGCTGGCCCAAAGGGCCAGTACCTGCTTTGCAGCGGCACTCAGGGGCCTGGCTGCAGCAAACATCTCATCTGGGACCTGAACCCAAATATTCTCATATGCTCTCAGCTGCGCTGAGCATCCTTCTCCCCCATGGGATTCGCAGCAGGAGCCTCTGGGGACTGTATGTGCCGGGAGCAGGGAGAGCTGAGCCTCCCGTCTGCTGCATCTCCGGCTCCGATGTGTCTCGCATGGGGAATGCGGGAGCTTGGTGCGGATGCAGCTGGCAGCGCTCCTGAGGTGTGCCAAGGCAAGCAGCTGGGCACAGCATCGATACTGGGGACAGAAGGCACGGTGGGGTTGTCAGCACAGGGCCAAGGGGCTGTTTTTCACTCTGTCACTGGCAGGTCACGTATCTTTAAATAAACAACAGAATAAATAATTTGCAGGACTTTGATATGGGCAGATTGGCTATGAAAACATTGAGGCTAACAAATAGCTCTGTCAGCTCTAATTTCTTACGGCCTATCTAATTGTTATCTGGGAACACCAGTCTGAAATCTGCAGCAAGGTTCATTTGTCAGCGAGGCACTGAGACAGAGGGAGAGCTGCTGGGTGTCCCCTCTGCGCTGTGCTGTGGGGATGGATGGTCTCCACACAGGACGTGTTCGTGCTGCTTATGGTGTCGGGCTTTGCTGTCTGTCCCAGCACCTGTCCGTGTCCTTGGCTAGAGGATGTCCCTGTGTCTGCTGGTTCTGGGGACCTCAGGGTGGGATCTCCGCAGAGCATCGTGCCTGGCTGGAGCACTGAGACAAGCCAAGGCATTGCAAGCTGCCGCTACCACCTCTCCCTGAGCTGTGGCTGCTGCTAGAAGCAAGTGATATTCTGCAGCCTCTAAGCCCGAAGGCAGCGGTGCAGCCCTAGGAGGATTTATTGCTATCTGGCATTTTTCTGGCTCTGGGCCTTGTTGCCACTCCCCCGGTGTCAGTCTGGGATGCGCTTCCCTCCTTCTGTGTTCAACCCTGTCCCGAAGGCTGGGGAAGGTGGGATGTGGCAGCAGGTTTGTGTAAGTGCCTGCTCCTCCAGCACCCCAGCATGGGCACGGGGATCCCTGGCTGAGGGACACAGCTAGGCTGGCTGGCTTCATGCCCTGCGGCTCAGCTGCCAGCTGCCATGGACCGGTGTGCTGGGGTGCAGGGCACCCAGCTTGGACCCCAGATTGTGCTCTCACAGGGCTGGGGCAAGCTGAGCTTTTGGGAACGTGGACCACCTGTTGGTTTGTCTGGAAGAGGCTGCAGAAGGAGGGTAATGGGAGCCTGAGAGCACACTCCCGTGACTCGTGTCACATCCCGGGGTCGCTCTTCAGGATGAACTGTCTTTAGAGAGCCCCCAAGGGCTGCTCAGCCCCTCTGCTGTGGCTCAGTGCCCTCACAGGGAACGATCTCAAGTGCCAGCCTTGGCCAGCTCCATGAGCAAACCCCGTGTCACATCCCCACCAGCATCTCATGGCAAAATGGTCAGGCCAGGGTGACGGGATGGGAGCCAGAAAGGGAGGGGGGACCTCATTAATGATACATGTGAGGTTTGTCTCTCTCTCCAGCACTGGCTACCAAACAGACCTACGTCAGCTATAGCAACCATGCGATTTAGCTCCAGCGATCACAGCTGCCTGGCACAGAGGGAGGCTGCGGATGCCACGACGCGGGAGGGAGCTGAGGCGCATCACTCGTGGCAGGACGCTGGAGGGGGAGCCGGAGGGGATGGGGAGGTGGCAGCGGGGGGACACGTGCTCCTGGTGGGGCCACTGGGCAGAGCTCCTGGGGAAGATGGCGAGCAACAGCAGCAAAAAAACCCCATAAAGAAACAATAAAAATAAACCACCGACCACAGTGACAATGCATGCCTCCCCAAGGAGGAAGAGGAACAGTTGAGTAGGGGGGTTGTAGTGCGGGGAAGAGGTGACGGACTTCGGCAAGTCTTTGGGGTTTTTTTCTGTATCTTGGCAAAAAAAAAAAAAAGAAAAAAAAAAAGAGACCCAACATTTTCCCTTTTCTGGAATTTGTGAGGTTGTTTGTGGTTGTGCAGAACCTTCTGTTTTCTATTTCTTTTTTTTTTTTAATCCTCCATTTTCTTTCGTTCCTGTCTTCCTCCGTCCCTCTTCACTCTCTCTCCCGTATCCTACCAAATTCTATATGTTGCAAAAACAAAAATAAATAAAAATACATAAAACTTAAATAAAAAACAGACAACAAAATAAAATGAAATAAAACCTAGACTGTGTTCAAAGTGCTGATTTCTATAGGTGGTTAATTAATGTATGTGATGACCATATGGATTGAAATATGTCTGCTTTATGTACTGACCAGTCAAAAAACAAAAACACACAAAAAAACCCACAAACAAAGTTCAGTGCCTGGATGTTTATGAAATATTCGATGACTGTGTAGAGCATGATCATTTTTATACAAGGAGATTTCTAATAAAAGACCATGGTTTTGCACTCAGCGTTTGGTGTCTCTTGGTGACTGTTCGTTCCAGGCTCTAGGAGGTGACTTGGTCTTGGCTGACGGGGAAGGGTTTGGGTGGCCAAGTGCTTCAGGCCAGCGTGGGGTTTGGTGTCCTTCTTCTCCAGGCCATGAGGGTCCTGGTGAGGGCAGAGCTCAGCATCACTCTGGCACAGTGCGCTGGGGCACGCGCTGTACCAGCGCTCAGGGCAGGATCTGGGGCGCAAAGGGCTGATTCCTCCTTGTTTGCTCTTCCCCAGGGTGTGGGCTGAGGCTGGAGGGATGGAGCAGGGAGGAAGAGATCTTTAGAGCTTTCCCCCCCACCTTCAGAGGCAACTCCACCCTGCCCATCAGGACCAATCTGGGTTAATTAGGGAGTTGCCAGCTAACAAAAGCAGCTCTGCCCTTTCTGGGGGGGAGTGTTTCTCTTCCTGGTTCCAGCTGCTGTTTGGGACAGCCCAGGTACGTGGCTTTTCAGAGTTCTTGGTCTTGTCTGTTCTGGGGAGGTTTGGTGTGTTTGTCTGCCGGTGTCTCTGTGCTCTTGGAAAGGGGGTGGCTGTGCTTGTTTGCTCCTGGGTGAGGAGAGGATGCCCTGAGCTTGTTTTTTGGAGAGCAGCTGGGGGAAGAAGGCAGAGGAAGGTGCTGCTACCTGCCCCAGGGAGGTGGGCTGCCTCCAGCTGTTGGGCAGGTTGTTGCTTTAGGTGCCCAGCAAAAGTACTGGAGCTAGTGGTGGTGTCCTGACCTGGTACAAGCAACAAAGGTGATGGGATGGCTCCCCACCCCTTTGCATGTGTTCCTCCTGGCCCAAATGTGCATATATATTCTCTTTTCTCAGCTTGAATGAAGTTACCCCGTGTTTTGCATGTTCCTAGACTTATTTGCGTATCAATCATAGCTCCACTCTTGCTCTGGTGGGTTGCCCTGGGGAAGGGAGGCCTTGGTGCTGCTCTGAGCACCGAGGGAAGCTTCAGCTATTGATCAGTGCCAGAAGGGAAACGTGACTGTTCCCTGCTGGTGTGGAGAGGACAGAGTGTGGCTTGAAGGCAGGAGTTAAAAAAAGAAAAAAGAAATGTAATGAAAAGCTTGAAACTTTGATAAGATCATACTTGTCAAAAGAGCTCCTCAGGAGGAAAGAACTGCTCTGTTCCCACCGCATCCATCACTGTCGGATCAGATGTGAAATGCTGCCTGGTTCAGAGGCTCCCAGAAAACTCTGGTTGACGTCTCTTGTGCTGTTTCTAGCTCTGAGATCCTGCTCTACTGTTTTCCACCCCAAATTCTGCCTGATAATGATTGCAAAGGCTGAGTCTCCCTTAATTACAGCATCCCGCTCCCTTGCCTTGCAGTGCCTGCGAGGAGGGATGCTCTGAGTCCTCCAGAGAGGCTGTGGCTGGGGACTGACGGCGCTGCCACCAAGCAGATCTTTCAGGCTCGTCTCCTCTGATGGTCCAGGGAGTTCTGCAGGGCATGGCGTGGACACCAGGGCTGGACAGGGTGTGGGGAAGAGGAGACCTGTGGTAGTGAGGTGATCTACTTGGGTTGATGCTTCCTACCCAGGCAGGAGGCAGAAAGCTGCACTGATCTAACAGCTCTGCTCCAGTAGCTGAACGAGCTACACTTTTCACGTGAAATCAAGGTGCTGCTTTGTGCCTGCCTTGTTCTCAAACATTTCTGCCTTCAAATTGCTTCCTTAGAAACACAGGCAGCCCTGGAGTGCACCCTGCCAGCTGCTTGGGCTGCACTGCTGCAGGGTGTTAGAGCAGAAAGGTGTGCAGGAGTGGGAGCAGTGCTACAGCTGTTGGCAGCCAGCAAAGCACAGAAGCTCCAAAGCTGTTGCTTCGGACACTGGGGTCTGGGCATCGATGGCTGGGATGGCACATTCCAAAGGGATGCTTTTGATGCTTGCTTGGTGCTGGGGGAAGAAGTCATTTAGCTAAACTTCAAATGTGGTTTCAACTAGATTCATGTTCTCCTTCTATCCCAGACCCTATTTAAGCGAAATAGCTACCCCGCTTTCTTGATGGATCTGGTGGAGTGTTAAATCAAAAGAGTCCTCATGTGGGTACTTATTTGGGTGTAAGTGTGCTTTACAGTGATTCAGTCTTATTCCTTACAGACTTTAGCTTAAATGATATAAAGATGCTCTTAGGCAGATATGCAAAATATTTGCACAAATCCAACCTCATTGGTCTCAACACAGAATTTTAATTGGCCCCATTTTTTGTCAGCTACAACCTACACTACTGGCACCGTTATGGCGCGCTGCTAAAGAGACCTGTATCCTTCCTAGTGCTGGGTGCATTTCTGCAGCAGATGCAGTGACCTCCGAACATGGCTGGTTAATTTTATACGGCATTTCATGATATGGCGCTGTTTGATTCTAGACACTTATTTGATTATGAAAGCTAATTAAAAGGGAGCAGTCTCTAAGCGATGGAGATGGATGTAGAGCGACGTGGATCTGGGCAGGCTCTGGTGCCAGTATCTGCAGAGAGGTGATAGCTGCTGCCGGGGCAGTTTTGGGAGCTAGCTGGTGGCTATTAGGATTGAGTTTCTGCTTTGCTTAGGATTTCTGAGGGCAGTTCTGCTGCCTGTGGCTGAGCAGAAGAGTTGATACTAGATTCCTAGGGTTCGGTACTCTGTATATATACAATTTTTTTTTTTTCTTTTTCAAATAAGGCACGTGTCCTAAAATCTGTGCTGTTGTTTCTCTTCCTCACCTCCCTTACAGCTTAAAAGCACTTGTCTGATTTTCCCCTTATTTCTGTGAAGAGCTGTTGAATTTAAATAGCAATAATTGCCTGAGTTCCCTGAATGGTTGACCTGTGTGTTTTTCACTTTCTGGGAATCTGAGAACTGGAGGGAGAAACCCAGGCTGATGCTGTCTCCCTCCATTGCCTGCTCGTATTTTCCCCCCTCCTCTACCTTTCTGTTGGCCTTAGCAGCCGTTCCCAAGCTGTACCTCTTCTCCTGAGCTCCATTCTCCAGGGACAAGTGGGAACTTCTGGGGTCCCGCTGCCCTTGCCATGGCACAGCTAGGGGTTGGAGCGGGGAGCTCTGTGTGGGCTCATCTCCCCAGCCCTGTGCAGAGCAGCAGCAGCGTGGAACCTGTCATTAGCTCTCTTCTGTGAGAGGCAAATTACAGACTTTAGCAGCACAATTAAGCCAACTCGATAGGAAATGGAAAAACAAAATAATTTCTCTGTGAGTTTCTTGCTTTGCCCGTCACCTCATCCCTTGCTCCTCTGTGGCAATGGCTGGGGAAAAATTGCTCGCCTGCCACCCAGGTCTGGAGACCTCCTGTTGAAGCCATGGCAAAGCTCCTTAGTAAGCAAATCTGGAGGAAGGGGATGGGAAGAGCAGGGTTGGAGTAGAGTGTGGCTTGTTTCTTGCTCCAGTAGGTCTCCATCCAGCTCCTCTCCTACAGGGAGGGCCACAGAGTCCTGTTTTGGCCCCAGGAGAGCCGAGTGCTGCTCAGAGCAAAGGTGCGACTTGCGTTTAGAGCGGAAGGCAGCAAAGCCTGTGGCAGATGTTGTAGTTTGTAACGCAGTGGGGTACCAGCTCCGCAGCAAGCAAGTGAGCTCGTTTCTGTGCTACAAAGTGTTTCTCCCAACAAGACCCTCTGCCAAGCCAAAACCTTTGGCCTAGAGCGTCAGGCTCTTGTTGGGCCACTGGGAGCTTTGGAGATGTAAATGGAGATCTTGAACTTAATTTTCCTGGGCTGTGGGAAGGCAGCAAGGAGGATGGAGGGCTGTGATGAGCGCATTGGTGTTGCTGAGAAGATGGGTGATGCCCCTGAGCAGTCTCAGGGGACAGTGGGTGCCCCAGAAGGAGGTGGAAGCACCCCAACTCTGGCTTCTGGACCACCTGGTTTGCCCTTGGCAAAGTGGTCCCTTCGGCTGGAGCCCGCAGCCATAGATGGAGGCGTGTGGTGTGTGCACAAGGGTCTCTCCCCAGCGCCAATGTTCTCTTGTATGGCCCAGCGAGTCAATGGCAGATTGTGTTGAAATCTCACTTCAGTGGCGAAAGCTGCAATTAGCATTTAATGAAGCTTCTTGCTTTTATTTTTAGGTAACCTCCGATTCCCTGACTGTGTAATTTAGTCCTCCATTGCTTGGAGATAATTAAAGTATGTCACTATAATTTGCTTTTTTTAAAAGCCTGTAATTATGTTTTTATTGAGAATAAAAAAAGAGGGGGGAGGGAGAAATGAAAACAATGTTAGGGAAGGAGAAGGCTTTGGATGGGCAAGGGGATTTCTTCCAGCTTGAAGGCTTAGGAGATCTTTCCAGGATGCTGGGTAGACTGAGGACAGAGGAAAGGCTCCTTCTCTGTTAGCACGGGTAATGGCAAGGCGCAGCGTTCCGAGCAGAGGTGTGAGAGCTTTGGGTATCCACAAGCCCTGACCATGCCTGCACGTGCTCTAGCTGTGGGGGGTGTGCGTGGACTGTGCGGAGTACCAACGCTGCTTCCTCTCTTGCATTGTTTGTGGTGTTCAGCATCCTTCTCCCAGTGCCCTGCTCTGTCTGCACCCCAACCTGCGGCCCCTAGGGCAGCTGAATTGGGGGCAGGCCAGGATGAGTTTAGCCTGGAGCAGAACAGCTGAGGTCTCATCCCTGCAGCCTCCCGCTCCCAAGACTGCCCTGCCAAGCCTAGCAAACATCTGCGTGCATGCTGGGTCTTCGTGTTTCAATTGCAGGCATCTGGTCTCTGCGACAAAACACGCTTTGCTGATGCAGGGCTACATAGCTCACGCTATATGTCCTCCCCACACAATAACCAATTAATGGGGAGGAATTAAATGTATCTTCCCCAGCCCAGCAGGACTGCGCAGCCTTTGGGGGATGCTCCTTGCAGCTTGGGCTGTATTTGCATCTGTAAATGCTGCTGCTGGATGTCAAACATCCTATGTCCCTCCAAATCCTGCTGGCACTGTCTAATGCTGAACGTGCCAGCTACAGCATCCCGTCTTGCTCCAGTCCGTGTAATGCTGTGTACAGCCCTGGGCCAAGTGTTGCTCCCAAGCAGCCCAGTGAAGCTGCTTCCCCGCAAACTGGTCTGAAATGAGAGTGTGGCCATCACAGGAGGAACTGCTCACCTACAATTCACAGCCTGGAAATTGGCTGTTACAGGGAAGTTGAATAACGAATAAATTCAAGATAATTGATTGGCCTGTGGCCAGTTCACAGCCAGAGAAAGCTGAAATGAGTTTGATTGTTGGCTTTTTCTTTAAGTTAGTAGCGCTCAAAAATTTTGAGCGCTAAGAGGTTACATTTAGTTTAGAATATATTTAATTCATTAAAACGCTGATCTTCTCGGCTGCAGAGTACAGATCTGATCCCAGGCTTTATTTCTTACCTAAATGCAAAGGTTTCTTGCCAGAAATACAAAGCAGAAAAAAAACCATCTTGGTGCTTAAGAAAAGTGACATGATGAAAGGAGCATGGTGCTGGACTGTGTTCCAGTGCTGGGAACCTGCTGCAGGTTGAGCTGACATCCTCACTGGCACATGCCCAGTTTCCTTCTTGCCCGTACTGGGATGCAGCCTTTGGGGGCTTTTGCCCAGTCCCACAGTGCTCGACATGTCCTGGACGCTGCAAGCAGCAACCTGGCGTACCTGCAGCCGGTCCCTAATGCAGGGTACTTGTATGCTGGGATGCTGTGAAATTTGGTGCAATTCCCTGCAAAACCTTATGGAGCTGGGGCCAAAGTGACTCATGAAAGCCTCTTTGATAGAGCAACATTGGGTCAGGGTTTTATTTTCAAGTGTGTCCTCAGGCAGTGCATCCACCCTGAGATACCTGCTCTCCAGGTGTCTGAATTCAATGGCGCTGCGAGCAGGATCAGCCCCCCACTATGCTTGCAGCAGGTTTGTGTTCCTCCTCGCTGTGCAGAAATCCCCCTCCTGAGCCAGGTGTCACACCACCTTCCTTGCAGAGCCTTTGTTATCTGCCGGGGATAACAAAAAGAAGGAAAGGCACTTAAAACCCAATAAAACCCACACACCATCACCAGCTTTTGTACTGGTTGCTATGGGAACCCCATACGTGCACCGGAAACGCTGGAGTATGTAAATGAGCTTCTTAATTAGTTCTCCTTAGTCTTTCATGCTCCTGGTGCAGCAATTTGATCATTAGATGAACATGCCACTTAATTATCAGCAGCTTAACCAAACACAAGTTGGGGTGACCTTTGGGGAGGGCAGGGTGTCTTGGGAGCTGGCTGGCAGCTAAGGAAGATGGAGGCCAGTGGCTGCGTGGAGCTGGGAGTCTTCTCTAGCAGCTTTCGTACTGGCAGGAGCTGCTGGTATCATTCCTGTTGCCTCTGGAGAGGAGCCCCAAGCCAGGGTGGGGGTCTGTGTGTCTAGATTGCCCCAGCCTTCCTGGAGAGGGCTGGCCAGGTGCTGGGGTCCCCACAGCGTGGTGGCACGTACAGCAGGCTGTGATGGTGTGGTTAGCTTGAGCAGAAGGACCAAGCGCCTTGTCTCGCTGTGGGGCAGCGGTGGAGTGGGGGGCTGGCTGGCAGACCCAGGCTATGAGCTGTGGGGCAGGGTGCAGTGTCACCTCAGTGTCACCTCTGCTGGCCTCGGGGGTTGGGATGGGACTTGTTGCCTCCAGCCCAGCGTGCCAGTTTTGCAGAGCCAGATGCCAGCTGAGTGCATGTGTGAGCTCTTGCTGTAAATGCTATGAGTTTTTCACCAAACAAGCTTCATTAATCGTCTAATAACCGGATTAATTAAGGACACTGAAAGTAAACAGCAAGAATGTAATTTGCCTCTGATTGCCATGTAATTGCAGGAGTATGGTCCTATTTGCATATGCAGAAAGTGTTGTTGACAGAGGCACTGGGACCAAGAATAACAATTTATGGAGGGCAAATGTACCCTTGGGGTGTCCAGACCCCTTCAGCCATGCTCTTTGCTGCCTTTGGTGCTGCCTGCGTGTTTTTTTTTTTTTCTTTTTTTTTTTCTTTCCCTGTGGTTCTCTGACTTCTTCCCAATTAGCCAACTCTCCTGTTATTTGTGGAGCTTTCCAAGCTATTTGCTTAGGCAAACATTGATGCTCCAAATAGACTGGCAGATCAGCTTGGGAACACTCTCCCGTGTCCTGCAAGACCGCAGAAATAGCTAAGAAACCTTTCTTTCTCTCAGGGCTGCCCTGCTGAGGGTTATGCCTAGTTCTCCCTTTGACCCTGCTTACTTGGGACTCGGGGATTTTGGTTGTGCTCGGAAGAACTTGCCCTTGCAAGCCCCAGAGAGCTCCCAGTGCCCAGAGAGGAGGCAGGGACCAAGAGGTGAATTAGGAGCGTGCAGAGAGGGAAGCAGATGCTGTGTGGATTGGAGGCAGAGCCAGGGACTGAATACCAGAGTCTAAGTCCCACACCATCATGCATATCTCATGTTCTCCACCCCTCATCAACTGGTTGGTTTTTTTTTTCTTTTTTTTTTTTTTTTTTTTTTTTTTCCCAGCATTTCTTTTTCCCTGCAAATGCAGACATCTGGATGGTGACTAATCTTCCAACTCTCTGCCTCCCATTAGCCCTGGGTGAGCTTTCTTCTTGCATTTGACCTTGTCAACACTAGATCTGGGCTGCTTGAGGAATGGGAGTACACGGTGCTCTGCGAGAATGGCTACACGCTCCTTCCATGCACGTGTGCGTATGCCCAAAGGGGAGAATTAGGAGGACTAATTTCATCTTGGGGAGCCTCAGGGTTGTATTTTTCTCTCCCTGACAGACACAATTTGGTGGAAGCCTACAACGTGCAGGGATGTGACCTTTCAGGAACAGCCCAGAACATCTGTGGCAGGTGTGATTTCTAAGTATATCCATTTATATTTCCCCCCTTATGGTGGAGATGAGGTCTGTATGCTTCAGCTATTTCAGCCTGTTCAAGTGTAGATGGATTTGGATTAAATCATTGTGCATTGTTTGACTTGAGACAGGCACCTGCTGTTCACTTGTGTGTCTTCATGCTCAAGCGGGATAAGAAGCGGCGAATACAATCCTTTGAGCAACTGTTTCAGAAGAGAGCTTGCTGGCAAAATGGATGGGGGCCATTCGCCAGCAGAACACTGGCGACAAATATCTGTGAAGGAAAATGGGGATTTAGGACCCCCCTGCCTGTCTGTGGGCATCTTTCCCATCAACCATTTGTTTCTTTGCAGTGTCTGAAGGTTTTAGGCCAGTTTCCCGTGGCTCCAAGTGTCATACCTGCCCCAAACAGCTGCCAGACTTCATTTATTTATCACAGACAACATTTTGTTTTCCTCTTCTGGAAACTTGAAACGTTTAGAAAGAAATCAAGTTTTCCCTTGAAATTCAGTGGGGAGAGGGATGGAAGGAAGGTAGCCTTCTGTTTATTTTGCACTGCCTTTCTGTAAGCTGCTATAAACAACCTGTCATCATGTCTCCAGTGAAGCAGCTGAGCAGGCTCCCCAGGTGTCTGTGTTTGGTTCCTTGCCATGGGAGGTCTTGTTAGAGGTGGTGTTTGTTTCTGGTTAGGACAAACTCCCCTTGAGCCTGAAGAGCAAGACAGGGAAATAGTGACAGTTGCGATTAGGACTTTATTTTGAACCTCTAACATCTCCGTTTCCTGCAGAGAACAACATCCTAGAGCAGCTGGAGGCTGTACCCCACTAATGTTTCGCAGTGAAATTTTCAAAGAGATAAACAAGGGAAGCAATCAGCCCCTCCTGAATATCGAGGGGATGTGGGTGGCGATGCCTGCCATGCCTTCGAGACCTCTCCCGTTGTCAGCATGCTTTTTTTTCGGGAATTAAGGCCAACGTGATGGCTCTGACAGTGCTGTTGCCTGCTTTAAGCTGGATCTGAATGCCTTCAGACCTTCCCTACAACAACCTGGGCTTCCTCCTGGAGCAGTACCACTGCCTCTGTCGAGGGTAAGCCAGCGCCTCTCAATTTTGAGAGCAAGCCTTTGCTTCCTCTGCATGTTGGCTCTTGGAAATCAAGTATTTGGTTGGTCTTGAAACTTGTGAATGTGAGTCAGTCGTTGAGGCTTAGCGTTCTCACAGATGTCTCTTTCCATCCCTCCTTTCCTTGTGCAGTGGTGTAGGTGTGAGGGATTTGCAAGAACCTGACCTTGAATAAATGTTGATGAACCCAAAAGGATGGACATGTAGGCCTGTTATCATGTCCTGGTTTGAGGATACTGAGATTCTGATTAGATTCACATGGGATCTTGGCATAAGCAATTAATCTTTCCCTGATCTCACTCTTTGAAATCCCTCCCTTTTTTTTTTTTTTTTTTTTTTCTCCAAGTGGGCTCTGTATTCTGGTGCTGTTTTTCAAGGCTGATGGGGAAGCTGCCTCTGGTCTGATTGTCTATTATTTTTCTGATGCCTTGTGTTTTTTGGGAAAAAAAATTTCCAAACCCTGCTTTGTGATTTTTCTCTTCTCTGTAATTAGATGTAGCAGTGATCAAAATATGTTGCATTGCACTGCAAGCTTTTCCAGGCAGATGTTTCATCACCGGAGGAGAGATGACTTCATTCTTTACATTTGGGGAAAATTAAAAGAGAGGAAAAAAGAAAAAGGCGAAGGAGAATTGGATTTCCTGTAGTGTGAATACATCTTACTACGCTTCAGGGGAGGGACGTCTGAGAGAATGAGCGCTAGGAGTGAGAGGGAGGCAGATTTTTATTTATTTATTTTTTTTTTAAATCCTGCTGGCATTCAGAACTTGAGAAATGCATCCCTTGGTACTTATTTTGCCTCTGAAACTGGGGGTGGTGGCTGTGACCTACCTTGCCGTTTCCCTGCAGCCTCCCTTGGAAGAGGGTTTTTAGCATGAAGCAGTCTGTTAGCTTCACGTTTTGGTTTTCTGGGGTGCAGAGAGCCCCTCAGCTGCTGCTGTACCTCTACAGCTCTTATACGTGAGCTTTCAGAGCAGCTAGGGAGGTTGCAAAGGTGGCATGAAGCTCGCTTTCTGTACTCTGGCATCTGGAACTCCTTGGTGCATGGTGCTATGTATTGATGGTAAGAATGGATTAATTCCCCAAATGTGATCAGTAGAGGAAGGTGGGGTAGAGGAAAAGATGTGAAAAGGCCTGTGAATGGCTGTTTGTTTGGGGGTGCCAGCACCAAATACCACCAGCTTTGACGCAGAGACTTGGGTTTGGCTGGGGAGAGGATGAATATGTAGGAAAAAAACGTCTTCTGTGCTGGGAACACCGAGCACGATTCCTCAAGCTTGGCTCAATAAGGGAGCCATCAAAAGTAAAAATGACAGCAATTCTGCAGTCAATATAATGTGGCTTCAGGTTAAATAAATAATGTTTGAATGATAATAATTGCAAAATGATACTATTTCGTCTGCCACAAACATGTGGTTAAGCTCTCATTAGCTGAGACTACGAGCTTTGCAGGAAGCACAGACTCTTTGAAAGCAGATCTCTTTGGATTATGCTGCTATAGAAATTCCTGGACTGCTTTTGAGAGTCTTTAATAATGCCTGTCAGTAAGTTTCCTCATGGGATTGAGAGGGAAATCAGAAAGACTAGCACCCCAAGGTGAAGCTGGATTTTTATTTATTTGAGGTCTGCTTTTTCGGCTTCTCGGGGCTTCTGAAAAACTGAGTTTATAATTAATGTACTATATTATAGTCCTTGCACTCTGTAGAAAAATAAAAAAGGTGTATATATTTAAGTTTTTTACATAGAGAGGTTTATTTACTCGTAATTATGTGTATACGAGAAAATCCAGTCACATCTAGCGTAGTTTTGTTTGAATTTCAACTTTTGCCAAGAAGCTGCTCTGTCCTGTCCCACCATCTTCCTCATTGCCACCTCCTGGACCCTGTGAAGCCATCCTGGAGCAATGTTGTCTGTGCTCCTCAGACTGGGGAAACTGGTGTGCTCAGCACCTCACCAGACCAGGGCTGCTTTCAGACTTGGCTGCAATATTGATCCTCGCTTAACATAGTAATGAGAATCTGCTTCTCTAATCAGCAAGGGAAAAATCTTATTTTCCAGCTGCTAGAAGGAAATGAGTTTTGAGTCGTGTTGGATGTGGGGTGGTAGGGAGGTGGGTGATGCTGGCTGGGCTTCACTTTGGTTGCCTCAGTGTGGGCAGGAGCCCGCTGCCATCGCTTTGGTCGTGTGTCCTTCTCGTTTTGGCTTCCCTTGTACAACTTGGTGTTTGGGGAAAGCCTGTCTTGCTCATCCTGAAGCCCAGCTTGGGGTTTGATGATGAACCCCATCATTTGTATTGCTGTTTTGGAGCCTGATGGGACAGGCGATGGCTTTCCAGCTCTGTTTCATCACAGCGATGTGGGGCAGTGTCCCTGCCAGCTCCTCAAAGCCCAGCCTGGCACCTCATCTTCCTCATCCAGTGCATCTTTGGCGTTGGGGAAGCCTTATTTCCCTGTCATTCCTGGCTCGGGCCTCCTGGAACGTGGGTGAGGGACCTCTCCTCCCCTCGGCAGCTCTCACTGGGCTGGGTGCCTCACCGGACCGTCTGGCTGACGGCAAATTGTTTTTTGATGGCTGACTCGGTATAACTGAACTCAATTTGCCTTTCAAAAGCAGCTAATAGTCGCATTAAAAAATCCATTTTCACTTGTGATTGAATTTGACGGCGGCTCAATCAATAAGCGAATGGAGTGTTTCACACGCTGTACGGAGCGGGCGTCACCATGGCAACGGTGTAAGCCAGCGCCGGTGGGTGAATCCCCCTCCAGCGGGTGTCACCGGCCCTGCCACCCTGTGCCATGGTGGGCAGGGTGCCCCTCCTCAGCCTCATGGCAGTGGTGCCGGCCAAAATAGTCTTTATTTTCCTTTTTTTTTTAAAAAAAAAAAAAAATAAAATATTTTTGTTGTTGCTATTGCCACCGTGGAGGGGGATGAGTGCGTTGTTGGTGGCCGGCCTTGCCGGGAGCAGCTGTGGTGCCACGGCCGGGCCTCCTGAGGGGAGGCGGCCATTTTGTGGTGGTGCTGGCACTGAGGGAATGGCAGCCTGGCACACACCTCGAGCTGGGGGGGAAAGGGGGTCCTGCCCCTTCCAGCACTTTTCCTTCCCACACCTCCCAGGTCTGAGGAGGAAAACGGCTGTGGGGGCGAGGGTGGTAGGGCTGGGGAAGGAGCCGGCAATGAGCCTTCCTGAGGGGACACTGTTTTTCTATGGAGAGAAGATAATGAAATGAGGAAATGGATATATATGTATATATATTTTTTTTTAATAGGGTTCATCTGCATCTGATGAAAAATGAAAGTGACACTTTGCTTCATGACAATTGGAATGTTTCCTTTATAGTTTGTGTTCTTCCTATTGTAGTATAAAAAGAAATGGTTCAGTCAGGATTTCTGCAATTGTGATATATTTTTTTTTTTATTTTAATTATTACTATTTTCCCCCGCTCTCTCTCTCTGCATGCTCCACAGCATCCCAGCTCCTTGCTGGCAATGCAGGGAGCCTACCTGCACGTTGGTGCCACAACCATTTTGCTAGCGTGACGCCGGGGAGCCCACCAACGTGGTGCCACCTGCAGCTGCTGCCCGGCCTGCCTTCACTGCTTCCCTTCAGCGCCAAGGGGGTCCGCATTGTGCCATGCATAAGCTGCTTTACAACACGTTGGTGTTTTCTCTGCAGGGAGTTTGCCTGAGGCTCCAGGATGCCGTTAGTTGCCTTATATTGCATCTCTAAAGCATACGCAAACAACGAAGTCCTGTCTTCGAGCTCATTTCCATAGATTGATCTGCACTAGAGTGTGTGTTTGTGTGTGTGTGGGGGGGAAGGTCTGTGCTGGGTTTGAGCTAAAACAAGAGGAAAACCAGGCACCCTGGGTTTAACTTGAGCTGGCAACTGGAGTTCACCCCCACCGAGGACTGAACGGAGTTGAACTGCTGCTGCCCGCCTGAGTTAAATCTAAGTCCTTTGCCTCCCCAGCTCGCTTTCCTGGCAATCCCTGCCGCTGCAGCGGACCCAAATGGTTTCTCAGGGCTGCCCTGGACTGGGACGGGCTCTTGGCCCTGCTGCAGCACGGCATGTCTCACCTTTCTCTCCTTTGGGGTGTGCGCCGCATCCCGTGGGGACCTGCAGAGCTGGAGGTCAGGATGTGGGGCTGACGCTGTGTCAGATCAGCCCCTTCTCTCCTCTCCTGGCATGCTGGAGGTCATGACGCTCTTGCTGAAAAAGGCAGGAGGCTCTGAATTTCCAGCCCTTTTGCCGAAGGCTTCTCTGGTCCTTGCAGAGGAAAGAAGCCATTTCCATTAATTTCACAGGCTGTTTCCACCACATCTATGTTTGCTGCTGTTGGTGGCTGAGGATGATTCTCTTCCCACATTCGCAAGAAGAAACAAAACCTGTAATAATGGTGCTTGAGCAATCTGTGGAGCTCTGGAGACAGCCTGGAGGGTCAGGGCTTTTTTTCCTGACAGGTACAGGGCTCCCTTAAACTGTAATTTCATTGTCACCGGGAGCTGACATCTCTTTGTTTTACATACTGGAAGGAACTGGCAACAGAGCTGGTTTCAGTGTGTGGAGGGGAACTGCAGTCTATTCCGCCTGAGAGAGCACAGCTTTGCTGCACAGAGGAGCTGCTCTGGATGCGACAGGCGAGGCTTCGCTCCCTGCGGGTGATGGAGGGACCCGGTCCTGCTTCTGACTCCGCTGCTCACTGGCCTAAGCCAAAATGCTTTGCCCCAGCTTTGCCCTCCCCGTTATCACCCATGTACCTACACCTCCCCCAAACTGGGTGATGATACTTCAGGGAAATTGGAAGCAGTTGAGGGGTAAAGTCAGACTCCTTGTCGATGTCCACTCCGTGCCAGTGGGGATGCTGGTCCTTCTCCGCTCCCTGGGTCACGCCTGCTCAGAGTATTGATCGGCTACCTGACCTTTTTGTTTTCAATCAGACATCTTGCAAAGGCACCATGTTAGCCCTGTCAAAAGCTGAACTGAACGGACCAGTGGCTGCACCGCCGCTGCCTGCACAGACCTCTTGGAGAGATAAAGAGACTCAGAGGAAACTGTGCCTGTGTCTGAGCTTTTTGCTTTCCAAGCCATGCCAGGCCCTGCTAGAGAGCTCAGAGTGAAATGGTTTCTCGGTGCTCTTTTCCCAGGTACAAAGCTGCTGAGGTGTAATAAGCTGAGGGGAAGGCGATAAGCTATTTGGTCAGCTCCGTGTGCTGCAGCGGCACGTGTGCTGTCATTAGCCTTTGGAAGCTCTGTCTCATCTAAAAGTCACTTAGGAATGAATTGTCTGCTGGTGCAGCTCCTGTGGGGAGATGGCTGGTTACATCTTGGCTTGTCCAGGCTTAGGAGCAGAGAAAGCATTTGAATCTCCATCCCAGCCAGACCCCATCTGCATGGCCAGGGACGCTCGGCGCTAGATTCTGTACTTAAAGCTGGGGATAGTCTTTATCCCAGAGATGAAGAAACGGAGGAGAAACCATCCCTTAGAGGAAACGAGGTACCGAGATTAAATGATTTGCTTGAGTCGTGCAGAAGATATAACAACGCTTGGGTGGCGTGCTTGAGGCGGTGATGGGAACTCTGGGTTGAGGTTTACAATTTGTGATGAGGCTTAACAAGCATTGGCTGAAAGAGCTCAGAGGACGCAAGCAGCGCCGCAGAGGGTGCTAGTGTGGAGCCCTGAACTAAATCTAGTCAGACTGGGTTGTGTCACGTTTTGGGCCAGGCTGTCCCAGGCCAGAGGCTGTTAAAGCTGAGAACCGAGCCCAGGTCTGCTGAATCGACTTAAGGAAACTGCTCCTGGGTGTTACTGTTCCCAGAGCTGCTGTCAAGCTCTGCACGGGATGGGCTTGTGTGACAAGGGATAACTCTTACCCTGACGCCAGCTTTGACTCCATCAAAGTCAATGAGGACAAGGGATGTGTTTCCCAGTATGGGGGCTCCAGGAACTGCTGGCTGTGGGTCCTGACGTTGTCTGAAACAGGAGGAGAATACCTATTGCCCACCTGTGGTGTCAGTACCACAGCCAATTGATTTGTACTCATTTACGTGAGCAGCCCCAGATTAAAGTGGGCTTTGGGACTTGATGTGTAAAATGATTTCCTGTCTTACATGGCTGTGCAATTATTTCCAGATCTTTCCCCTTTACAGTCGTGTGGAGAAAAGTTAAGACAAGAGCCTAGCAATACTGCAGAAATAAATTAAAGAAATTAATACAGAAGAAGTGGAAAAAAGTTCGGGGCTGAGTTGGCATTATGATTAATTACAGATCAGCTGTTGCTATGTGTGTGTGACAGGGAAGCTGTCTTTGTCGCAGAGGGCTGTGTGCACGTTGATGCAGGGAAGCTGAGAAAAGGCCTGGGACAAGCTGCCAGTGAAATGGGAAGGCATCAACTGTGGAAGGCATCATCTTTCTCTGCCGTACTGCCACCCTTTGCTTTGGGCTTATCTATGTGCAAAAGGGCTTCTTGTCCATTAATAGAGCTTATGAGAAAAATGAGGCACTTGTGATTGCATTCTGTCCACCTATCTTAGCCTTTCTACCTCAGCAATCTTTTAACACATTAGCCAATTTGAACCACGTTCGAGAAAAGAACCAAGGTCTTGGAGATGTGTTTTGTACGTTAACTCTGTCTCTCTGTTGACAACAGCAAAAGAGGAGTCGATCACTGGAGCTGTTGAAATGGGAGCAGTTTTCCTGGATGGGGTTTTGCTCAGCCTAGTCTAGTGGCAAGTATCCCTGTCCACGGCAGGGCGGTAGGATCTAGATGATCTTTCAGGTCCCTTCCAACGCAAACCATTCTATGATTCTAGAGTTGTTCTGCAGCCAGTATTAAGGACTACTAGCTGCCTGCTGATGTCTATGGCCATAGCCCAAAGCTATTGATAACAAGGGGTGTAAGAAATAAGGTAATCTAGAAATAAGGATATTTTTTCCCCCTCCCTTGTCCTCTTTTCTTAGAGAGAATTTACCTTGAGAATCACTGCCATAATCTTTCCAACTAAAAACTGCTGACAGCTCCTAATCAAGTAGCCCTTGCCTTCTGCCCCCTTATCTGTAGGATGAATGCCTTACTCCACAGCTTCCTTCCCTGAGATTGCAGCCTGTCCTTTTGCCAGCAGAGCCATTGCAAAAACCCAGAGAAAAGCCTATTTTAGCAACTCCTCCAGGTCACCCCTGCTGAGGAAGAGCTGTTCCTAAGGGTGTCTCACTCCTCCCTGGAATGCATCAGTCTTTCAGCAAGTGGGTTGGAGATGACGCCTGGAACCTGAGAGACAGCATGCACACATGGAGACTGTGCCCCTTCCCTGCATCCCCAGCTCACAGGGACCTGCCGGGCTGCAACAGGGGTGTGAGCCCGGTGACGGTAGACTTTGCCACCTGCCTCTTTCCCAAAGACTGACTGCATATTGCTGCAGAGCTGTGCCAGGGCTGATGGATCAAACGTGCTTGGGAGACCTTGAGAGAGGTAGAAAACAGCAGGATTGGTGGGCTGTCTCTTGTAAGAAAAGGTTTGCCAGCCCTGCTGTATCTGCAGACTCTCCTACCGCTGAGGCAGCTGTGCCAGGAGAGCTTTTGCAGCCCTCTGACCCACTGCTTGCCTTGTTTGGCCTCTTGCGGATTATGTCCTTCAAGGGTGTCGTAAAAGCAGAGATGTTCTTTTTGGACAGGGCAAATCTTGATGCTGACTGATGTTTCTGGACAGCCACATAGATCATGCTGCCTATCAACTCTGTTACCTAACCACCAGTAAATTCAGAGACTTTTAGCTTTCCACAGTCCTCCATAGATGGGAGTCTTGCACATACGTGTTTACTGGCTGCACTAAAAGAGAACTGTAGCTCATTGATTCAACTCATGGCCTGCTGCAGGGCTATGGAGAACTTTGGTGTTGGTGCCTGCTGCACTTTTTTTGCCTTCTGTTTTCCGCCTAGGTACTAGGAAAGGAGGTGAGATGTGCTGCCTCTTCAAGAGGAGGGGCTGGAGGCAATGTTTGCGTGGAGAGGACTGGCTGAGGCACTGTTCAGCTCAGCCTTGCAGCTCTAATTGTGCTGTTAATGGCAAGTTAAAGCAAACATTGCTAGGAACCTTTTCATTAGAACAAATGCACGAGAATTTATCACTATTACTAAATGCCTTAAAACATGTCTGGAGGGGGAGCAGGAAGGGCAGCTTCCAAATGGAAGTGTTGGCATGTCACTAACCCAGCTGCTTGCTGCTGGCTGGGATCATTGCAGGGGGCTGTGCCACCACTTTAAGATGATGTTCTGTATTGCAGCCGTGGTGGTTGGATCTGAATAGCTCTGAGCAATTCATGAAACACCATAACTGCGTGTCTGTGCTGTGTATAAGCTCTCCCCAGGGGGAGAAGTGTGTGTTTGAATGTCTTGTTTTGATAGGG
>JAVJGJ010000035.1:3073664-3090377 GCA_035590215.1 Microhierax caerulescens
GTGCTGGTTTTTAGCATGCACAGAACCACAGTCTGTGCCTGGATTCTGCCTTTGTATGAGGATCAAGAGAGATGAGACAACCTCTTATGTGAGCTTCAGAAAAACAGGCCTGCCTTTTCTTTGCCTGATTTTTTTTCTTTCTCTTTTTTTTTTTTTTCTAAATGTGTGTGTATGTGGGAAAGGATTGCTGTTATTTTTATTTACTATCCCTGGTTAAACACCAGTCAAAGATCTGGTTCTTTTTTGCATGCCTAGTCCTAATTACAGCATGGCAAGTCTGTTTTCTCTGAGAGGCTAAGCTCTAAAGCAATTTTCATCTGTGCCTTTGTTTTCATCACCCTGAAATGTGAGAGATCTGAGCGTCTGTCTCGGGTGCTTTGCTCAAAGTGGAGAACAAGCCCTAGTGAGAAGGGCAACTGGAAAGAGAGATTAATTAACCTGGCCTTGGTTGGCCTTGTAAACAGGGGGAGAAATCTCTCTCAAACTGCTTGTTGCTTATTTAGCTTGTAAAAAGCGGCCTGGTCTTGCACAGAGTCTTAATCCAATCCACCTTTTCACAAAGCTAATTGCCAGTAATCTGCTTGTACGTCTCTAGTGTCCTCCTCTTCCTGGCTGGCTTTGCCAGCTGTGGGCCAAGGTGATGAAGTAGCGTGCTTTTCCTTTCTTTGGCTACAGAACAGACAGTAGAAGTCTGTTGATCAAGTCAATTTATCTTGATAATCCCAGGAAGATACTTGTCTAAGACTGGGGAGAGGAACACAGAGCAGGGGTGGTCGTGGAAAATGTCTCTCCTCTGCTCCCGATGTATTTACAGTGTGATCTAATTAAATGAAGGCTGGGTAGCTCAGATCCATTGATTTTCATCAGTGGCAACCTTGCTATGTTATCAGAAGTGAGTAATCCCTCCTCTGTGAAGCAGGCATTGATAGATCAATAGGAGAGAACATGCTGTACCTCCTGGCAGCTCCATCAACCTTGGAGGGAGAGCTATCAAGGGCACCAGCATTCCAGTTCTCCTACTTCCAAAGCTTCAGTGCTTCCTTCCATGCAGTTGCTGCACCAAGTCTTCTCCATCATTGATACAAGCTGCTCATCAGCCCCCAGCTTGAGATTCCTCATCTCCCTAGAAGCATCTCTGATATTTCCTTCCTACCCCATGGGACAATCTGCCATTAAAGTAATCCCCCTCTTGGTCTGGCTGTGCTAATTACTGTGTTAGATCTGTTATTTCTAAGGGCATGGCACAGGGGAGGGCCTTCTAGCTCAGAACTGGGCAGGCTTTAGAAGGCAGGTGCTTGGCTTTTTGGAGAAGACCCATAGATAAAAGGAGGGAGAGAAGTTTGGCTTTTTGGAGAAGACGCTGGATAAAAGGAGCGAGAGAAGTTAACCATGATGGGCCAAAGGTGTGGGACCGTGTCAGACCTGTTGAACACGGCTTCTGTTGTATCAGATGCTGGGTGGACCTGGTCCCAGAGGTCTTACAATGACAAGACACTGGTAACAGTGAGGGGCATGGATTTTGGGTACGGTTTGAGCATATTCTGGCTTCCTCCTGGGAAATGGGACTCTGAATGTGAGACTGAAGGCTTGTAGCACAGGGAATTGAGATGGATAATTGATTTGGAGTTTTAGTAAACAAACTTAAAGAGCAGATTTTTATCTAAAGATGGTAGTCAGCAGAAGTTCTTGTGCCATTAAGCTCTAGATACACAGTTCAGCTGCAGCAATGCACAGTCAAAGCTCAAAGTAGAAGGCACTTGGGACAGAAAGGAAAGGCGTTGGGGTGAGAAGAATTAAAAACTAGCAAGGCTGTTACAACCCCCTCTGAGCTCTGCTGTTGAGACTTCTGATAACATATTTGTTTTTGAAGATTTCACGCAATGCTGCTCCTGGCTGGGGAGTGAGAAGATGCTATGCTTGCTGCAAATTGTCTTGATAGAAAATAGTGGTACTTTGGCCATTAGCTGCATGAACAACCACTTTGTTCTGCTCTCTAATCGCTTTGCCTATACATAATTTGGTGCCTAACATACCACTACAAATACTGTGATTATTCTTAACAGTCATACACAGTACATATAATTTTAGGGTGAATGTGGGAGCTGTCAGAAGGAAACGTCTAGCCTGTGAGTAGTGAAGGTCATGTCACTACAATGGTAACTCTTCCGCTCGCTTGCAGTTAGGTATGTGAAAGCAAATTCTCTGTGTCGGGAGGTCTTGATCTGCGTGGGACAAACAGGCAGGAAAAGGGAGAGCACATGTGGTAGGAGACCATGGGATGCAAGAGTCTGCCTCTGGCAATGCTTATTTTGGAGAAGCAGGGAGCCCAGTTTTGTCCTAGGAAATTTCAGCTGTGGCTTTCTGGTGGGATGCACTTAATCAGTTCCTGCGAGCGTGATGTAAGGATGGCTCTGCTCTCCTGCGTGGGGTAGGTGAGGGGTGGTGTTTCCCTGGCAGAGCAGTGTCCCACTCCACCTCTACAGTATGTGAGCACGCTGTAAGCACAGTGAGCTGTAGCCTTCCCTTTGCTTCGGGAGCAGAGGAACAGTTGTTTTGGAATTAAAATGTAACAAATAATCAGCTTTGCCTCACCTTGAGTTTATAGGAGACTGCATGTGTCTCATCTTGCATGTGATGATGGGACTTGCTGTCCCTATCTCATGATCTAGATTTGTTTTCTACCTAACATTCCTTCCTCTGGTCTTGGAACAGACTAATAAAACACTGCAATCCAGGGGGTAGAGTCCTAGGAAGCTTCAAAACCCCTACAACAAATAGCTCATGAGTGGTTCTTCTCTCGCACATCTTATCTTCCTGAATTAGACACAGAGAGACAATCAAAGTCAATTCTACGCTTATTGTAAAATCTTTACAGCATGCCTCTGCAGAAGTTACAAGAGGAGTGTTGAGCTTGTTCCCTGGCTAAGTTTTTTTTTTTTTTTTTTTTTTTTTTTTTTTTTCTCCCCCTTGCTTTGAAGCTTGCCAGCTGGGACTCTGCAGCTGATAGGACTCACTGGGATCTGTATCACCTGAGCAGGGAAAGTGCTGGCCACACTTGTGTTACCATCCACAGCTCTTCCCCCTCAGCTTCTGCCTCTGAGAAGCTTGGGAGAGACCAAATGTTACTAGTGCTACTACTGAAAATGCTTGGAATGAAAATCCAGTCTTTTGCCTTGACTTAGCCATCACTGGAAAATGAAGCTTTGGAAATGTACTTGGTACTGTGGCACCTGGAGAGCTGCAGGACTTTTTGGGAGACGGGTGGGAGAGGAGGCTCCTGCTCGGACTGAGTCCTTGGTGTTTCTGTGCAGCAGTCTGTGAAGGTTCAGTTCAAGAAACCAAAAAGTTCCTGTTACCTCTGTACCCAACCCAGGGCTTCAGCCCGGACTTGGCGCCTTCCTGAGAGGCATCCCAATGGGGTGGAAGGAGGCAAGGGGAAACCAGAGCACCGCGTGTGTGGGCAGAGCTTGATGAACCCTCAAAACATTTCCCATGATGTGTTTGGAGCTGCAATGAGCAAGAAGCACCCATGCATGCTCTCACCACGCGCTGGCTGTCCCTCACTCCCACGCTTGCATTTCAGGCAAAGTCCCTTGTGTGCTGATGTTGAATGAGCCGTGTTGGCTCCCTGAGGGTCCCTCCGGCTCCTCCTGGTTGTGTTGGCAGGCCTGGGGTGGGATACCTGGTAAAATAGTGCTCCTTCAGCATCAGGTGTGCCCGGTGAAGGTGAGGTATGGGAAAGGTGGATGTAGAAAGTGAGAAATTGGAGACCAAGAGGCAAAAGTGTCTGACAGAACAGGATTGATTTGAAGCTTTTCACTGGAACACTTGCAAAAAAAAAAAAAATCAATGCTTATTCCCTGGACTCGAGAGTGTGTTTACTGTATTCAGCAGCTAGCATTAAAAGTGAATTCCAGCAACTGCAATTATAGCTTTCTCCTTCGTTGCCATCGCCCCTCTCCCTCCCCCGTTCCCCACTCCCCCTCTCTGCTGGCTGGCTTTCGTCATGTTTTGGAGCCTAAGGCAAAGCTAATGCAGTCAAACTGAGAGTGGTTTTAGAAATTGTAAAGCCCACCTTCCCCCCTTCCTTCTTTTTTCTTTCCCTGGGGATCATCTTTTTCCTGAGCACTGTCAAACTTGATTCAGCTCAGAGCGATGGAGGTGCCTCGCCGAGGAGATGGCGAGGCGCTGAGCCCGGCTGGAGCACGACTCCGTCACGAGGCAGCGGGCCAAGCCATGTTAGTCCTAATACTCTCTGATAAGACCATTTGATTTCTTATTGCCTGATGGCAGGAGGCTTAAACGCAGAGTTTCGGGGCTGGGGGGGGCAGGCGGTGTGGTGGGATGGTGATGGGGAGCTGGGAGGAAGGAGCCTGTGCAGTGCCCGTGCAGGGCGTGCTGCCCCAATGCCTCTGGGTATTGCATCTATCCTGCACCAGCCTGGGCTTCCAAACCTGGGTACTTCCAACCCTTCTGCTGGGAGCTGCACAGGGTGCCCAGCACTCCCCCACAAACCCTTCTGACTGGTCCCAGTAGAGGGCACTGAAGTCTGCACTCTGATCCTCTTCGTTAACTTTTAATTAACGTGCAAGTCCTGCACTGGTCCCAGCTCTGGACTGAGCGTGGAGACAGGGTTTGTCCTGCCTAATGCACAGAAGCTGTGGCTAAAGCATCAAGTGGTGGGGCCGTTGCCAGGGTCTCCAGGACAGGCTCCGTGACAAGGGTGACTCAAGGAGTTGTCCAGAGTGAGGCAAATGAAGTTGGTTGATTTCTGCTTTTTTTTTTTTTTTTTTATTTTTTATTTTCTCCCCCCCACGTTTTCTTTTTTTGCAGGGTGGATTTACAGGGGAGGGAGATGGAGCCTCCCCTGCCCTGTGTGTTAATGAAGCAGTTGCAAACGCTGCCATCATGTGAAGATTTGTTACGGGGGGGTTGGGGCATGAAGTGGAAAGAGCTCAGCTTTACTTGCAGTTGCAAGCCTGAAGTGGGGGGGTTGGTGGTCCAAATGCACTTGCTGTTGCTTGTAAACCGAGTGGTTTTGGTCTGGAAGTTGCTGGTGGGGAAAAGAAAATATGAGAAATCAAGAATTCATTGTTCCTGCTCTGCTTTCCTCATTGTACTGGTTGAAATTTTTTTGGTTTTGACTATATATATATATATATATTTATTTTTTTTTTTTTTGCATGTGTGTGAGCCTGTGTGGGTAAGACAAGGAACTACTGACTGTATTTTGCTTGTGCGTTCTATCTATGCATTGATCCTAGTCTCTTCTTCGGAAAAAGTGTCTCCGAAAGTGTGTAAACCTGCTGCTTTTGGGCGTAAAAGAAGCTTCTAATTTTTATTTATTTATTTTTGTAATGCTTCTGCCAGTTTAATCCAAAGGACCAAGCTGCTTCCCACCGAGCACGTGGGCTGCCACTTGCAGGGACTTCCAGGGTGTGCGGCCAAGCCCTTGCTCAGCCCATCGTGCAAACCTGCCAGGAGAGGTGGTTTGTGCTCTAATCCTACTTCTGTGTGAGCTGCTTCTCTTCCCCACCCCCCCCCACCCCCCCCAGGGGTTATCTGCCTCCCAGGGAGTGTGGAGGAGGTGGATGCCAGTAATGTCCATACGCAGGCTCTGCGGGTGGTCTTGGTGTCGGGTCTTGCTCTGGATCTGGCAGAACCTCTGAGCTGGGTTTTGCCTCCCCACTTGTGACTTGTGTTGCAAAACTCCCGGCAGCATCCAGTGGAGATGAAAGCGCTTTGCCAGACAAAACTCCTCGGTTTGAATGCCTGGGTTTGTAAATGCCTACAAAAGGACCATTAAGCAGCGTCGGTATTTATCCCGCTCCCTTTGATAAACACACTTCAGAAACTTCCCTTATGAGCTCTTGTTTCTCAGCACTTAGCTGATCCGAGGCGTGTGGGGCTGAGCTGGGCAGCGGGAGCCCTTGGCTCTGAGCCTGTGTCCTCTGTTATTTTAGCTCCGTTTTCCTCCAGTCCCATCTACTATATCCATTTGGAATAGCAGTTGTTACTGGGGCTTGTGTTGGGCTCAGGACCCAGCTTTGGGTAGGCAGTAACAGATCTCAGCATCTTGTAGCTGACCAGCAGAGATGTCCCAAGTGTGAGAGTTTGATGTGTGTGGGCTCTGTTGGCCTTGGCTCCCTTCCTCATGTGTATGCAGTAGCTATGAGAGCAGCGTCTTGTCTTCATGGGGGCTTGTTGGCACGACAGTGACAATATGCTGGTGGATTTTTTTGGGGGTCTTTTTTTGTTTGGTTTTTTTTTTGTGGCTGGTGTGTTTGTTTTGTTTTTTGGTTTGGGTTTTTTTTGTTTTAGATTGGAAAGAAGGAACTGCTCGGATGAATAAGAGCTGACCCAGCCAGGGATGGGTTCAGGGCATGTTGTCCCTCACTTGTAACTTGAAAAGTCATGTGGGAAGAGGCTCTGGGCAAAAAAGGGGAGACTATAGTAAAAAACCAGAGTGTGCTTCTGTGGCAGCCAGAGAAAGCACTGGTGGCTGCGAGCAGGCAGTCTGTCCTGGGCAGCCTTTGGACAGGCAGCTTTCAGACGTGTTCAGCCCCTTGAATTTGCCTTGGGTCCTGAGTGCTTTGCAAGATCTGACACTTAATTCCAAACCCAGAGTTTGAGGGAAATGAGTTTCTCTTGATTTTGAGGGATGCTGAGCTGGGGACTAGGAAATAGACTCTCTGATGGCCTGTCATGAATGAATTCGGTGCTCCATTTACCTTGGAGATGCTTTAGAGGAGGCAAATTCATGCTGAGCTTTCAAATGAAGCCACTGTGCCTATTTGCATGTATAAAGCATTCAGCAGGACAGGGGTTGCTGGCTGCAGACCCTTTTGCTCAGTCTAAATTGCCGGCACCGTGCACAGAAACAAACATTATGTTGATCTTCCCGACTAAAGTCAATAGCACGCAATTCCCCGGGTTGCTAGCGAAAGCACCACGTGCTCCAGACCTTTCCGCAGCAAGTCATTGGAGACGCTGCTAAGTCAAACCCCAACTTTTCCCAGATGGTGTGGTGCAGGAGTGTTTGTTTTCTTGAGTACCTAACTAAAGTTGCCACATACAGCAAATGAATATTGACTTAAACACAGTTGCTAAGACAAGACCCTAGCAGAGCTGAGGAATTCCTTTTCCAGCTGTTTGCGGGCACGGTCGATGAATATAAAGAAGGGGGAGCTGCTGCATGTGCCCTTTTTCACCGCCTTCGCTGGGTGTCCCTCCAGAAGCATCCCTGTAGGCTGCCTGGCTCTCCTAGGCTGTGACAAAACAACGCTGCATGAAAAAAACTTCAGCTGGGATAGTCCCGTGGTCAACTCCCCTTCCAGCTTGGAAGAAACATCTTTGTTTGTCTTGAGAGGGGAAAAACCAGACAGCCTCGGAACTAGATTGCTCAGCCAGGGCAAAACTGACCGTGCATGAAGGCAGCTGCCTACCTGCTGCTGATTCTTCCCTTCCCAGGAATGTTCCTGCTTCCTCCTGGAGTTGTCTGCCAGACAGCACAGGACAGATGATCCCTGGAGGAGTCTGCTGAGCACAACATATAGAAGGTGATTACTGGCTCTGGAATGAACTGGGGGGGGATTTAGAGACTCGGAGCTTGGCTGCGTGGCTTGGAGATCTCCCTGCAAGTAAGCTATCCTCTTTGCTGACACCGGCTTTCTCTTCAGGTCATGCTACTAAACCTCTGGACCCCAAGATAAATCACTTCCTGCTGTAATTACAGAAACTCATTTGCCTGTGATTAAGCAGTTTGGTGGAAGGTGTTGGAAAGGTGGTAGCTGAGCTCTCCTGGGTTGTGCTTTAATTAGGATAAAAGGGCTTCCTTCTCTTCTTCCTGCAACTCTCCCTGGGCCTTCCACCAGGTCTGACGGAGGCAAGTTACTGTTGGCTTGACCTGTTGCTGACTTAAATGTGTTCATTCAACCCAGTGCCATCTTTAGGGTGTAAATATGCCTTAATTATACAGCATAGTGTTCGTATGGCCGTGGTTATCCCTGTCCTTGATGGGTGTCCTGCACCAGCTCTCTGCAGGTCACCCCTCCAGGAATGGGAGGAGGGTGTAGAACAACTGATGAAGGTGATGAAAGGATGGCCTGGGGTTTTGAGGCACTGGCAAACAGGGTGCAAGGCAACAGAGGTTCCTATTTCCCCATCAATTATCCTGGGCAAACTTGTGCAGGTCCCTTACGCAGGTGCAAAGCAGTGAGCATTTGGGGATGTACGATCCCTGTGGACTCGGTGGGAGCCGGTGTCTCGCTGAGGCTTGAGAGCAGACCTGAGTTTTCTGTCTGCTGCTGCTGGTAACCGTACTGCTGTCTCCTGGAGTGGTAGCGTGTTGGACAGGGGCTGTGAGGATGGCCAGGAGGTGATGGGAAGGGCTGAGAACCGAAGATTGCTGCTTCTTTTGGCAAAACCAGAGAGAGTGGAAGGAGTTCCCTGAGAAGGACCATGTAAATGGAGTAAACCCAGCTCCTCCTGCAGGAGACTCCTCCGTCCTTCCCTGGGAACTGGGAGCAGTCTCGCAAGTGAGGAAAAACCCACTAATCTCTCAGTGTCAACAAACCACTCTGAGTTTCTGTGCTCGTGCAGAGCATGTTCCCTTCAGTGTCCCACACTCCCCAGCAGGTGCCTGGGGACGCTAATTGCTTGTGAAGGCTCTCTGAAGTGTTTTGCTTGGTGGATGTACTTGCGTGATCTCCAAGCAGTACTTCTGAAAAGTGGCAATCCGTGTCGCCAAGGAACCGCCTGATTCATCACAAATCGATTTCCCTTGGCCCTGGTACGTGACTTGGAGACTATCCGAGCCCTCTGCATGGGGGGGGGGGGAAGAGGAGAGAATTGCTCTGGGTTGAGATGGGGAGGGAAGTTGTTAAAAACCAACACTTGAAAAAGTCCAGAGAAAGCGTGGAGTTGTAGTGATCCCTCTGGGTCTGCTGGTTTTTATTTCTCCCCCGTGCTGCTGTTTGCTCAATGCCACACAGCTTTATGCAGAAAAGGGCCACCAACCTGGAGTTTTTTTCTGTGTGTGGATCAGCCTGTGGCTCTGCACAAAGCTGCTTGGTGGAAAAGCTCTCTGTATAGGTTGGAGAGCCTCTGGGTTTGATAAATGAAGACCTGGTTTGTTCTTTGTGACCTGCTTCCAGTCTTTTCCCATGGATGGCTGTGTATGACATTTGCATATGTAACTGGGGCTTTGACAGCACCATTGCAAGAGGCAGGTCTGACACCATAGTCACAGCACCTGTCTTGGACAGAGACTGGGTAATTTAAACAGAAAGTAGCTGCTGGGATGAGCAGAAGAGCAATTGTCTGCATCTGTCTGGGACGTGCATCCAGGATGCTGGTGTTTCTGTGGCTTGTAGCTTGCATCTGGCAAGTGCGAGTAGCTTTCCATGCTTTTCATTCTCCTGCAAAGCCATTTGGGTTTTCTAGCTCATAAAAATCTGTGTTTTATTAGAAGGCAGTGTGTTGTTTTCCCTCCTTGTCTTTGTCCCTTCCCTTCTCCCTGTGGCCTGGACCAGAGCCCTTGGAGACCTTTGCAAGCTGTGCTCTGTTGATGGGCGCCGGTTGTCCCCTGTCACACTCTGTCCTTGCACTGCACACCCCAGCTGCAGAGGACTGAAGAGTTTGGACTTGTACAGGGCTGTGAGGTGCTGTGCAGCTCCTTGATAACCTCCTCTCCCAGCCCGTTGTAGGAACCTACGGACCTGGGCTGTAAAGATGGGAGAGGAGGAGAGATTGGGTTAGCCCTGTTTGGTATAGCAGGGCAGTGTCTTGTACTTGCTGGGACCCAGAGGAGAGGCTTCAGCCTCCCTAGCTCTATAAATTCTCCTTACCCCGTGTGCTGGGCATGAACTGTGCTGGGTGCGAGGGCAGGATTTATCCTGATTATCGGGATTGGATTCTCAGACTTTGTGGACAAGAAGGTGACTGTATAAAACCAGCTTTTTCTTGCCTTGTCAGCGTGGGCTCCTCTGTACCTGTGTCAGCCAGGTCTGGTGGCTGCAATTTGTTTGTCCCGCTGGCCCTGCTGAGCCCGCTGTAGGTGCCAGTGGTGGAGCTGGCTCCCTGCGTGCCTTCTGCAAAGCAGCCAGAGTAACTTGCTTTTGCATGGCGGGATGCCCATTACAGGTGGCTGATCGGAGCCAGCCTTTGGCTTTCAGATCCCAGCAGGAGTGCAGGGCTCGGGCAGCAAGGCTTACAAGTGCAGGAGGGTTTTAAAGCAAGTCTGATCTGAAATTGCCAAGACAAGAATGCCCATGGTGGCTCTCACAAAACCTAGCCTCAAAGCCGGGTTGCTTTTGAACACCAATTAGTCAGTAGTGAAGTTGCTTTCATCCCCTGCAATGGCTTTAGCAATTTGTGGTTCGATTCTAATTCATCGGAAGCCAGGACTCTGTTTTCTGTATCCTAGTGTGCCCTCTGAGTTTACCTGAGTCAGGCTGGGTTGCCGTGTGCCGCTGCTTCTCTGGGATTGGGAACTTTTTGTTTGCTCCTGGGTGATTGTACAGGACAGAAACATCCGCAGTTCTACAGAACCGCATAGAGACTGTGACCTTTCGCATGGGTTGCCTGGCTGCTGTGGATGCAGGGCTTCCGAGGATGGGTAGGAAGCCAGTGGGAAGGTTGTTGCCCTTCCCCCTGCCTTTTATTTTCCTTTTTACTTGTACTGACAATTCCATTCTAGTGATCTGAACGGCAGTTAGGCCTTCTTAAACTGGAGCTATCCATGCTGGGGAGGATGTGCTTTTCGTAGATGTGAAAGATGCTACAATCTAAATGGACGAGATGGGTAAACAAAGGATAAGAGTGAAGCTAAGGGACAGCAGATCAATGACAAACTCGGGACGTGACCCTGAACTGTGTCTCAAACCGGCTCTGTTTCCATCTGTCTGCTGTGGCTCAGCTGCCAGCATCTTGCTTATGCCTTGAATCTGGGGTTAAGCTGGCTTCCTCCTCCTCTTGCAATTCTGACCTCATTCAATCTTACCCAGAAGAAAAACCTCTTTAATAGTGCATGTGCCTGTGCTGCTGTGGCATGTTCATGCTGTCAGCAAGGCGAGAGAGTCCCTTTGCCGCTGGAGTGGAAAGAGACCTCATTTTGAGTGTGGCTGCAGGAGGTGGCTGAGTCACTGATGCCATCTTCAAGCACCCTCCTGCATCCTTCACAGCTTCTTCCCTGACCTGCTCTTGCAGTTTAATGGATCTGGCAGGGACCTGCCTGGGGACACGGGCACTGGTAGCGCTGCCAGCTGCCCTGAGGTGTCCAGGACCAGAGGATGAGGCCAGCGTGTTCCCTGTTACCCAACGGCTGTAGGATGCATCTTTGCTTTCCCCACCAGCCCGTGGGTCTCCTTCTGTTCAGGGCTGATGGGAGGGGATGGGACATATTGATACCTTGGCGCAGGGAAACTGGGTGAGAGAAGGTTGAGCTGGTTCCTTCCTCTGGCTGGTGACAGCAGTAAAAAGAGGGGAAGGCAAGAGCTGTCTTGCCCGCTCCCCAGATAGTTGTGGCAGCAGTGCCCAGCAGGACAGAGAGGGTGGAGAGCATGTCTCTGCACTCTTGTGTGAACACCAACTTGATTTGCCATCCAAGGTCTGTCCCCAGAAAACGCCCACCGTTTCCTTTGCTGTGAGCAGGATCCAGGCTTGCTCCAGCTCCCAAGAGGTCTAAAGATGCTCTCCTCTCCCAGGGAGAACTCCCATGGCAGCCCTTCCCAGTGCAGGACAAAGCCAGCCCTGCTCATGCCAGCGCAGGAGCTGCCGACCGTGCCAGGGCACAGGGAGAGGATCCCATCTGTGCTCGGATGGTGGCCTCGTGCTGGCTCTGTCCCTCCTGTCTGTTCCAGAGGATGTTAGAACTACATGTTAAATAACTCTGTCTTTGGCACCTCGCCCTTGTGTTGGCTGTGGAATGATGGCAGAGAGAGAATAGGTGGTTTGCAAAAACAAAGCAGCACCCTAAAATGGGCAATCACTATAAGAACAAAAGAGCATATGAAATACCTATAAATCCCCATATGTGTTTAAATGGTGCAGGATTTTTTTTTTAATGCCCCCTTTTGTTTTTTTTGGGTTTTTTTTGTTTTTTTTTTTTTTTTCATTTTTTCACTGAGGATTATACCCTAACAGATGGGCAGCGTGAAGTAGAACATCAGTCATCGGGCACTGGAGAAGGGCAGGATTTCGTTAAATACCTTGAAGCTGAAGTCTATATCCTAGTAGCTCTGTGATTTTTTTTTTTTTTTTTTTTTTTTTGTGGTGTTGTTGTTAGAACTTGCCAAGTGTAACTTGATTGCCTGATGGGTGCAGGAGGGTGTAAGAGGAAAACTCCAGCAGGAAAAAGCCCTCATTGAGGCTCTGGCTGTACCTAGGTCAGTAGGGTCCCTGCAGCCCTGTGGAGCACAGGGACAGTGGCTATGGGGTAAGGTACCACTCCTGATCAGTGAGCAAGAAGGTGAGGGAGCCTCGACCCCAGTTTTCCTTGGGATCAACGTTGGTGCCTGGCTTTTGTCTTATCTCTCTGCTCCTCTCCCGTGGAGTAGCAAAAACCTGCTTCACGCCTGTTGCTGCTGTCAGGCTGTTCAGAGCAGCTTTTCCAGTCAGGCTCCTCGTCTGGCTCCAGGAGCCTCAAAGCACTACGTGTTTTCCTCCTCGACCTCCGGTTATGTTATGCCTCTGTGTCAGCCTCATAGGGTTCTGGACAAGAAAGACTCTAGATTATTTATTATAGATTAAAATACCATATTGTGAATTTTTTTTTTTTTTTGAAGGGAGGGTGTTGGAAGCCCTGGACTAGCCTGTCTGTGCTAGGGAAGCATCCTAGGCTTTGGCTGGTGTAGGGTTAGGGCTGGCTTTAGGGTACCGAGGGCTGCAGACCCTGTAGTCTGATGCTCTTGGCACTGCTGGGTCCGGTCCTGTTCTGTTGAAGCACTTCCCACCCCCGCAATACGGAGCTGGGGAGGCACCAAGCTGATGGCAGTCCCTGGCTATATGTACACTTTTCTTCCTGCCCACAAGAACAGTGAAGCAACTCAAGGCTTGGGCTTATTATGAGAAAGAAGTTCAAATCTCTTTTGTCCTGAGTGCTGGGAGGATGCAGAGCTTACACCACGCTTGGATGGGACAGGACAGCCGACACGTGGCGAGCGGCACTAGCATCATCTCATCCTGCATTGCACAGGGGGTCAGGTGAATTTAGGGGCTGGGAGTGAGGCCAGTGTTTTCCCCCACTGTTTCTCCTCCTCCCTAATCTGTGTGGGAGCCCTCGGCTGTGAGGGTGGTTTGTCTCTATATTTTGGAGACCGAGGCTTTCAGCCAGTCCTGTTGGGTTAGAGTGAGCGCAAAGGGTGAAGGAGGGAAGTGGTATTGCCTCGTCATATACCTTGTCCTATTACCTGGAACCACCTCCGTCCCTCCTTCAGCTGCATGAAGCGTCTGCCCTCAATCTGCTCAGCAAATCCCCAAAGCTGGCTCTCTAGATTCTGTTAGTCCCCTGCCTCCTGCCTCTCGTTCTCCCGCAGTCCATCAACATTTATTTGCATTGCTTCAAGGGGAAAGCTGCCTTTCCAGCCGAGAGCCAGGTCATCTCTGTGACTCCAGGGAATGGCAGCCAGGGACTGAAGCCACAAGTCCCCAGTAAATACAAAACAATGTATAAACATGTTTTAATGTCAGGTTTTTATTACAAATGGACTAAGAGATTAAGATGTTCATCTGCCTTGAAGGGGGTGACTTTATAAATCTCAGCTTGCACGTGCTCACAGAGTGTTGCTAATCTCCATGCTAGATCCAGATCATGTGTGCATGGATTGCTTGTTTGTGGAAACTTCTCTTTCTCCTGGCAATGGGAGCTGGGGCTCAGCAAGCCTTGCTTGGGCTTAACGAAGCTTCCCACTGAGGCAAAGCTCTGGAGGCTCCTTCCCCTTTTCAGATGGCTAAGCTGGCCTTTTATGTGCTAGCGACCCCACGGTTTGAAGACCCTGCCAGGAGCTGCACTGGAGCCAGCAGACCCATGGTTGATATCTGCCGTATCAGCAGAGCCGTGGCTGGTATGAGACCTTGGGATCTTGTACTGGACATCATTCAAAGATGCTTTGAGTGCTGCAGGGATGGCAATGGCCATTGAGGCGGCCTTTGAAAGCAACTGGAGTGTTGCTCTCTGCCATGCTGAGTTGCACTGGTGGAAGAGATTTAGGAGCATCTGAAAATCCTATCCTTTGGCCTCTTTCTTAAGCATGAAACAGTCGTAAAAGGATTGGAGCAGCTTTGGCAAGAGATGATTTGATTCCTGGCTTTTCTTTCTTCCTCTCTGCTTGTTTTCTTCTCCTATAAGCATTCATATAGAAATTCCCCCTGGCCAAGGGTGGATTGATGGCTCTGGGACAATCAGTTGTATTCTGCTGCTGTTAGTGGTTTTAAAGGCAGTAAAGTTGGGTCCTTGAAGTGCTGTCAGTAATCATTTTTATGGTGGTCAGATTGCTCATTAGCACACTTGTTTTCAGATATTTAAGCTGGAAAGAAATCTATAGTCCTTGCATTTTTAACTTGATAACCATTCAATAGAACAAATAGAGTGGGAAATTAGAGCAGGGCTGGCCTGGAAAAAATAGTCCTGAACAGTCACCTTTTACCCCAAAGGTCTATGGAGGTAAGTGCTTTGAGAACACAGCTTGGGGGAACACATATATTCCCAGCCTACAGAGAGGTAATAACAGCTCAGGTTTACAACGGTGATTAACCCGTAGGATGGTCAGGATCTGGACATAGCCCTAAAACAGCAACATTGAAAGCTTCTGCTCCGAGTTGGGGAGAAAACCAAGGACCAGAGCAGAGCATTAATTTTCAGGTCGTATACTGAAGCGAACAGTCTAAGAGGTCCTAAATGATGGTTCTCAGAGCTTGGAGGTAACTGCCTGGAAAAAGTCAGAGGATGCAGTGCAGAAATGGCTTTTTCTAAAGGCAGGGGCCTCAGCAGCTGCTTGGAAACTGCTCCGTGTCCTCATGTGCGGTGTGGGAGAAGTCCTGGGTGGGTGTACAGGGTGCTCTGGCCCAGAGCTGGGCACAGCGAAGCATCAAGATGAGTCAGTATTTCCCCCACCACACCTTCAGTTCTGGCAATAAAACAGCAAAGAGGGCTGAGGGATGATATTGGGCTATTTTTATTTTTTGTAAAACATTTTGGGATTCAGTTGGAGGCAAGGTGCTGTGCAGATGTAGGCTCGTTAGAAGATCATTATCATTATTTACCTGCTGTGTCTGTCTGTCTCTCTAAATAGCATTAGTTGTCAGCTTATTTATCCATGTACCCCTCTTACCGTTACAGTTGCAAAACACCAGCTCGCCCCATCTCCCAGCCCCTCTGCACATCCTCTCTCCCCATTTTCCATGCCCAGAAATACTGGTCACACCTGGCTGTATGTTAGGGGAGCTCAAGGGGCATGAAACCAGACTATGCCCTGGGTTCAATCTATCCCGTGCTACAAGGGAAAACTCAGCTTATTAATTTTTTATTAATTTATTTTTAAGCCTTGAAATGCAACGAGTGTGACTGGGCAAAGTGTGTTTCCCCCTTGACTTCCAGCCTTTGCCCATCCCTGTGCCCCCCCTTGGCAGCCTGTGTGGCTCAGTGCCATTCTGTGTAGCATTGTGGTCGCGTTGCTCTGAGGAGATAATTAGTATAAGGAAGCTAAAAATTTTGTCTTCCACTTTTTACAGCCTCTAACCCTATTAGTCAGGTCATTTGGAGTCCAGGGAGGGTTGTTTCTTGCCAGAATAGATTGCAAATGGATTGAGTTCCATTACGTTGTTAATTAAAAGGAATAGGGAAAAAAAAAAAAAAAGAGGGGGGTGGGAGGAGAAGCAGCAATGGAGTTGCCTGAAACTCTGGAAGGGAAATTAAAGCTTCTTGGGTATTTTCCACTGATGCGTTTGTATGCATTACCTTGGTACTTCATCCACCCTGGTTTTTTTTTTTTTGCTCTTGAGCATCACAGGTGCTTGCCTGTCCCACTGGACCCCATCTGAGGAACCCCAACAGTCCAGCAGGGTCTGTAGCAGAGCGCAGAGAGAGGAGCCGGGGGGGCTGAGCAAGCGTCGAGGAGGTGGCAGCCAGCCCAGGTCTGGTGAGCCCAGTGCCCCAGCCAGGCTGCTGGAGGGGTGAGCGGACGGTGCTGCGAGGCAGCCCCCCCCCCTGCACATCAAGGCAGCCCCGTTAGACTTTCATGAGCGCTATCTGTTGCCCAAAGCACTCGGTGTGCTCACTTATTTTGTACCACGGTCCCGCCGCCTGTGATGTGCCGCAGCCTGTGATGTGCCAGACATGTCTAAGAAGCCGGGCTGTTCCTTATCAGCTGTTCGCACTGTCTCAGAACCCTTCTGCTAAGCGTCTTTTGTCCCCTAATAAACTGATAAACTCCTAGTAATCCACCGATTGCTGATAGGCAGGGCAGCCCTGCTCTCCCGTGCCTGCACAGATAAGGCAGCTCTTTGCCAGCGGGCAGCGGGTGATACAGCAGCAGCCTGCGGAGCTGTGAGCCCCCCCGCCAGCAGCTGGGAAAGGGTGGGCTTGGGGGGGGGCGTGTGGCCTGATCCAACATGCCCCTGCCTCGTGCTTGGAGAGGGGATGGGACGTGATTGCAGAGCAATGAGGATGGACTGGTCCAGCCTCTCTCTTATTTAGCCCGGCGCAGTGGTTTTGCA
>JAVJGJ010000035.1:3098395-3119305 GCA_035590215.1 Microhierax caerulescens
GGTGGGGGGTGCGTTTGGGGGGGCAGATGAAAAGAGGCTCAGGCTCTTTAGCGGTGTAGTGTGAAAAATGGGGAAAGGTTCCTGTGCAGGGCTAGGGCAGCGAGAGAAACAAAAGCTGCAGCATCTATTTTCATATCTTTTATGTCTTCCTTGCACTTAATCTTGTTTAGCTCTGCAATTAAATTTTAAGACGCATAAGAGTGTTCGCTTACACACTTGGATTCTTCGCAGATTGAATTATTTAATAGAGTGTGGAGCGGCTCCATGATCTCGGAGCTATGGCACCAAACGCAGCCAAGCAGAAAATTAATAAACACTGCCTGCCGTCTCCGTGCCTCCCGCGCTCCCCTCTGCCATGCTCCCTCTCCAGCATGCTCTCCTCCCGCCAGCCGCCCCCTCTCCAACTCCTTCTCCAGCCTTTCCTCTGGGGTTTCCTCCTTCCCTCCCTCTGCTGCGTCCTTGTTTGCTTTTGCTGTTTGTCCTCCTGCTCCCCCCGCCCCCAAGCCCCACCACTGTCTGTGTTTCAGACCCTTGGCTGGCTCTATGGGCTGCTCTGCCCGTGCGTCCCGCGGTACTTGCAGGGTGATGGGGATGTCCAGCCCACGCTGCCATGGGTGACCAGGCTGCTTTGGCCAGGTGGGTTTGTTGGACCCCATCCATGGGGTGGGTGGTAGCTCGATCCCAATGAGCTGTGGCTTCACCTCCACCGGGGAAGCCCCTCGCTGCGAGGAACGGGCTGGCCCGCACCTTTCTGCGATCGCATGCCTTGGCCTGGAATAAATCGCGCTTAAAGTGCTGTTGGTTTTCCACGCTCTCCTTCTCCCGCAGCCAACAAAGTTATTCTTCTCTCCCTTCCTTTCTCATTTGGTAACCTTTCCGGGCAACAAATTGCAGGGGGCAATTATGCCGTGTGCTAAAGAGAGCGTTAAGCCAGCCACAAAATTCTGTAGAGGATGTTGCTCAGCAAACAGCGATACAAAAGCAGTCTGTGAAATTCATCAAATTGCCTGTTGGATAAAGGCATACATTTACAATGCGCTTGGAGCCCTTGCGAATTATCTGAAGAGAAATCAGTTTGTTATTTCTTTTTCCTTTTAAGTTCCCCTCTTTACAAGGCACCAAATAAAAAGGTTTCAAAATTGCTGTTAAAGAAGAGGTCTGGCCTCTCCTTCCTCGGAGCTGCTGGCGGTGTTCCTCTGTCGATTGTTGGCAGGGATGTGCTTGGGGTTTTATGGTTTTTAATGCAAGTCTCCGTCACTCCTTCCCACAGAGCCTCCCTTCCCAGCTCCTGCCCTTCGTGCTGCTCTTGTCACGGCCGTTGGACATCGCAGTGGCACTTCATGAGGCCACCCGGCATGGGTGATTGATGGCAAACGGAGGCACCGGCAGGTTAAACTGCATGTGCCCCCGGAGCTGAGCCATCCCCGCGTCTCAGCCCATGCCCAGCATCATTGTGGAGCCACTGGTCCCCAGCACCGCTCTCCTTGTTCAGGGAGGTGGCTGCCAAAGTGCATCTTCTCCTTCTCCAAAGCCAAGGGAGGAAGCTTCCTGCTGGATTGAATTGTGATTATTTCTTAGCCTTTTCACAATATTTTTATTTTTGCAAAAGCTGCCTTCCCTGCTCCTCCCTGAGGCTTTTTGGGAAGAGTGAGGGCTGGGGTGTGGGCTGTGGGGTCAATGTTTCCCTGGCCTCGCTGCGGGATGGAAATAGGTCTTGTGCAATTGAAATTCTGGAGGGAATAACAGGGACACAGCAGAGAAACAGCTAAAACACCTCTCTAATTGCTAATCAATAACCTAAAGAAATGTTGCCCTGGCTGAAACCTGCTCCTGAGGAAAAAAATAAAAATCCACATGATTTGTTTCGTGATTAGAATGAGATTTTATTTGTCTGCCTTCTGGTTTGGTTTTCCCCCTCTTCTGTGCTTCTGCCCCCCCCTCCCCCCTGCCTTATGCTGAGGTTTATGAAGTTATCACCCACTCCTCGGTTCAAAACCTCACTGCAAAACTTTTGGCTCTGCAGAAAGACCGACACTAATCTTCTGTGTAATTGAATCATCATCGTGGATATTATTTGGCTGCTTTGAAACAGTTCTGTTTCTCAAGTAATATTTTTATGAGCTTTTGGTGCGGTTGCGGAGTGAGGGTTCATTTTGGTTTTGTTTTGTTTTGGGTTTTTTTGGGTTTTTTTTTCAGTAGTAATATTATTTCCTTGCTTTGAAATGCTGTCTGCAGCGTGGCTCTTTATTGATGTGTTACTAGGATTTTGGTCTGTCTTAAATTCTCCGCAGAGCTGCGAATCCCTCTGCTCTCTAACAGCGGCTGTCGTCTCTCCAAGGAGGAGTAATTAAGGGATGTGACCAAGGAGAATTTGCCTGCACTTAGCTCTCTCCGATCCTCTTAAACCACCAGTTTGCCACTTGATTTGGGCTGGTTTGCAGCTCAGCGGGGTTATCACCGTTCCCTGGGGAAAGGTTGGGATTTCCTCCATCCTTCAGTGATGGGAAGGCAGAAGCGTGGGGCTCCCTTAACCACAAAGGCTCTCTGCAGCCTGGACAAACCTCTCCCATAACACAGCTCCCATCCCCGTGCTCCTGCCATCAGGGATCGCTCCTGGGAAAGGGGAAACCATGGATCAACGCGTCGTGCTTTGACCCAGAGATGTTTCATGGCAGTTTGGAGGGAAGACTGGGGAAGGGGCCAGGCGAGGAGCTCCGGGGGGGGTGGGGTGTGTGTCAGGCTGAGCTGCTGGGGCTGCGGGAGGGATTTGTTGAATCCTGCAATTGCCTGAATTCATTTCAATTATTGGCAGCATTTCTCTACAGAACTAAATAAAGTAAAATAAATAAGGAAAGCAGAAGGTAATATAAAGCCGTTAGAGAGGATCAGTGGTGAATTGAATAATTCATTCAGGAGAGAAAAGGAGCTATTTGCAATGTCAGTCTTATCTTGATTGTATTTATAGACAGGAACTTTTGACAAGGAAATTACCTGTAAATTCCTCTTCTTTTTAGCTGGTTTGGTTTTTTAGTTTGGCTTTTTTTTTTACCTTCCTTCATCCAGAACATAACGGACAGAAAGATTTCCTACAGGGTTGGTTTTTTTTCCTTTTTTTCGGAGGTGATTTGATGCATTTCTGTGAAGAACATGAAGTCTTGTGACCTCCCTGGGAGCCCAGGGGAAGCTGCTGCTTTGATGGAAACCGAGGTAGTGGCAGCTGGAAACTCAGGAGGGAAAGGAGATAAAATATTCCTTGGTGCTTCCAAAAAGGGATGGAGGCCGCCTGGTTTTATTTCGTAAGCTGCATTTTGGAGCAGGAGGGAGCTGTTTGCTGGTAGAAGAAAGTCACTGTGAGTTTCTGTCTCTTGAACGTGGTGATTTTGGGATGGGGGTTTTGCCGCAGCCTGGCTGGAGGTGGGCAGGGAGCTGGAGCCAGCACCCATCAATGCCAGCAGGACTCTGCCCATGGTCCGGGGGTGCAGCAAAGGTGCTCGGGCTGTGAGCAGGGTGCTCAGCTTCCAGCATCCCGGGGGATGCTGGCGAGGAGGAGGAGTGGGCGAAGGGCAGCGGGGCCAGCCCGAACGCCTCTGCGAGCACAGCTTCTCCTCCCGCTAAGCCACAGCCTGCCAGGAGTGTCCTTTTATTTCAGAAGACATCATTTGGAGTGAAAGATGGTTTGAAAAAAAGATTAATCCTACTGAGTTCCTTTGGCAGAGAGGGACCTAGGGGCTTTAAACATTTATTTACAGCTCTCGCGCCTTGTATTTGCTCTTCCCCTTATTGAGAGACGGGCGACTTTTGGGATCAAACTCTACTTTTCTACCCTAAAAAGTGGCCCTGGAGTGAATTCACAGAAATCCAGCCCAGGACAGAAGCTCCAGTTCTGCCTCTGAACAGACGTTGTTGTAATTTGTTTTCCAAACGGTGTTGGGAAAAAGCATGTTGTTCACAAACCCATTCGCATTGAAGGGAAGTTATAATTTGAGCGAAGCATGAAATATGGCAAACTTCTTGTCTCCACGAGCGCGCTGGAGCTCAGCCTCGTGTATAATTGAGTTGTTGTAATGAAGTCTGGGTTTGGTTTCTCAAGAAGGAATTTGTTGCAAAGAGAGCCTCTCGACTTAATTTAGATTTCATGCTATTTCCTAGCACTTGCTGCAAGTGTTGCAGGACTTACGGGCCAATTTCTCCCTGGGGTAATTCCACGGAGGTCAAGTGGTGCTGGGATGTGGCTCTCCGAGGAGCTGAGGGATGTAATAGCCAGCAAGTGGTCCCTCGGCAGTAATCGTGGCGCTGCAGAGGGTCTGAGCAGGCAGCGTGCTGAGCTCCGACCCCGCAGCGTGCTGGGTGCTCGGCGGTGCTGCCGTGTCCATGGGATGGTGACAGCCTGGGGTCCCCACGGGAACCGGAGCTGGGGGTTGCTCAGTGGAGCACACACTTGGGATGGACATAGGGTTGGGGGGGGGGGGAAAAACCCTACGTTTTCCCTGTTAAAACTGAAACAGAGGAAATACAGGGATGGAAGGGGCTGACCTTCCAGTACCTCGCACCATCTCCAAAGGACCAGACTTTTTTGCTCTGCTGCCCTTCTGGGAACATCCTCCTCCTCCTGCTGAGCGGGTGGTGAATACTTTAAGGCTCCATAACTCATTAACAACTCTGAGCAAATGTAAAAGCAACAAGCAAACAAGCTCCCTTTCCTTCATTTATGCGTTTTGGTTTAAAATATTACGTTTCCAGGGATAAACGTTGGCAGCACTTGAAATAAGATGTATTAATTAATGAAAGAAGCACTTAATTTAGGTTTAATAGGATAATCCTTTGCCGCATGTTACATAAATAGTAATTGAATATTAAGAATGCATTGAATGAGAATTAACTGCTAGGGGAGAGATGCAGTTTATTGCATTCTTGTTAAACACGTGGCCCCAGCCTGGGTCTCCAGCGTGGGAAAGCCGGATTCAAAGGCTCTGAAAGTCAATGCAGAAACTGCTCTGAAATGTGTGCGGTGCACAGGGTGAGAAATTCAGAATTAGGCTTTTGTTCTTTACCGGTTGGTGGCCTGACCCCCAAGCTCAGCTTGCCTTGCCTTGGCTTTGAGAGCGGCTGGATCGTTGGCCAGGTGAAATCAAGCCCTCATCCTAAACACACACCTAGGATGAAGGTAATCGCTAGTGAGGGGGATCAACAGGTCTGGAGGCAAAGGTCATTACCCAGAGCCGTGAGGCTCTCTGCTATGTAGAGCTTGATGGCTTTGCCAGGTCTGGAAAAAATCAGACCGAGCCAGGAGAGGGTGGCTGAGCACCAGTGATGGGCAGGATGGGGCCCTGATAGATCTTCTTTTCAGCTTGAACTGGGGGAGAATTATCCCTGGGTGGTGTCACCCTTGGTGCCAGGGTCACCCAGACCCCCCCTAACCCCCCGACTATGGCAACCACTGGCAATGCAGTCCTGCGTCCTTGCTCACTCACGGAATCTGCCACCTTCATTTTATTCTGCTATTTATTTATTGCCACTCGCTCCATTACATCATGGCCAAGTGTGAGTGATAAAACCCTTAAATTACTTATAGCTCATCCTTGTTTAAGGGAATAATTAGTGTGCTTCTAAACAGAGAACAATTCTTCACAATGGGAAATCTAGTCTTTAAGGATATTTCCCCTGTCACTATGTATTTTAGCACTGGTTACACAAGTGTTTTGTTCTGTCTAGCCCTAAAACTTTCCCTCCTTCCCATGCCAGTTTACCCCAGTGCTGCAGGTCATTGCACACTGGAGGTGCTGCAGATCCTGCTTAGGGGACTTGCTGAGGGCAGTTCCAACGATCCGTACCAGGGCAGAAAAGCAACATACAGTCCCCTAAATTCTCCATCGATGGAGCAGCGAACCCTGAGATGCTCCTGCTGGCTGCATCCCTGTGCTGTGCCCACCTGCAGCAGCCGTGCCAGCTCCACCGAACCCCCAAATGCACCTTCTCTTGGCTAAACCCCAGCCTGACGCTGGCAATCAAGTTGGTGACAGGGTTTCTCTGGCTCTTATTTTAATTATTTTTATCCTTGGCCAGAAAAACTGCTTCAGACCTCAGCTGTTTGCCTGTGTCACTTCAGCCTGTCCAGGTGATTTATGCAGCCGAGGAGAGGGAGGTTATTTAGCTATTGTTTCAAAGCCAGGTGCAGGGGAGCGGGGAGGGGGGATGGAGACGTATTTAATTTGTGATTCAGATCCTGCCACCTGGGAGAGGCTGTGGGTGACAGGTAGGGAAAGCTGGTGTAATTCATCTCCCGCACTGGGAGGAGCTGGAGCCTGAAAGCAAATCGTGTGGCAGGAGTTTGGAACATCTCCCCTGGAGCTGGGGATGAAGGCTCGGCTGGTGCAAGGGGATTTTGGGGGGGAGGAGAGGTGACAGCCCCACAGCGGGGGACCGAGCCGGAGGGGTCTCTGCCCTGACCCGGTGCTCTTGTTCTTGAGCCGGGAGCAGGAATTTCAACAGCAGCTTTTGTGATGTGGGGGGAGGCAGAGCGCCAGGATTTCCAGTGCAACCCAGTTCTCCCTCTATGTTAATTAAATGGGACAGGAACACGGATCTGGCTTCTCTAAATAAGAAATCAACTGGAAGGTGGCACCTTCCCTGAGCCCTGCTGCTTCAGCAGCCAGACGGGAGGGAAGGTGGGAGGAGAAGAATATCCCTGGATTAAATTTAATTAAAATAAATATATCAGCTCTACCAGCAGCAGACGGGGCCCTGTTTAGGGAACAGCAAGTCCAGCTCATTCTTCAGGAGCTGTAACTTTTGTGCTGGCTCGGAGCCCGCTCGGTGGCTTTGCACAAAGTGTTTTGGGAGGTGCAGGAATGATGCCTGGGAGGTAGGTGAGACAGCCTGGGAGACAATGATAGATGAAGTAATGCTTCACGAAGCTGGCATATGCTTGACGATGAGCCTATTATGCTGGATGCTAAATACCAAATGGTGATTAAATGGTGGTGGTGTGGAAGGGAGGGGGTGGAGGATGGAGACTTTGACCTGTCAGGCAGCTCCTGGGCACTTTGCTCAGCAAAACTTCCTCCAAGGTTGAGCAGAGGTGTGGAGGCTTCACGGGTCCATCTGCTCCTTGGTTTTGTTACGCAAGTATTTTTGAATAGTCGAAGCAAAACAGGTGTTTCCATAAACAGCTGGCAGTAAGGAAGTTGTTCTCCTATGGTGCTCTCCCAGATTTTTGTCCCACAAGAACTGGCACAGGCTCCTGTCCAGGGTGGGGGCACCAGCACAAGCTGCCTCTCCCCCATCAGCATGTGATGGAAGAGGTGACCAGGATGGGAGCCAACCTGCCCCAAGCTCTGTGGTCAGTCCCTGCCCCCCAGCCCCCCCAGTTTTGCAGCAGGGAGTTAAGACATACCTGGGGCAGCCCCTTCCTCAGGTCATTAATTAGAGGTTTGCTCGTGTCCTGTCGTGACTTGCTGGACTTTCTTTGCTTAGCTGCACACAGCCAGTGCTCTGGGCTGTTTACATGTAGGGATTTGATTTCAGGTCCATCTCTAAGTCTTGCCGTGTCTTGTGGTGACATTTCCATTGCTAAATATCAGAAAAAGGATGTTTGAAAGCCAGAATGAGGAGGGACAGAGTGAGAGATGCAGGATGAAGGATGGGAAAGGGCTGGAGGAGAGGATTAGGGAAACAGTAATAGGAAGTGAAAGGAAAACAAAGTCCAAATCAGGCCCCGTGGAGGAATAAATGCCAGGATGGTTGGGTGGTCAGGCAAGGCTCCTGCAGAGGCTGTGGGATCATTCAAAAAGCAGTTAAATGCTTTCCTGGGGAAAAGGGCTTACTGGAAAGAATAAGTCACTTTGGACCTTTTCCAGTCCCTGCTATCTTAAATAATCTTCCAGCAACTTGAGCCAGCTGGTGGCTGAAGGTGGCAGCCAGGACATCCTAGAGGAGCTGGGCGAAGTGGTGAATTGGGGGGTTGCAAGCAGGTGGGTCGGTACCGCAGAGCTCGGCAAGGACGGGGTGTCACGCACGGGGAAGCACCGCAAGGGAGGAACCCACCCTTGAATCTCTACCTTCAGCCCTGAGTGCCCCCAAAATCCAGATTCTGCAGCATCCTGGTGAAGAACAAGGTGATGGCCTTGCTTGAAGCCATGCAGCAAGTGGATGGAAGGTGCCGGCTGCCCCAGCGCTCCGCAGTGGTTCCCAATCCTGCACGTGGCCGCCGTGGGCTTTACTGCCCCTCCGCCGTGTTGGGACTAGGAGCCTGGTTGCACCACACACCACTGTGGGAAGGTCACTGGGGAGATGGGCACTGTGAGCCTCCGCGAGTGACAGAGGGATGCAGGGACCACGTGCTGCAGGAACCCAGCGCCGCTGGGGCTGGAGACCCTCACTGGCCCCGTGCAGGGCTTGCTGCAGGACACACGTTAGGGGTTTGCTGCATGTGGTCGCTCTCCCCTCTCTCCATGGCTTCGCTGACCTGTGCAGGGCTGAGCCCTTCGGGTCTGTGGGCTTTTTCCAGTGGTAACTGGTGTGCCCAGTGGCTCAGCAGAATCAAACCCAAGGGCCCGGTCCCAAGGGTGTTGCTGGCCTCAGACCCACCTTTGCTATGGGATGAGAGTATCTCTGCGTTCCCTGGCATCTCTCCTGGTCATCTTTCTTGGTTGTTGATTCTTTTTTTTTTTTTTTTTTTTTTTTGCCTTTTCCGCTCCTATAGGAACAGATTATCTGAAAAGATCTCAGGAAATGTGAAAATAATAATTATTCACTTCAAAATAGCAGTTCTGGGACACCTGATCTCCCCATCTTGTTTTAAAATGAGGCTGTAGCAGACTGACGCCTTTCACAACACAGAGCTGGGGGGGGGGGAGGCAGGTGAGCTGGGACACGTGCTGCACGCCAAGGTGGCACTTTCCTCTGTGCCATGCTCGATGGCACTGCGCCCACCCGGCTCCTCCAGAATGGCCCACCCATGGCACCCCATCCCCTCGGCAGCCGAAATGCCGGGGTGCTGGCACGAGGCACTGGGAGTCCCAGGCGTTTTGATGGGACCGGCTGTCGGGCAGGCAGGGGAGATGTGCAGGAGGCAGGAGGCTTGAAGTGCAATTTGCATTTTAATAAAGAAAGTTGTGTTTTTGCGGTAATTTGCATTTAAATCAACCGTGTTTCATAACGGAGCATCCCTCTTAAAGGGGCGCTCAGAGTTTTACCTGACTCAGGGTGGGGAGGGGGGGGGGAAGGTGAGAGGAGACTTTTACTTACCTGGCTCAAACTGGGGGCTAATAACGTCACTTCTTTTGCTTCAGGTGGTAACTACTGACCCTCACCCACCTATTTCTGTCTGCTGGAGTATCCGGAGTCCCTCACAGGGCTGACAGTGTCTGAGCAGCTCTGGCATGAGCAGGCGGAGTGGAGGTAGCACATAGGAGGTGGGGGGGATTTACCCAGGGAGAGGACAGGGGGACCCTGGCAGCAACCCAAGCAGAAGCAGGGTTGGTGCAGAGATGCCCAAACCTGGGTGAAACCACGAAACCACTCCTTGTGGGGCAACGGTGGCAGAGGGAAACATTTATAGTGCAGAGAATATAAGGAAATTATCATTTTTCAAACTTGTTTTGGACAAACTGAAGTATTCTGTTTTGCACAGATTTGATGCTTTTTTTCCTTTCAACTCACTTCTGTTCTAAATCCATTCCTGCTCCAGCACAAAACACAGGATCTTGAAAGGAGATGGCACTTCTGAAGCCAAACAAGGAGCTGTTCTGTTCTGAGCACGCTGGAAAGCTTCGCCCCCTCCAAACGTAATGAACTTTTACCACTGTTGAGAGGTTTCTATAAAAAGCCGTTTTCCGAGGCGGAAAGCATCGCACCAGAGGCCCGTTTTGCTGGGTCGCTGGGTGACGGAGCTGAAGTTCTTCGGCGCTGCCTCTTCCGCCTCCTGAGCCCACCCGCAGCATCATCTCCTCTCCCCATCACCCAGGGGTGCCCAGGACCCCCTGCACCCCGAGGAGAGCACTCTGCAAGGTGCCATTTGCTTGCACTTGCTTTTGTTTGCAGACAGTGAGTTTTCCATCAAAGCTGCTGCTGCCTTTCATCCCTGGGATTAGCTGCCTGTGAGAGCAGCCTTTTAACCACAGCTGATTTAGAGGATCGGGAGCCTTTCATGGCCCTACTTTTATCTTGGGAATGGGGTACCTGTCTTTGTAAGGCGTGGATTCAAGAGCTTGGAGGGGGAGAGACCGATGGGGTGTGGGGCTTTGTCCTGCCCCCTGGATGCTCCAGCCCTTGGTACCAGGAAGATGCGCTCCAGCACATTCATGTTCTTCCCTTTGGAGAAAAACCTGCCTGTGATGAGCCGCTGCTATTCATTTATGGAAGGGCAAAAAGTTCAAACGTTAATTTTAATGTTTCATGCTTTTCAACGAGGTGAAAGCAGAAGGAGGAAGGGGATCACTTCCCATTTAAGCGCCTCGGGCGGATGCTAGGGTGTTTAGGTGAGAGGGTCACGGGCTAAATCCCATCCCAATTAACTTCCACAGCGCAGGGCGAGCCGTGCACCCTCCTGGGAGGTGCGTCCAGAGGGGGGTTAGGAGTGCAGCTGCTGAGCTAAGCACAGATATCTCTTACAGCATTACCTGGGCGGGGGGCACACGTGGCTGCCGACACCGCGGTTGCCAGCTGAGGAGCTGCAGGGTGTCTACCCAGGAGGTGATGGCCACAAAGATGTGACCTGGCTGATCTTCACGTGCTGCTGAGCTGGGGATGCCGAGAGGCCGCAGCAGTGCTGTGTCACCACCGGTCCTTCCCGTAAAGGATGGGAAAGGCGTGAAGGGGAGGTTGAGTAACAATGGGTATAATTCAGGTTGATTTCCTCCCAGATTCTTCATTTGCTGAACATGTCACCAGCCGTGTAGTATATGGGGTGTTCCGTATCAATTTTCTGCGATGCCAGGCCATAAATAAAGAAAATAAATGTTGCAACTGTTAATCAGCCGCTGCTCACCCAAATGAGTTCCCTATACGTTTTCCTGTTCTATAATTACTTGTCACCTATTGCTAGTTTGTAACTTTTCGGTCCGTGATTCTGTTAGGTGGCTTTTCCCCCTTCTTTTGACAGGATTAATCTGTTAGTCGTGGGGTTTTTTTTGGTTTTCAGTTTGTTTTTTTCCCCGAGGCGGAGGGAGTTAAAAACCTATTGATTGGTAGCGGAGGTTTCCTACGGATTAGGAGCTGAGGGAAAACAACCTCCAATCAGAGCTGTATTTTTAATGTCCAGAACAAATATTCGATGATACCTGGTGCTGGCACTGTGTAATTTGTGCAAACAGACTTTTTGCAAGCCTGTGTGGGTTTAAGCTTGGTGTCATTGCTGGGAGGCAGCTGCAGCGGTGCTGTGAAAGCAGGAGCAGGTGCTGGATGCTGTCCCCTTTTTTTCTGCCTGTCTCTCTGGTTTTCCACGGCTTTCCAGTGCTCTGGAGATGCGATGTCTTGCAGCACTGCTCTGCATTCACCCCACCGTGCCTCTCCTCTGGGATTTGGGTCAGCCACCCAGTTTTGCAGGTGGCTGAGTGGAGGCAGGGAGCCTTCCTCCTGACCGTCCTCTGCGTCAGGCTCCCAGACAGCAATCCTGGCTCCCCATCCTGCAGGCTGGGAGGAGGAGAACCGCGGTGAGTGATGGCTTCTGGTGAGGACTGCTTTAAAACAGATAAGTCTAATGGACGAGAAACAGCTGTGAAAGCATAGTGTAATTTTTCAGCCAGGCCCTTCAAGCCGGAAAACAGAGCTAACTTCTTCTCCTTTCCCCTTGCACCGAAAAGAATTGTAATTTACACACCAAAGGGACAGACACGCTGGAGCATCTCGTGGCAGGAAAGTATTAACTGCAGCTGTCATGCGGAGCCGCCCCAGGGATGGGTATATTAGGGGGGAGGCTGCAGAGATGGATTTTGGGGAAAGAGTGCAGGGAAAATGAGCACAGGTTCATGGGAAAGCTGCAGAGATGGATTTTGGGGAAAGAGTGCAGGGAAAACGAGCACAGGTTCATGGTGAGCACATCCCTCGTGCCTCTCCGGGCTGCCTGGTGGAGCTGCCTGCCGCACGCGGGGATGCCTTGCGCTTTATATCCATTGAAACCTTCCCGTACATTCATTTGCCTGGCAGCCTCTGCTTTGAAGGCAGAATAAAAGGCTACATTTCTAATGCAGTAAAGGATAAAACACAATGGGGAAGTCGGTCTGCGATCCAGGAGGAATAATAGGTCTATTAGGTGCATACATTTTCTGTGCACCCAGCCAAAACGTTTCATTAAAACAACGGGGCTCCTCCTTCCCCTGCTAATAAATTAACCTCTGCGGAGGGGATGGAGCTGCTGAAAGGATTCGTTTTCCAAAGTGAAATGTGAGCCTGCATCTCTCTCACCTCTCACGGGGAGGGCTGCCTGGTCCCCCCCTTCAGGGGGAGAGCTTGGGGCCCGGCTGGAGCCCCCAGCATGGGATGCTGGGCACTGGGATGGAGGCTGGTCTCTGAGCCTTCATGGAGGGGGCTTCCTGCTTCATTACACCTCCTTTCCCCCAGCTCCTTCGTTTCAGGCAGTTGAGTACTTCTCATCTTTGCCCTGGGTCTGGCCAGGGTCCGGCAGGAGCCTGGGGGGCTGCAGAGCCCACCCAAGCCTCCAGTCTGTCCTCCTCACCCATCCAGGGGCGAACCGGGACAGCATCCCTCCTCTCCCGGTTTAGAATCTTGCAGGGTCTGAGGATGACAAACATGGGTTTGGGTTTTGAAAGGACAGAATCCAAACATCCATCTGGCCGTGAGCTTGCCACCATCGCCCGACCCTCGAAACACCTCCAGGCTTTGGCACCTCCAAAACCAAGGCAGTTTTGTGAAAGGCATGTGGGATGGAAAATTGTTGTTTGTGTTCACAGAAGCTGGAGATCAGATGCTCTGAGCTGTAAACCAGCCCCATTGCTCAGGGCAGCGCTGGCAGAGGGAGAAGGACCTGGAAAAGCATCTGCTGAAAGGGTTCAGGTAGCTTTCTCTGCTGGAACAGCGGCTGCTGCAGGCGTTTTGGTAGCCGAGCTTGATACGGTAATTCCTCTTCCCACAGAGCTGGTCCTGGGGCTACCAGCAGCTCACCGACCTCAAAATGCACAAACAAACCAAACCTCCTGCAAGAGTTTCCATCAGGGCTGTGTGAACGGTGCCGAGGTGCCTGGGGACAGCAGCCGACCCCCTGCTTTTTGGGGGGGTCCAGGGACTGAGCGCTTATAAATATGGACAGAGTAATTTAAATATTACTCTTGCAGTCAGCAGAGTCAGGCCGGTCGCTGAAAAGATCTTATTGCAAGTCTGGTGCAGTCTTACACATTTCTCCACAAGTTATTTATCAGGATAAATAATTATATATTAGGGCCATAGTGGATGCAAATTATTTAATTAATAATACACCCTTCAAGAGTAATTTGCAATTTAAAGTGCTGTGTAAAAGCTGGGTATTAGCAATACTTATTTTTATTAATTAATTGCTGGCTCTCAGAAGCTCTGTGGTGAGTAATTTCCCATCTTTTTCATTTGGAATTTATTTCTGCGGCTCTGGGGAGGGGAAAGGCAACCTGGCAGTGACCTTGGGTGGAAGGGAGTCCCCAGCCCTGGCACACCCTTGGGTGGGCTGTGGCTTGTTTGTTTAACCGGAGATTTGGGGATTAGGGTCTGTGATCTCATCAATAGGGTTTGTTCACTTTTTTTAGCTGGTACCCATCACCTGAGACTGCCTTGCTGCTCCTTCAGTCTGCGTGTTTGGCTGATGTTTAGGGAAACTGTTTCCAAAATAGGGATGCGGCGCTTGTACCAATTCCTTCAGCGCAACAAAAATGAACCCTGGGTGGGATTTATGGCCTCGACAAGCCCCGCCAGCCACCTCGCAGCAAGCGCTGTGCCCCAAAAGCCTGGTCTTCGCTTCTCCCCCTTCAGCGAACGCCTCCCGTGCACGGAGACCAGGTCTCTAAACTGCCTTTCTGCTGCGGGAAATGCAACCCCCCCCTGCTTTTACATCTGCCTGTGCTGGTGCAAGCGGTTTCACCAGAAAGGTGCTGAGCACTGCGAGGGTCCTGCCAAGGTCAGGAGGGACAGAAATGGGTGCCATTCCCCTTCGCAGGGCGTCCTGAGAACCGATCCTTCTCCTGGCATCCCCCTTGGCTTGAGCATCCCACCGAGCGGGACCGCGGGCAGGCTGCCGGCAGGCGCGTGGCAGCTTTGCCCTCTTTCTGATACTGAAGCGCTTTGTATAACATGCGAGTGCTGACGCTTTGCTGCCTGTTTCGGAAAAGCTGGCAGAGCCTGGTGGGTGCCGGGAGCTGCAGCATATGGTGCGCGTCGCTCCGAGTGCACCCAGCAAAAGCAGTCTGGGGGAAATGGGTCGGGGCGCGGGGGAGGAGGGATGCTGTGCCGGTGCTGCCCGAGCCGTCCCGCTGGCAGCCACCCCAGGAAGCGATGTGGGAACTCAGCCGAGCAGGGAGTGAAGTGGGAGCTGTTTTGAGGGTTCCTCGGTGGGTCTGGACAGTGCCACGCATCGCTTTAGCCGTGAGGCTGCCGGGGGTTTTGCTAGGTCCCTGGGGTGGGAACCCCCCGTGGTGGTGGGTGCTGACTCCGAGTGCTGCGATGTCCCCGTGCAAGGTGGCACCTGCAGCTGAGGAGCGTCTGCTCATCCCACCCCGCGGAGGAGCAGCGGGCTGCGGGCTCACCTGGCCCACAAGCAGAGGGCAACCAGGACCCAAACCCACTAGCCCACATGTCACGAAATCCCCCAGCCTCTGCAGCAACGCTCTCGGCAGGAGCCGGAGCTGTCGCGGCGCAGCGGATCGGTGCCAGCGCGGGGAGGGAGCACAGCGGGATGGAGAACTGCCGGCGGGTCGGTGCCGAGCGTGGCGGTGGCGGTGACGCAGCTGCTGGCCCATCTGGCAAAGCAGCTGCTGGTGGGAACTGGGGCTTTGCAGGCAGATGCGCAGGCGACTGGGAATAGCAAGGGGGGGGGGAGGCACCCGGTGGCATGAGGCCGCTGGGGAGCAGGGGGAGGCGTGTGGACTAAATCCTGCCATGTGTTGTGCTGGTCTGGCACTGGTGATGTGCTGACCAAACTGGTGGCAGTGTGGGGGTGAGCAGAGACGTGTGACCCTGGGACAAGTAACGGCAAAACCTTCTGGGGGCTTTGGCAGATCTCTGGTTGCTTCTTGGTTTCTCTTAGGATCTTGCTGCAGCACAGCAAGGGTGTGATGTGCCGGGCAGGGTGATGGTGGGACCAGGAAGGGTCTTAGCAAACGTGTGGCTTGGACCTGGGGTGCAACCGAGCTCTCGGTGCTGGGGGAGCTGGGCTGCCCGAGGAGTGCATGGCTCATCTGGGCACACGGGTTAAATAGCTCTGTTCTGGGCTCAAGTATTTTAATGTTGTTTCTACGTTGGCAAGGAAAAATGGCACGTCCTTGTGTTTCCAAAGCCGTGGCACGGACGCAGCCAGGTGGCATGTGCCCTGCCAGAGGCCAAAAGCCATCCCTTGCGGGTGAAGCTGTCCCTGCGAGCAGGATGCGGTGCTGCGGGGATCTCAGCACAGGCTCTGGAGCGTGTCAAAGCCTCCGTGCGCACATCCCTGCTCGCTAGCGAGGATGCTGGAGCAGCGGCGGCCCTGGGTGCTCATCCCTCCCCCTCCACGGCTCCTTCCCCCGAGCCGCCGTGCTCGTGCCGTATCGCAGTGTGACGAAGATGCCCGGCTTGTCTCCGTGGGGCATGGGGAGAACATGAGAGGTGACGGGCTTGTCACAGCGCTTGGGATTTGAGCCCGCCACAGCCCATGCGCTGACGTTCTCATTCCAGAGCCTGCCGCTCCTGCTCGCACCCCCAGGGAGATGGCGGGGCTGGGGCAGGACCCTGAGCCCCTGCGTTTCTCAGGAGTCAGCTTTGTCAGCTCCTGTCTTGCCAAAAAAAAAAAAAAAGGCATTTTTTTTCCTTTTCCAGCAGCTGAAGCACAGAGTGGTTTTCCAGGTGGAGTCTGGGCTGCGTCATCAGGTCCTGATGGAGCCTGGAGGGATGGATCTGTCCAAGACCAGCCGGGCTCAGAGCTCCAAAACCCCAGAAAAACCATCCCAGCCATTGCTCGGGCACTGGGGAAGACAATTCCCCTCCTGCCACCGGTCCAGCTGCTCTGCGGAGGCCAGAGAGCGAGGATAGTCTCTTCCTTAAAGGTATCTTTGCTCATTCCAACTTTCCAAAGGTACGGTGGGAGTCAGTCATCTGTCTGTAGGGGTTTGTCTTCTGCAGCCCGTCTTCTAGGAGCTGGGATCTCTTGGCTGGATCCTTCTTGCAATTCGTCATCGCAAATATCATTTACCCTCCAAAGTCACATCTTGCTTTTAATCAGTCTTTACCATTCAGGCATGCTGCAAACTGCTCCCTAGATGGCAAAGCATCATCCTTCTTAATGAGTGGGACTTTGGGGGACATGGGAGAGCAGAGCGGCACATTTCTCTTCATCACCACCAACAGATCAGAGCAAATCAGTTTTGCATCAGCTTTAATAAATCGATTCAATTTGGTGAGCGCCCCCCCCAAAAAAAAAAAAAAAAAAAAAAAGAAAAAGAGAGGAAGAGATTAAAAAGTAAAGGACATAGAATGGGATGCTTCTAGCGACTGTGGTGAATGGTAAATCTCTTCTTTATTACTCTTTTATTATTTCTAGAATCTGAAGTTTAAATAATTAAGCAGAATAAATGGTGGATGAATATTATTTTCAAGTTTTATTTATTGATTCTCAAAGGACAGATGTGTAAAGAAACCCAGGCATAAAGGAAGCTAATTTCTCCAGTGGTGTAAATCAGGGTAGGATCATTAACATGAATGCCATTTAAAGGAGATTTACACCAGCCGAGCATCCAGCCTCCTAATTTTGGGAGGAAAATACGGAAGACTACATAATTTTTAATACTTTTTTGTACTGTCTTCTGTGCGCTTAATTTATTTTCCAATTTAAAAGCACATCAGGTTCAGGTTTGGTTTGGGGGCTTTTTTTTTTTTTTTTTTTTTTTTTGTTTTTGTTTATAATTTAAATAAATTTGTTTGCAGTCTTGCTCACTCTAAAGGTCTTTCCAGGAGTGTGAGGCTGGAAAAACTCCACGTGCCTGCGGGTTTCTGCTCACAGCATCTGCAAAGCCGGGCTGGTACCCTGCAAGGGGAGGATGTGCTGCATCACGCAGCCGGCGCGGGACTCATAACAGCCACTTTAGCAATGTATTTATTTTTTTAAAGATACAGATGAAAGCCCAGCTGCCTGGAGCACACCCCTCTGTGCAGTCCCGAGTGTGCCACTGTGCAGGGTTGCGTTTGGGGGCAACCACCTCGTCATGTCTTCACTGTTCTTAATTGCAGCTTCAGTCTCAGGTCACCGCTGATCCGTCACACACAGGGGTGGGGGCGGGGGGGGGGGCTTGCCTTCTGCAGGAGATCTCCAGCGCTGGGATATTTTTGGCAGGAGGAGGAGGTGGTGGCTGCTACAGCAAGAGCAACAGAGGCCTCAGAGAAGCAGAAGCATGCGAGTTGGTATTAACAGTGGGGCTAATTAAGAAGATTCGGAATTAAGTCAAACTGACACCTGTAAGTAAATCGACCCAAAGGAAATAGGATGCTACATGAAACTTCTGCTACGCAGGGAGGGACATATGGATAAAGTAGCTCCGGGAGCAGGTAAATAGGGGGTTCCCTGTGTTACCCAACCTTGCCTGTGTGGTAAAACCAATTAGGGCACATCGCTGGTGCAGTCGCAGCTGATGGTGATGGGCACCGGCGTGGGAAGCACTGCCAGTGTTCAGGAATCCCCAGCTTAGCTCGCTCCGGGCAAGTTTCATCATGCAAAGTCTCAGCATCCTGAGAAGGAGTTTCTCGTGCTTGAGGCATCATGCAAAGTCTCAGCATCCTGGGAAGGAGTTTCTCGTGCTTGAGAGAGCCCTGAAATACAAATGCCGGGAAGGCGAGGCTGGGTGTGCGCAGCTCTGACTTTTATGGCTTCATTCTCCACGGATGGGGTCGTGGGAAGTTATTTTGTTCCAGCAAGATGGGGAGAATCTCAGGCATCGGGAGCTTGGCTTGGGTCCCTTCTCATCTATTACCAGCCTAGAAATGAAAAATCTGGCTGTGATTTGTAGTGATTGCAATGGAGCAGAAAAGCAGTTGGCGTCTCCGATCCCTCACCGTTCATTTTTTTTTTTTTTTCCCTTGCCAATTGGGATTTGGGGAGCACAAGGGTTGGTGTTTGTGGCTTTTTCAGCTCCATCAGTAGCACCTGCATCGCAGTGTGCCCCAAGTCTTGTTTGGGCAGCCTGAAGATAAATCAGGGAGTTTATAAAGTGTTTCAGAGGAGCACGTGAAATTTGGGGATTGCCACACCGTGTGTTTGCGTCCAAGGAGGATCCGCTATTGCCTCTGGAGATGTGTGGAGTTCATTACCTCCCTGCCTGGAAAGCAGGCTGGAAAGCCAGGAGGCTGCATTCACGTCTCTGCCAAAGTATGTCAAATTAATCTATCTAGCATCTTTGCGATTTTTTTTTTTTGCCCAGCTTTAAAATGGGGACAGTTGTCACCTGCCTTTTTTAGAGCAGGCTCATGTGCTTGAGAGGAACTGTGCGTGGGATGGAGTTTTGCTCCCACGCTCGCAGCAGGGGTGAGATTTGGTCCTTCAAAATGCCACTTGATAAATAACAAGTAGCGATAAACACTTATTGTTATTCTCCCTTTTTTTTTTCTTTTTTTTTTTCTTCTGTGGGAGTAGATGATATTGCTAAGTGACCGAATACTCATTTGACCCTTGAAAATGCAAGAGTCATGTTTAATTCATGTCTTTTATTTATAGATTTAGGCTCCTCCAGTTTCTGTCTTGCAATGTGTGGCTGCTGCTCCGGAGCAGAGGGAGGGTGTTTGGCCAGACCCCCCCTCAAGGAACAGCTTTCAGGACCAGGCTGTGGCAAGAACACTGTCGGGCACCACGTCAGCCCCCTGCATGCAGACGAGGGCTTGTAAGAAAACAAATATGGGAAGTTTTCCAGCCAAATTGCATGAAGGTTTTTGGTGGAGCCATCACAGCTGGCTGCCCACCCGCCGGCCATCAGATCAAGGGGTTTCCAGTGGTATTTGCATCAAGCCTGTTCCTCCGAGAGACCAGCCCAGCGGGATGGGGAGGAAGGGAGCCACATGTCCCCGTCCCTCGCCCCACCAGCCCCACGGTGCCCTGCTGAAGCTGAGCCCAAGGGTTGGAGCAAATTGGGCTGGGGGGGTGGGTGGGGGGAAGCTCTGCCCCGTGACCACAGTCCAGCAAAGCCACACGAGGAGCTAAGCGCAGCGCGGAGATGCGTGAAGCCGGGAGATCATTAATCAGATTAACGAGGGCACGATCTAAAAGCCACATACAGATGACAAAAGTGATTGAGTGGTGCTGGACAGAAGCAACAGGGGCAGAGCTGGCTCTGGGATGAACTCGTGTTGTCAGCAGGGAAAGACAGTCCTGGGATGTGTGGCCAGGGGCACCCGAGCAGGACTGGGACATAATCCTGCCTCCCAGCACGGCACTGGTTAAACCACTGTCAGCTGTGGGCAAAGCATCACAGGAAGGGAGTGGGAGAGGCTGCAAAGGGAGGGAATTGCAGCCTGGAGGAAGATAAAGGGTTTAGAGAGGATGGCTGTGAAGAAAGCGATTAAAGGAAATTAAAATGGCCAGGCTGGAGATCAGGGTTGGGGAGGAGGAATCTGGCCGTGCCGGTGCGAGGGGAAATCGCTCCCACCGCTGGGAATAAACAACGGCATTAGATGGAGCAGGAGGCTCACACGCGTCCAAGGCCAGCCAGGCACTCCAGCACTGGGACCAGTTCTGGGCTGAAACAAAGCAGCACGCCAGCGAAGGGGCTGGAGGAGGCAGGGAGGTGTTAATTCCTGCCTGGTGACACCCTGATGTATAGCTTGGTGAGTCCGAGTGAGCTTCTGGTAGAGCTCTTCTGCCTCTGGTTTTTCAATCCAGTGATTGAACGTCCATCGCAGACATGCCTCTTCCCTCGGACAAACCTCTTGCAAAGGCCAGGAAACCTTGGGCATCGTCAGCTGCCTTGAACTTGGCACCTTCTGCAGCCACCAAGAGCCACGGGAGATGGATGTGTCGTCCCCAGTACTTCGGGGCGCTGGCTGGAAGCCTTGCCCTAGGATCTCTGAGGATGCTGAAGGACCGGTCCTTGGAGTGCGAACGCTGAGGGCAGGACTGGAGCTCGGGGACAGATGAAGGTGCTCTCGCATGTCCCAGCAGTGCTGTCAAATGCACTCGTGTCGCTTTGGTGGGGGAGAGGAGGAGGAGGTGGGCTCCCGGGTGCTCCCTGGGTCATTGCTGCTGTTCCTGGGAGGTGCCTGAGGGCACGATCCCACCACTTGCTCCCTCGAAATTGCTGCCAACCAGAGCACTGTCACACCAGAGGAATTGTGTCGATCACAGGTGGCTGTGCCACACCTCCAGAAGGTTGAAGAACAACTGGGAGAGCTGAGATGTTCACCACAAACCTTCTCGTGAAGAGGATGCTGCTGGAGGGGAGAACGCCGGGTGGTGGTTTGACCCCTGGTTCTCCTCTCCCACTGCCCCTTCTTAAAAAATAGGAAAGAATTAAATCCCATCAGTGGCTTTTAAAAGCTAACTGAAAATGTCCTTTATTAAATTACCACCCTATTGATCTAGCAGTCATCCGAAAGGGGATTGATTGAGGACTTAAACAGACGCACAGCCGAGCCAGACGTTCAATTAATGTGCATAAACGGGCAGTGGAGAAGCAATTTTCAGAGTAAGTCAAGCAAAAGATCAATCCTGTTTCGCCTCCCATGCCAAAGTTGCTTCTGTATTTATTTTTATGTTATTTCATC
>JAVJGJ010000035.1:3123868-3135973 GCA_035590215.1 Microhierax caerulescens
ACCAAAACCCAAACCCAAAAAGCCCTCCAGAGCCAAACCAAGCCTCCCAGCACCCGGCACCATCCAGAAACACCTCCTAGATAAAGTATGGGGCGGTTGCTGGCGAGCAGGGGAGCTGCTGGGGAAAGCCTGGGTGCTCTGCGTGAGGCTCAAGGTCTAACCTAGCTCTCACCCATCCCATGGGTGTCCAAGAGCTGAAACTGCCAAGTGCTCCTCAGCCCCCTGCAACAAAGTCCTTGCTCTGCAGGTCTTGCCTGCTTTGTAGGTGGTCAGGTGGTTTTCTTGGAGCTGAAGCTGCTTCTCTGGGTGTCACCTCCTCCCTTAGGGCTCTGTCTCTGGATGCTCTGGGGTTCTGCATCTCTGCCGACTCCCTGGGCGCTTTCTGTGCCACAACTGCTCTCCACGGCTCACCTGTGCCTAGCCAGGTACTGCAGCGCCCCGCTGAATCCCCCAACTCCAGGGGTTAAGCACCCAGCACGGCCCTTAGCACCAAAGAGCCGTAAATCTCCAGGTCCCTGTTTGCCTCTGGCTTTTATCGACAGCACGGAGGAACGGCCAGGGCCACGTGCAAGGAATGAAGATGTCCGAGGAGCTCTGTGCAGAGGGATGGTTGGGAGCACACGCTGCTCGTCTGGGCCTTGGGACACTTTTTTGCTGCTCCCTGGAAGGGGATGGCTTCTGCCTCACTGCAACGGCAGGAGTGGGACCTCATCCAAGCCTTGCTCACCAGGCGGGTTTTTGTGATGTTTAGATCCTTGCAAAAGGGGAATGCAGTGGGCATGGGTAGGGACTGCACCGCAGGGCAGGGCTACTGTAGGAACAGGCTGGATGCTCCGGTGTCTCCCCTGCAACCACCCACCCCCCCGTCTTCCAGAGGGGTCCAGCAGGAGCTGGACACGTGGCTCTTGCCAAAGCTCAGCAGAAACTGCCCCAGCCTTTTTTCCCAGCTGGCTCCCCACCTCATCCCCCACCCAATTCCAGCAGACCAAGGAGGGTGAGGGTGCTCCACCCATCTCCATCCCTCCTGGTCCTGTCCCTTCTCGCTGCTTTGTAGTTGCTGTGGATAAGGTTTACTCTAATTTATGGCACTTTGGAGGAGGTTTCTAGGCAGAGATGCCTTTTGCCCCCTGAATTACCAGCATCTCTCTCTCCTTTTCCCAGGGCTCAGCTCCATGGCTTGACTGACACAGAAGTGTTCCAGCATCAGAAACTGAGAGACAAGCAAGCAATTTGCCAGGAAATTATCCTTTGGGATTCCTCCTCTCTCCAGTCAGTTTAATTGGGTGAGCTTAGGGTGGCTTTAATTGCTGTGTTCAATACGCGGCTTCACCCCCTCCTCTCTTTTTTTGTCTCCCATCTCTCTCTTCCCCCGCCTCCTTCCCAGCACCATTTATCTTCCTCCTCCTACAGCATCTCCCCTTGTTGTTTTTTCCCCAATATCTCTTGGAAATGGTGACAAGCCGAAAACTGAAATGCTGTTTGAGTCCCTCATGGCTGGCAGGTTCTTTAAGACTTTGGTGCTTCTCAGAGGGAGATGAACTGGCTCAGAGATTCCTTGGATTCACCCAGGGGATTTGCAATGGTTGTGGCAGTGAATGGCCAAGCATCTGTTGCTGGTTGTGTGCCCTTTGGGGAAGGTGGTGATGTCCGGTGGGATGTGGGATGTGTTTTCACAGAAGCTGCCTTCTTGCCCACGTGCTTTGGGGCTGATGTCTCCTAAACATGTCCCAGCACAGGCTGAGGTTGCAGCAGAGGCTGTAACAGCCCAGTGTGGGACTGGGAGCCCCTGGTCATGGCTGGAGCCTGGAGGATGTTCCCTTATCCCTGCTGCTGCTTCCCAAATTGTTCTTATCATTTTTAAGGGCTTGGAGACCACGTGGGGTTCATGGTCATCACGTTCGCATATGGCAACTGAAGTGCACAAACTACACCCACTTAATTTGTCTCAGTTTTCACTTGGGCTCATTCCAGAACCACCTTCAGGGCATTTTACGGGTCAGATTCTCAGTGATGTGAATTGGGAGCATCCATGAGCCCTCCCAGAGAGGGACCTGGTACTCGAGGGTGGTCTGGCACTTGCCATAGGACTTGCCTAAATGGGAGGGCTGCAAGGACAGGGGAAGCGGAGAGAGACATTCAAAGTCCATCCTGGAGTCCTTCCACCTGTTGCCAGCATCCCCCTCCTCTCTTCTCCACCTTCACCAGAAGACCCCTGCTCCCCCAGCCTGGCCTGGCTGCAGCTCTCTGCTGGGGAGCTTGCAGTGCGTTCCAGTTCAGTGTCTGAATTTTACGTAGCGTTCAGAAACGAGACTCAATCTGCAAACCCACTCCCTGGCCAGCAAACACCAGATTTATGGCTTGCTCAGGGTCCCCAGGGACACAGCACAAGCATCCAAGCAGCACATGCAGCACTATGATGAACGAGGGATCATATAAAATGGCAGCTGAAGTCCAAATTCTGTTTGCAATAAATACATAAACCAGTTAAAAATAAATTGATTAGCCAAGGATATCCTCTTAACACTCTTTAAACTCTAACATCTGTTTGTAATAAATAATTCAGCCGGTAGATGTTAACGGGGAGGCCGGGCTCGGTGGGAGAGAAAGCTGCTTGAAGCTCCGCAGAGACACAGGGCTGCCAAGAAGCACGAGGCGGAGGAGCGGCTGTGGCTGCAGACACGTCCGTGTGCTGGCCCGGGGGCTCAGCGCCTGCCTGGCAGCCACACGCGTGTCCAGCCGTGTCCCGACTGACACAGCCATGGTTGCACAGCGGGGGAGAAGCTCTGCAGCCCGGTGCACGCAGGGCGGCACATGTGTGCTTAGCGTGTTCCTGCCCGGGCCATGTGCTCCCACCCACGGGGGGAGGCTGGTCCCTGGGCGCAGCCGCACGCAGTGCCGTGTCCCTGTGGATTGACGTGGGTATACGGCCACGTGCAGACGTTACGTCACGGACGTCGTTGCCGTTGGGGTGGAAGTTGCACACGTGTGTTTTCCGGTATGTCCCTGCTGCGGGATCCCAGGGAAGAAGTGGGTACCTGCCCCCCCTGCCCCCCACCTCGCCTCTGGCAGCCCTGGCTGCAGGCAGCAGAACGGGCTGTCACAGGCTGATAATTGTTGGGTTTCTCCTTTTTTAATCAGTGCTAACAGCTGCTGTGCCCGATGCACGAGGGGCTGCTCCTGGCACTGGTGGTGAGCTGTCAGCTCAGGACCGTCTCCCCGATCAGCTGGAGGAGCCAGCTGGAGCTGGACCAAGGCTGAGAGTGAGTAACCCACTGGGGGGAGTGGGGGAGCACTGGCAGCTCCAGACGGGGGATGAGGGATGGACCCACTGGTACCCAACCAGGCTGCTGGTGTTCCTCCAGCTGAGCCAGCGCTGATGGTATTGCTCTGCCTCCGGGAAGTGCAAACCCTTCCGTGTGGGTACGTCAGGAGATGCTGTCCAGCTCCCAGCTTAGCCAGTTCTGCACCGCTTTTACAGGCAGAGGCAGAGCTGGATGGGGCCAGAGGCAGAAATCCAGAGCATCAGCCCAGGCGAGGCAGCGTGTGCAGGAGGAAGGTGATGGTGCCCTGGCACAGCCTGTCCTGCTGTGCTCTCCAGGATTGTGTTTCAATCCCCGCTCTGCAGATGGGGAGAAGGTGGGTGCTGTGGGGAGAAGGTGGGTGCTGATTGCACCCCATGCACAGGGGTGGGCTGCAGGTTGCTGGGGCAGGGCTGGCTGTCGGGGTTATGGGGCTGAATTGCTGCAGTGATGAATTGCTCAGTCTGAGGGTTTCACTGCTGTCCCACAGCTGTGCTGAGGTCACAGAGCCACATCCCAGACAGCATCTCCTGGATCCCTCCCACGGGGTCACATCCAGTCTTGGTCTAAGTCACTGTTGCTCCCCACAGTCCTTGCTCCCATGGGCTCCAGCTGCTGTTGGCTTTCTGCTGAATTAGCAAGAACCAAGTTCATTGCTCTAAAAACTTGGTTCAAAACACATTGCCCTCTCTAGGCTGGATGTGTTGCTCCATGCAGAGGACATCCAAGGGCTGAGTGATCTGCCATGGGCTGTGGGATGGGACTTTCCCGAAGTATCTCTTGGTGATGCGATGGGGCTTGCACACGTTCCTCATTGTACACATGTACCTACTTGTGCAAACCTGGCCATCACCACACTGTGAGGCCACCCAAAACCAGTGGCAGCAGCAGCTGGGGCCATTTATTGTTACTGTGAAATAGTGGCCGATGATTGCGGTGTTAATCAGGCTCTTTATGGCTCTCTGTGCAGCTACCCACGTGAAATATTCTGCCTTCCGTATTTTCTGCTGCTCTTTCATCTGCTCCGCTTCAGCTGTAGGGCCAGCCAGCAGCCTCTCGTGGGAGCAGCCCATCCCCATCACTTTGGGTGGCTTGTCCCCTGGCTGGCATCTTCCCCTGAGAGCAACAGGATCCTGGAGTGAGCGTGAGCCACCCCCAGATGTGCCACCATGGGTGTTTGATGGGGTAAGAGGGAGAGAAGAGGATGGGAGAAATGATTGAAGGGTCTTAATCCTGCCTGTGAAGCTCTGGGGAGGACCCAAACCTGGGAGATGGTCAGAGGGACAGTGTGGGCAGGAGGGAGATGGACTGTGAGTGTGGTTGTCACCTCTTGTCACCCAGGTGTGAGGCTGGGCTCTAACTCTGTTCGCAGCCTGCAGCCTCCAAGCATCAATCCCTGCTGCTCCATCCTCTGGTCCCTGCTGCTCCATCCTCTGCCAAAGCAGCACCCTGAGCTCCCGAGGCCGTGCGGAGGTGCTCCTCCCATTACTCACCCCATCCCATCCGTGTCTGCCCTGGAATTAAACTCATTTGTCACCGCTGCCCTCTTCCCACCCGCCCCTCTCCCTGTGTGCTCCTCTCGCAGGGCTGGCTGCTTGTGGCATCCCCATGGCCTGTGTGTCCCGATGTCCTCAGGCACCACAGGCCTCATCCTGTCTCCATCTGCTTAGAGATGTCCTGGGGCATGCACGGAGCCATTTCTTCTGGCCCCCACCTCCACAGACCCATCACAAGTTGGGACCCCCCAGTGCTGCATTCAGAGGCAGCCCCTGAGCCCAGCCCCCCCTGGTGCTGATGCACCGGGGCTGGATGAGGCTGAGCTGACCCATTTGCTCCACCAAAACCCGCTGGGAAGTGCCAAGGAGCCTCTTATGCCCTCCCTTTCCCAGGGCTGACGTGGCAATTTGGCTTCAGTTGTTCTCCCTGTCCCAGGCACCTCAGCCCCCGGTGAAGATGCGGCAGGGAGCATCGTTCCCAGAGGTTCATTCCCAGCCTCCTCCATCCTCCCATGCTGCGTTTCCTCGACACGCTCGCTCAGACCTGCTTTGCCGGCATCGCTCTCCAGCTTGCAGCACGGCCCCTGGGAACATTCCCCCAGCAGCCAGCAAGAGCTGCTCATTAATTAGCCTCCCGTTACTCCCGAGCATCCCCTGCAATAACACACAGCTCCTGCTTTTTAACTACCTACAAGTAATCACTCCGTCTCCAATAAAAAGGGAAGGAACAAGCCCCTGGTTGTGTTGTTAGCAATAATTTTCCTGGCTGTTAACCTGCTCCCGTGCTCTAATTTTTCTCATGGAAGCCCCAGATGTGGTGGGGAAGCCGCTGCCTTGCTGCCAGCCGCCCAGAGCCACACGTTCAGCAGTTCTTGTTCCTCCCTGCCCATCCCACCTGCTGGTTTTAAGGGCACGGAGGGTGCGCTCACGTGAGTTTGTGCAAGAGAGACTTCCCGCGGTCCGGCGCTTAGCTCAGGCTAAAAAATTTCTATGGAAAAAGCTGGGAAAATGCGAATGGCTGGGACTGGGATTTTTGCAGTGGTCCTAGAAATCCCGTATCAGCCTCGGGAAGGCAGTCACTGCCCCGAAACAACTTACAGCGCGAGGAAAATCCAGTCCTGCCTGAGCCGTCAGCCTTGCCGGGTTATTCCCAAGGAACCGGCTGTTTTCTTCTCTTGTTGCCTGTAAATCCCTGTCACGCTTAAAGCCTCTCTCCTGACAGGGAGCCTGGCGCCTGAGCCCTGAATAAACCTGCGGCAACTCTCCAGCTTAGCATGCCGAATGTAATGTTCTTAACCAGCCTCATCGCGGCAAATCTCCATATTTCTCAGGGATAAACACTCACCTCTCCTCCCTCTGTTTTCTGCTTTATGGCTGATTTTCCACCGGGAGCGTGGTGTCGGGCTGTAATTGCTTGGAGGGATGCTGAGGCCGCTAAAAAGTCTCTTTGTTGCTCCGTGCCCCCGCTCTTGCAGGAGGGTTGCCCACCCAGGGTGGTTTGCAAACAGCTCTTTCTTGAACTGGAAAGGGTTTATTCAAAAAAATGGAGCTGGGGGAAATATCCCTGAGAACCTTTCAGCTGGGTGGTCCTGTCCGGTGGTGGGGATGGGAGGATGCTGGTGAGGGATGGCTGCTGAGATTGCTACGGACACGGTGATGCCGAGCCGGGCAGTGGCATCTCTGTGGGCTCCCAGGCATCACCGGAGTGGTACAGCCGTCGGTGGTGGGGGGAAGGGCTGTCCTGGGTGGGCTGCATCTCCTCTGAGGGCCACACTGAGGGTTTGGCATCGCTGGAGCTGGGTCGGGCAGGGCTGCTCAGTTTTACATAAATTCACCTGCGTTGGGCTGCTCCCTCTTGAGTTTCAGATGCAAACGGAGCTGAAATCCCCACCCTGGCCCACACCACTGCCTCTCCTGAGCTGTTACTGGTGCAGAAAACCAAACTGGACTCAAACCCCATGTCACCTGCTGCGTGGAAGCAGGGCCAAGCTAAGCAAGCTCCGAACCCTCCCAGTCTTGAAAACATCTTGAATGGTGCTGTCAAACAAGGTGTGTTGGGGCAGGGTGTGCTCAAGGCTGGTTCAGCAACCCAGGGAGGTCCAGGGAGAGCGGCCAGGTTGGTGCGGCACTACCAGGAGGTGGTGGTGGTCTCCCTCCTGCTGCATGGGGGCTTGTGCTGCTGCCAGAGCTGTGGGCTGGAGCTGTGGCCACGGGCTGCACCTGCCCAGGGCTCTGTAGCAGCCCAGAGGTGCCACCCGCTCGCTCCTGGCCGGGCTGGTGATGCTCACAGCTCTCCAGCCCCGTCTCGGTGCAGCATGTGGGTGGACAAGGGGAAAAAGGGATGGTGGAAGGGAAAGGATGGAGGAGCTGATGAGAGGAGGAGGGAGACAGGCAGGGATTGTTCCTAAAGCACCGGGGTGGTGGTGGGGGGAATGAGGATGTAGATCACCAGAATTGGCAAGGGACAGGCCATAAAGCAAAAATAAAAAGGTATTATAATTTATGATGCACAGTAAAAATATCCTGGGAACTGGGTTATGAAGAAGAATTCATTCTCGCACCAACTCTGCGTATCTTTAAAGATGATAAATGACATTATGATTCTTCCTTCTATCTGAGAGCTGGAAAATTCACTCCACCTGCGGGGAAGGAGCGGGTCCTGGGCTGGGGGCAGCACTCTCGGGGTGCTGGGCCAGGGGTGCCACAGCAAAGCTGGCATCTGCCCCCCACGGTGCACCGAGTTGTGCGTGGCCTCAGCAGCGTGTGTGTGTGCATGTTACAGGGCTGCAGCCAGGCTTCTGCCAGCACTTTTGGGGTGCTGTTTGTCCCTCCCATCCCCAGCTGCAGTGGCTGCTGTTGTCCTTTGCACGGATGGTGTCCCAGTGTCTCCAGCTGCCGTGGCAGAGCTGCCTAGAGGAACCTCTGGATCGCCATCCCATGCAGGGTGCATGTTTGGGGTGAGTGGGAGGAATTCCCTTGATCACCGAGATCCATGGGGCCCTTGAAGCCAGACCTTGATCCAGGGCAAGAGCGAGGACCACTGCCAGGAGGATGGAGCCCCTCAGCCATGTGCTGGGGCTGACCTCTTGTGCTGGCCCCAACTGCAGCAGGAGGAGTTGGTCTCTACCTGGCTGAACGCCGAGAAGCAATATATAAACGCGGATTAGTTGTTCACAAGGTGGATTTAAAGAGTTAGGAGAGGAGAATGAAGCCCAAACTTTTTTTTAAGCCAGCGCAGGCAGCCTTGGCATCTCTTCCCTCCCCTCCGCACAAAGCCAGCCCGCTGGGTTGCTTCTTTGATAAGAGCCCTTGATGCCTCCGTGCCTCCAGACACTAAATAAAAGGCTTTAATTACCCACTGCCAGGCACAGGCAGCGCTGCTGACAGCAGGGAGGTGCCTCCTGCCCACACCTTGGGAACGAAAAGCTTCCTACAAAAGGAGCCGTTCCCATTTTGTGTGCACAAGTGTCCACTCCACCGCTGGCTGCCCTGGAGCTGGTGGGCAGAGCCCCTGCTCAGCCCCCCCTGCACCTCCACGACTCCTTTTGCAGGGAGGTGGTTCCCCTCTGCCCACTGTCTCCCATTCTCCCATCTTCTGAGCACCTTCTCGTCCTTCCTAAAGACCAGGGTGGCTGGTGTGAGTTCTTTGCATGGCTGGGGCACGGGCTCTCCAGGCTTCCCAGCTGCAGGCAGCTCTTCGTGGTGGGGTTTCAAGGTACCGTCATACCAAGCTGTCCCGAGCCCACCAGTACCGATGGACGCTGGACCTCTCCCACCAGTGCTGTCTGTCCTGGCACAATGCCGCTGCATGGCACTCGTGGGCTGGCCCTGCAGCAAAGCCTCCTGCTAACGGGTGGGCATCCTCACGGATGCGTTTTCAGCAGGTTGTGGGATGAGATGGAGCCTGGACCCTGTGACTGCGTCACCCCAAACTCCCTCGCTGCCCCAGCGTAGGGAACGGCAGGTCACTTGTACCTGGCAATGCAAACACTCAGGAGACTCCTGTCTTTCACCAAAACGAGGGTGGAGATAACGAATCGCACTTGTATCGCTCCAGCTGAGCGCTGCAAAGGTCAGGAGCTGCCAAGCAGCCGATCCACCTGCCTGGGCTGGCTGCGAGGCAGGGCTTCAGCAGCAGCACCTGGAAATTTCCAGCCTTTCCCAGGCCCAGCAGCAGCGCAGCCAGCTCCTGTGCTGCCGGCGGGCTGGGAGCCCATCCCCGGTGCTCCGAGAGCCCCCGCTGCACGACGGGGTCCCTGTCCCTGCAGGGCAGAGCAGGGCTGGGGGCAAAGGCAATCACTTCCAGCAGCAAACCCGCGTGGGGACTGACAAACCCTGCTGCTTCCAAGTGCCGGGGTCTCTCCTGGATCCCCTCCTCTGCTCCTGCGAAACCTGTTAAGCACAGAAGAGCCTCAAGTATTCCCCAAAGGAGTCATTAACCAGGTCCTGGGAACAGGTGTTCCTTTAAAAAGGCCTCTGAAGCCTTCAGAAAGAAGGGGAGCGGGAGTGCTTGGCTTTAATCATGCACCACCAGCAGATTCATTTTCATAGTGGGATGGCAAGCTGCCTCATCCGATAAAAACACAAAATACCGCAGGGAGGTGCGTGCTCCGGCCCCAGCTGCAGCGGGACCGCGTGCCCAGCCAGCGCTCTGCCTTCCCCACTTGTAGTTTCTTCATCTAGTTTTGGAATGTTTTATTACTCCCGGCTCTCATCTGCCTTTTTGTTCAGCATGGCGCTCCTTCTTCCCCTCCTCCCTGCTCGCTCCAATTAAATTACATGCTGCAACTCATTGCTTTTGCCCAGAGCTGCTCCACCTTCTGCTCTGCCATCTCCTCCAGCTCGGCATGTGATGCTGGCCGGCCACCGGGGCTGGTGGGCACAAAAAGGGGCTGTGTCACAGCCTCCCGGCCACGGTCCCCGATGGGGATGCTCTTCTCATGGGCATTTAAAGCCACGGGGGTCGTGGCACGGTGCCTGCACCTCCTACATCCTGAGCCCTGTGCCAACAAGTGCCTTCACCCACCTTCAGGCTCCCCCCACCAGCCTGAGCACCGGGGTGAGTTCAGCCCCACCGAGGGAGTAGCGTGGCTCGTCGAAAAGCAGAATTGGTGTCTTCTAAGTTGTGTCGCAGAATCTGCTCCTTTCTCTGCAGTTCTCCTCTTCAAAAGTCTTTATTTCCAAGCAAGTGATGCATGTGACAGCAGGGATGCCCCCTGCCACCACCCCTCCTGCTGCCTGGCTCTGCCTCCCCTGCCCCAAGGTTTTCTCATGCCTTTGTCCATCTGCCGCACCGAGGACGCCGTTGGGGACAGCCAGTGATGCTGCTGTGGCTGCAAACTCAGCTGTTGCTCGAACACTCGCCATCCGTCCCCAAGGACCGAAGCCCACCGAGCAGGAGGGACTGATGTGGTGGGCCGGCTCCAGCCACTCATCCTGGTGATTACCAAGTATCCATGCTTTGGGGGAAGATTTGGGAGCTGGAAGGAAGAGGGGGAGGGGGTGGCTCAGGCAGGGTGGGTGGATTTGGGGCAGTTTGTGCCCCTGCAAGGATGGTGGAACTGAGATGCCACCTCCCACAAGACAGGAGACCATCCCCAAGAGTCGTGGCTGGGCTCTGCTCCCCTCCAGCCGTGCAGAGGGGCTGGATGATGCCCCCGAGCCGCCCTCCCATCCCCATCCCCTGCAGCACCGCTGGTTCCAGCTGCAATGCGCAGGATGCTGCCATGCAGCCGCTGCCACTGGGACCCCAGGGGGGGACCCCCAAGGCCCTTTCTCCGCTCCCAAGGTGGTATCCCCTTGGGGTGCACCCTGTGGGGGCTGACTGAAGAGCCACGAGGCTGCCTTTGTGTAGAAGCTGCCCAAACTCAGCCATCCCTGCAGCTTGGCGTGACACCGGGGGTCCCTTCCCAGGGGTCCGGAGCCTCTAAAATTGATGTGGAAGGTGACGGGGAGAGGGTGTTGCGATGCGTGGGCTCATTTTGGAAAAGAACTCCATGCAGCAGCAAAGGGGCTGCGGAAAAAATGGGGAATTTCGGGGAGTTTTCTGCGTTTTTATTAACTTGAATTTTTACTGAAGAAATGAGAGGCGGAAAGACGCGAAGGATGTTTGGCAGCCGAGCGCACACCCCTTCCTACCTCCCGATGGCTTCTCAGCCACAGGGATTTGAGCATTTGATTTCATTTTGCTGCCACCAATAAAACACACGTCAAAGGGGAATTGTGGGGCGGAGGGAGGGAGGGAAGAGAAGCATCATGAGCTGGGAACCAGTGCCGAAGTGGAGGGTGGGGACCAGTCCCATCCGTAACCGTTAAAGAGGGAGTGAGTAATAAACAGGGGTGGTGAATATTTGGCAAGATAAATGGCACACAGAAAATATGCTTCTTGCAAACTTTGTGGGGATAAAAATGATTTAAAGAGACACTGTCAAGATAAAAATCATATCTCTTCAAGAACAACTCCTTACAAGTGTTATTAATAGTACCCGAGGTTGTTACGCTGCGAAGGGCTTTAAAATACTGCATTTTGCTTTTCGCTGTTGGTGCTGCCTGGTTTAATTTCAGCACAACGATGCCTGGGCAGGTGGGTGGCAAGTGCTGGAGCGAAGGTGAGATGGCAGGGCCATGCAAGCCCTGAATTCTGCTCCTCAGCATCCTGGGGGACATGGTTTTGGGGTACAGCTGCCTTTCTCCACTCCGTGCTCCAACCTCGAGCTTCTCCTGCATCCCTGGCCGCCCTTGCATGGTGGTGCTGGGGGCTGGGTAGGGGCAGCGGGTACTTTGCTGTGTTGATCTCAGCACTGATGCTGCCAGATTATTGCACAGAGCGTGTCCCTGCTGCACCCCGTAACCAGAGCCAGGCTGGGGTGAGACATCAGTGAAAGCCTCCGAGTGCTGGTGCCTTCCGCGCATCCCTTGGGATGCAGCGCTTTGACTGCTGGATGAAAGGCTTCTCCAGCATCACAGACCTCCTCCCTGGGTGTTTAATTACAGGCTGTGATCCACTTGTCTCCTCAGCTCTTTGCTAACATCAAGGCGCTGCTCACCAGGGTCTCTGGGCCCCGTGCACCAGTGCTTGCGGGATCTGGGCTGCCATCGCTGCGGTTTTCCCTGCAGGGGCAGGGATGAGGAGCAGGGAAGGGATGGGGAGCGGGGCAGGGATGGGGAGCAGGGCATGGATGAGGAGCAGGGAAGGGATGGGGAGCAGGGCAGGGATGGGGAGCGGGACAGGGATGGAGAGCTGGGAAGGGATGGAGAGCAGGGAAGGGAGGGAGAGCAGGGCAGGGATGGAGAGCAGGGCAGGGATGGCC